>CM027118.1:27913648-28314474 GCA_015476505.1 Urochloa ruziziensis
AGCCACCATCGCTCGAGATCTGTGCTTCTTGTGTCCACCGTGCTTGTTCTTGGATCTTCTCTCGTCCTTGTTCTTGTTCTTGGCGCGGTACTCGTCCTTGGGCCGGTGCTTGTGGTCGTCTCGCGGGCGGTGCTTGCGGTTGTAGTCGTTCTTGATCTCCTCGGGGCACTCGGCGATGAAGTGGCCCATCTTCCCGCATCTGTAGCACGTACTCCCGGCACGCCTCGAACCCTTGCGGTTCTGGTACATCCTCTCGAACCTCCTCGTGAGCAACGCGAGATCCTCCTCGCTCAGCACCTCATACTCTTCATCTGGAAGGGACACAAGAGAAGACAAAGCAAAGTGTCTAGGAGTGTTAGCATGTCCATATCCAGAGCCACCGACTAGAGCCAGACTATGGGGATCAGTCGGACTCTTAGCCTTGGCAAGCAACTGCCTGTCAACCTCAGAAGACTTCAACTTCGAGAAAAGCTCATCAACAGAAAGAGTCTCATAGTTTGCCGACTCCATGATCGCCTCAACCTTGGCACCCCACACGGATCTATCAAGTGCTTGCAAGAGCTTGATAGCTCGGTCATGATCCGAGTATGGGAGCACGGTAATGTTGGCTTTCATGTTGTTGACAATCGAAGTGAAACGCTGAAACAAAGCATCAACAGACTCTCCAGGCAAATGAGCAAAGTTCTCATACTCCCTCCTGTACATCGAGAAAAGCCTAGCCTTGACATGGCTATCACCACCGTGGGCTACCTTGAGCTTCTGCCAGATCTGGCTAGCTAGGTCCTCGCCCAAAACCCGCTCAAACTCCTCGGCGGACAAAGCACGGAACAAGTAGTCAACAGCTCTAGCGTTTGCCTCAAACCTATCCTTTGCATCCTGGGCATCTAAGTTGGTGGGATTGACATAGTTCTCATCTTTGGTCACATCCCACAGCAACTTTCCTTTGCCTCGCAAGAAAGCGCCCATACGCGCAACCCAGTTCGGGTAGTTCTTCCCATCGAAGTGCGGAGGCCCGGAACCCCGATCTTGGTACGCCATCTTTGGATCTTAGACTGGTTAGAGTCGCAAAGACCCGTAACCGGCTCTGATACCAATTGAAGGACCGAAACGGCGACCAGAGAGGGGGGGAGTGAATGGGAGCCGATAAAAATTCTTTCCAAACAATCCGGCTATTCTCCCAAACCAACTCCGAAACCTCCGAGAACAATCTTGCCAAGATCACGTAGCCACTGTCAAGCTACTGACCCTAGGAACAAGAAACGAGCAGCGGAACTCGAACCAATCGAAACCAACACCAAAACAACCCGAAACTCGGCTCGATCTAACACACCCAGGGGGGGGGGCGGTTAAACCGCCCGGGCCTGGGAGCCTCGGGAAAAAGTCAAAACAAAAGTGGATCTCCCAAACCGCTTGAGCTCTTGAGGCGAGATTTTGGTCAGATGATCTAGACCTCAAGTGGAGTGTTTTCCCAAAAGATCTCGGCCTCTAACTCAGTACAACTCCCGGAATCGCAGATCTCGCGAAGAACACCATGACCTCGAGTTCATCCCGAAAATCTCAAATCCAGAGCGATTCTCGGCGTTTGGGGGCAAAGGATCACCAGCAAAAGAGGCACAAGGCACTCATACGTGAATCCCCCAAAGAAATCCGAGAGAAAACGCTCGGGAACAAGAAGAACGAAAATCCCCCAAAAATAGCTCCGAAAATACCCACGAAAATAGAAAAAGGAAAGGGAGCTCGGGAAATCAAATCATGGCACAAAGATGAGCAGCACAAACTCAATCACATAACCATGAATTCACCTATACAAACTAGGAATGATTCAAATAGTTCTAGGTGGAGGGGATGAAGGGAAAACAAGTTCAAAGTAAAACCTAAAGAGATAACTAGAGAGATAACAGCCACCAGCCCTGAAGGGGCCTATTAGTAGTCCAAGTGGTGGTGTCCTAAAGACTAAACTACCCCTAAGTGATACATACCCCTCAGGGGCAAATTTGACATTTGGTCTTCAGATATTTTCTGGCTCGGGCACCTTCCACTGCAAGCTAGCTTCCCTCCGACGCAAGCCTTGCAGTCACGCCGCGTGTCCTCCGGATCGAAGCTCCTCGACGCCGTTCTTGGGCCAGCCCAGGGGGGGCGGTTAAACCGGCCCTGGGGGGCGGTTAAACCGCCCCTGACAGCCCAACCAGGCCCAGCTGCCCAAGTCCGCCTCGTCGAGTCCTCGGTCCTTGGTTTTGAGGCCCAAACCAAGGGAAACCGTCCACCGATGATTTTGTGGCCAAATCACCAAACCCCGCGCGCAAACTTCGGTTGTTAGCCGCCACCTTGCGCCGGCTTCTCGTCCGCGTACGAGCTTCGGTTGTGAGCCGCTACCTCGCACCGGAACCACGTCCCCTTGCTCGTTCTTGCCAGCATGTGAACCGCACTTGATCCACCGGCCATCGGGTCCCTCGAACCAAGCCTACTTGTCTCTCCGCTCCTCGGAGGCCGCCATGGCTAAGACCTTTCGCGCCTGTTCTTCACCTGCACCAATGCAACCAAGCCGCATTCTACACCTGCAATACTTGAGCCAAGGGAAACGTCAATCCACACCACGTTGTCAATCACTCATCACACCAGGAAGCAACCATCCACCGGTCCTCGGACACACTGGGTCCTCATAGTCGACGGTGGCAGTGGCCTGAACATCCTCTTTGCTAACATATTGAAGGAGCTCGGCCTGACTACTCTTGACCTGAGTCCCCCCAATCCGCATTCTACGGTTTGATACCGGGAGAGGGGGCAGAACCACTCGGGCACATCACGCTGCCCGTCACCTTCGGAGACCGGAATAATTACCGGACCGAGCACATGCAGTTCACGGTGGCGAACTTTGAAACTGCATACCACGCCATCCTTGGGAGGCCGGCACTCGCCAAGTTCATGGCGATTCCTCACTACGTCTACTTGCAGGTCAAGATGCCAGGACCGAAAGGCGTAATCACCGTCTTGGGAGACGTCCGAGTCGCATACACGTGCGAGCAGGAAACTCTCAATGCGGCAGCCGCCCTGGACATGTCCAAGCGCATGGAACAAGTACTGGCTGCATCACAGGAGGTGGACAAGGACGCTCTAGAGATCCCCACCAAGAAGCCAGCAAGAGAAGCCATCGCGCCAAGCAAGGAGACGGAGCTGAAGACGATCTCTCTGGACTTGGACGACCCAAAGAAGACGGCCATCATCGGGGCAGAGTCAGACTCCACGGCAGGCTTTGCCCTGCTCTGCTTTCTCGACAGCTATCCAGGCTATTACCAGACAGACCTAGAGCCTAACGATCAGATAAAGACCCCGTTTGTCACATCGTTCGGTGCTCCTTTGGCCTTCGGTCTGAAAAACGCCGGCGCGATCTACCAGAGGACAATTCAAGCGCGTATGGATCAATTGACTCTGGACGCAATAGGGCGCCTACATCGACAAATCCATGGAACATCGAGCACTTACAGCGTTTCTACGCCTAATCCAGTTATGTATTTATCTTTTTTATTTTTAGATTTATTTTTTTCCGAGTGATTTTGGAGGGCAGTCACCCCCAGTTACGACTCGGCATGTTCACAATGAGTTATCAATAAAGTTGATTTCATCTTTCATCTATTTCTACTACTCGCATTTCCTCTTTCGCGTCACGCACATAAAGTATGAGTGGAACAAACCTTAAATCGAGAGGGAAAGTACTCGCCAAGTCAAAGCTCTAAACGTACGACAAAGACTCTGCGGCATGAGACTGAGACCAACGAGGCTAATCTACTCCGTAACAGGTCAACCACTCAGAAATTAAGGCTAGCGCAGAAAGAAAGGGAGTTGTAGACCAATAAAAACTTATATACAATAGTGACAATTCAAACATTGTTCAAACAAATACTGGTTCGACCAAATACTACAAATACTTTATTTACATTGCAGGGTCACCAGCACCAGACGGGGCCGCTTCATCCGAGTCATCAACAACATCCTTGGACAGGACATTGGCGATGGGCTCGACTTCATGGAGTAGTCTGCCCACGTCGTCTTCAGAGGTGCCGGCAGCATACCCGCGGCCGAGTGGCTCCAGGTCTGACGCCGGGAACAGCGATTTGAGCATCGCCAGGACATGGCCACAGCTAGCTTGGCTGATGGAGCAGAGCTGCCGCCGGAAGTAGCGTGGGAGCGCCCGAACGCGGTCGAGGATGGAAGCTGAAGACGATGACGCCTCCGGCTCGATCTCCTCCGCCACCACTCGGATAGCATCCTCCAGCGCTATCTTCTCAGTGCGCAGCGCCTCAGCCTCACCTTGCAGCCGGGCCACCTTGGCAGTGAGCTCTGCGAATTGGGACATAGTCCGATATCGATAATCTAAAGAAGGTTAGATCTGAATAATATTTTCACGTCTGACAGAAAAACAAATAAGGAAGAACATACCTCTGAGCTCGTGCACGGCCTGGGCCTCGTTGAGCTTAGCCTGCTCTACCTCCCCGCATAAATCGCGGGTGGTACGCTGGGCTTCCTCCAACTCAGCCTGGCGCTCTACCGCAGCAGCTTCGAGCTCAGCCACTCGGGCCACCAAAGAGTCGGCCTTAGCAACTGCAGAAGATAATTCTTGAATAACCGAGGCTTTGGCCTCGGCATCAGCAGCTAAGTTCTGCAAAAACAAGTCAGATGACAATATGAATCAATGTACCACTCGGTATTTGATATCAACAAGATAAGTAGCTCGGGAAGTACCTTGGCTATGTGGCCCATGCGACGATGGAGTGACAGGAACTCCTCCAGAGGAGTCAGGGGAGCACCACCACTCATAACGCCGACCGCCGAAGAAGCAATTTCGACCGCCGCAGTCTGGGGCTCCTCCACTGCTGCAGTCGGCTCAACCGCAGGAGCATGCTGGGGGCTGCCTTGAGGAACTGGCGGCGGGGTTGGCGACGCCGGTATGGGACTCGGCGGTGGCGGGGTTGGCTCCCGCTGCGAATCTGATGGCGGACCCACAGGCTGATCGCTGAGAAGATCAGCCGAGTGGATCGGCACCTCTGGAGTTTGGATTGATGGGGCTTCAGTCTCAACCGCCGACTGAGGCGGAGGACCCGAGAAGGGGACCTCAGACGGCGTGCTACAGGATAAAGCATATATGGATCACTAACAGAAGAACATAAAGGAAATCAAGAGATGATAAGGATACTTACAGAGTAGAAATGCGCATTCTCAGGCACTTTCCTTTCCGAGTAGGGGAAGGGAGGTCCCTCGGACTTGCAGCACTCAGAGGCATTACTGCAAGGGGAGACTGCTCCGAGCTTGTGATTGGCGGATGGAGAGACGACTCGGCGATGCCAGCTTCATCTTTCTCCGAGTCAGACGACTCAGAGATAAGGAGTTGGCGACGGCTTGGCGCATCCCTGAACACGATCCCAGTGGAGATCTTCCGCTTCTTCAGAGCAGGAGCAGCCTTCCCACCACTCGGAGATTGCACATCGGGAGAAGGAGAGGATGACAGAGTGATATCTGAGTCGCGCAGATCACTCTCACTTTCCCCGACTGCTTCTTCAGATCCAACGGCCCTGCGTCGAGCCGGTTGATCCACTCCCTTTGGCATCTCAGGCAAAGGAGGGAGGGATACAAAGGCAACTCGACCCTGCAAAAATTGGGTTCAGTTCTGAGATTACACCCAATGGGTGGAATTGAAATAAAAACAGCAACAGATTGACTAAATACCTCAGGGCGTGGATTTCCCAAGTTGAACGCCGGAGGACAGTCAGTGGTCCTCAGGGAGGTTCCAGTCGCGAAGAATTTGCCAAGCCGAGCGGCGGCTTGGACTTTGTCGACGCGCTCGGGGGCTTCGCGCGTGTTGTCCCCTCGGCGTAATACTCATACGCCGGGTGAGCCCGCTGCTTGAGTGGCTGGACCCGGCGCAGAACGAAGTTGGCTGCCACACCGACGGCAGACAACCCATTGTCCTTCAACTGGGAAATAAGACCCAGGAGCTCCCGAACCTGATCCATTTCACTCTCCTTGGGAAGAGCGGTCCAGGATTGGGAGGGAACAGGACGAGAGTCAATTTCTGGAGAGATGGCAGGCGAGTGGTTTCCTACGTAAAACCACTCGGACTGCCACCCTTTATTGGAGGTAAGGAAAGGGATATCAAAATACTCACGAGTTCGACCCTCGCGGAGTTGGAGTCCGGCGCCCCCGACTACTTGTGGGCAGTTGGTTCGGGGATAAGGCTTAAGAAGAAAAAGATGAATGAAAAGATTGAAGTGAGGCTCTATCCCAAGATAGGCCTCACAGAGGTTGATGAAAATGGCGATGTGAAGGATGGAGTTGGGATTCAATGCGCAGAGGCAGATCCCATAGTAATGCAGCAGCCCGCGGAGGAAAGAATGCGCGGGCACGCCAAAGCCACTGAAGAAAGAAAGATTCAAACACCACCAAATCAGAGGAGTTTGGGGTGGGGAAAGACTCACCGGCGGCGGCGCGCCACTCGGCGGTTTGCTGGTAGGGAGGACGCCGTCGACGACGTGCTGCTCGAGGCGCTTGGTGGTGGTGATGGACTCCCTCCACTCGGCGGCGCGATCTACGGCGACCTCGGCGGTGGCCTTGGCCTTGGACGACCGGGCCCTTGCCGGCGACTTCTCCTTCCGCTTCGAGGCTTCCTTCCTCTTGGGCGCCATGGCAACGAGTGGTGCTGAAGAGCGAGGAAGAAAGCTGCGGGAGCAGATCTAGGGTTTGCTCTGGCGCAAAGAGAACTGGAGCGTCGGGGAAGGCAAATGGCAAGTAAAGGAAGAAGAATGCGGCGGGGATGGCTTATAAAGGAATAAACCGTTCCTCCCGCGCGCGGCGCGGAGCTTGTCTCGGGAACTCAACCGACGCAGGCACGTCCCGTCGCTTTGAATTCAAAGATGCGGTAGGGAGTCGCGATATCTCGCGATATCTCGCCTTCCGTAAAGCGACCGTTAGGGACGCAACGGACTTTAAGGAATAATGGGCCTAAATGGGCTGAAATATAGCACGACCTTTCGGTTCTGTTACGATAATAAATTTGTGGGTTCCTGAGCTAGGGTTCAGGGGCAGAAACCACTCGGTCGTGAGGCTAAAATTAGTCGACGGCCAGACTTGATTTTGCAATTAATATTGCATCCTCGCAACTGATTTTTACGTAAGGCATGCGATACTATCGCTAAATTGACTCAGAAATCTGGGTCAAATGCTGACAAGTATAAATCTTGTGAGAAGATGGCTTACCATATGGTCAAGCTGAGTCGTGGGACACGACTTGGAGGTCATGCCGAGTTCAAAGAACTTGAGGACAAAATCCTTATAAAGGGGAAATAAAAAAGCCTCTGAAGGAAAAGATTATCTAAAATCCATGTCCAGAGGCATGGGGGCTGAAAAAATCAGTCGGAATTCATGGCTTTCAGAGTCTTGACACGATCATGCTGAGTCGTAACAAGACTCGGGGGCTACACCCAATGGGTGCACCTGGAGGTGCACACCATTGATGGATCAAGTTCAAAAAGAGATTCATAATATTTATTTTTGACCCTCGACCAGAATATTCTATTCTGCTCAAGGCTCGGGGGCTACACCCAATGGGTGCACCTGGAGGTGCACACCATTGAAGATCAAGATGCAGATGGATAAAAGTTGAAGACCTTTGGCCAATTTCATACTAAAATTGATCAAAGCCCGGGGGCTAAGTGTATTCACTTCGCTGTCGCGTCGTGAAAAAAGAGCACTCCTTCCCCTCACTTTGACTGTAATTGAAGAATTGTTTTCAGGAACGTTTGAGCAGGCACTCGGAACTTCCTCGGAACCACTCGGATCTTCTTCGAAACCACTCGGATGAGATCTTAGACAACTTGGAGCACTCGAATCATATAAGAAAAGATGGAACAATTACAGCCAACGATCGGCCAAGAAGTGCTCGGGGGCTACTGTGGGGGATATAGTACCTGGGTACCTCACGAGCAAGCCTGGCAGCCCACCAAAAGGGGGCGGCCCACCTCATCGTTCTGGACCTGAAGACGTGCGGGACAAGTCGGCGCACGGAGGAAGGATCTGGAAGGAGAAGTCCTAGTTGGAATAGGAATTATTGTAAAGAAGGAAAGGATTCTTAGAGATAGGATTGGATACAAACCGACTTGTAACCCTGCCCCCCGATATATAAGGCGGGCAGGGACCCCCTCCAAAACAACGACACCATATCTGAACCACGACTCGAGCCAACTCGAATCACCAAAACACACAATACAACATCCCAAAACAGGACGTAGGGTATTACGTCGAGTCGACGGCCCGAACCTGTATAAACCCTTGTGTCTGTCCATCCTAACCATCTTGCTTCCGATCTTTGCGATCTTCCCTGCATTACAAATCACTTCCGTGGGCTACCCCGTGGAAGACTGCCGGAGATAATATCACCGACGATGCTCATATAGTGATAATCATGCTAATATCATTTATACTAATGAGTTCCACAAGTTTTGTGCAATTTGTGAGCGAAGGAACAAACAGGAAAAACAGGAGGCCAAACTGGCACAGGGCCAGGCCAGCCGGCCTAGCCCAGGCCGACCGGCCCCCTTCTGCCTCTTCTGGACACAGTTTTGATCCACAAGCTATCTAACACACCAAGGATGATCATGAGCCAGTGAGTTTGATGTCGGTTTGATCCGAGGACCCGAAAGGCCTAGCCATGGATTGGAGGGTCCACCTACCTTGGATTCTCGGACAACCTCAGCTTAACGCAACCAAAACCGCCTCAAGGGACAACATGCAACTGTTGATGAGCGAGTCGGTGCAACAGAGGGCTGAGAGGGGCCAGGGCCAGGCCGGCCGGCCTCCCCTAGGCCGGCCGGCCCCTAACTGCCGCGCTTGAGGTGAACGCAACAACTATCGACTTCAGGACATCATCCAGGCCGTCCCTGCAAAAGTCGGTGCCACTTGGCACCAGGGCCAGGCCAGCCGGCCTACACCAGGCCGGCCGGCCTCCCACCGTGGCTTCCACGCTTCCTCTTTCGCTGTGGATGCTAAGCAGGAGGTGTGCGTCACTCCTAAGCAGGATTTCACCCCTGGAGGGCTATAAAAGGCACCCTTCACCCCCACACAAGACACACCATCCATTGGAGAGAAGAGAAGGCTCAAGATGTAGTCCACTATTATCTTAGAGTTGAGTAGAGTAGAGAGAGAGTGGGTGAGTTGCTCGAGTGACAGCCGAGCTTTGTAGAGAGAGTCCGGGATTTCTTCCTCGGTCTCGTCTCAACATTTCCGCCCCCGAGGAATAAAGCTTCAGAGATATCTTCAGTAAGTTCCTCGGTCTATTGCCTTAGTATCTCGCTAGTTTACTCTTTACTTTCAGCAATTTATCTTGGCTATCTATGATCTGCGGGTACCTGAGTCTGCGCGAGTGACAGCGACTCTTGTTTGGGGTTTCCTCTATAGCCCTTCGCGTTGGGTGGAGGTCAGTGGCTGAAAGCTTAGGCGTGGTGCCTGTGCTGGCTAGTCACCTCAGGTTGTGTTGCACCCCACGGAACTGCAGTGGTAGGCGGCAGGTGGTGACAGCCCTGTCCGTCCTTTGTACTCCACCACGTTCGGGTGTACTCATAACAGTAGTGCTGAGCCCGGAAGAACCCCTCTCTCACCCCGTTTTGAGTTCTTCCCGTTCTAGCCGTCGAAGCAGATCATGTTAGATTAAGATAGGTTGTCTGGGGTACTGAGTGGCTAACTAAGGTTAAGCTCTCTACACCCTTTACCCTTTTCTCCCCTGGTGGGTCCGGTTAGGAAAGATTCTAGACTAGTCGCGTCTACCGTTCCTTGGATTTGACATCCAGGTTTCTGCTCCCCTGGAGAAAGGCTACAATGTACTCCGTGCGCTTGCGGATTTAGTTAGGCTAAGGAGTGCCAACATGAGGCATGGCTTATGCTTCTTTGCCCCAACAATGACCACCGCTCTGATGCGGATATCGACAAGGCTCTGTCTGGATTTGCCATCCTCAAGCATGTACACCCCTCCTCCAATGTGGCTCGTGTGATAGTCAAGGTGTTGATTAACAAAGAAGATGATGTTCCTGATGCTATTGTGGTGTCACCTGGGGATTCCCCTCGGGCTGCATCCTGGACCATGCCTGTGTTCATCCTTTATGCCACTGATACCACAGCTCTTGCTGATGAGGATGCTCTACCTGCTGATGGTGCTCTGCATCCTCTGCCACAGGATGCTCCTCCATGGATGGAGGTGCCAGCTGACCCTTCTTTGTCCCAGGATGTGGCTCATGAGGCAGCTTCTGTTGGGAACTATTCTGGCAATGTTGGGGAGGAGAACTCTCAGTCTGTACCCATGGAGGAAGATGTGGGAGCAAATGCAGCTGTGGACAATGAAGTACAGTCCCCAATGTCGGGGGCTTCCATGGATTTTGCTGCTTCTGGAGGGCTCAAATCTCCCATGATTCCTCATCAGCCTATCCCTCTCAAGGTAGTTTTTGGGCGCCTTTGGCAGTCTCTTTTCCCTTCTCATAATTTGCCTTCTTTCCATAATATCTCAAAGATCACTGTCAATCTTGATATGCTGATTCCATCATATATATCTGATCCTGATCTTATTTGGCACTTGGCTAAGGTGGTGTCTGATGAGCCTGCCAGGGATGAGCCCAGGGTTGTGGAGCAGTACTCAGATGTTGAGATCCTGGACAAGATGCTGGCTAGGAAAGCACCTAAAAAGCGTAGAGCTAGAAAGCTTAGGGGCCCACTGGATGTTAGTGCTCTGCGTAGGAGCACTCGTCTTAAGAAGCTGCATGGCTATAAGGATGATGCAAGTGCTAGCAGCTGCTGAGGCTCGTGATGCAACTGGGAATGGTCAGGGAAGCTCTGAAGTGTCCAAGGATCAGGAAGTTCAAGTTGCACCTCTCGAGGTCCTCCCACCTGGTGTTGATCTGGTGCCTTATGTTGGCACTTCAGTTTCAAGAGTGGAAGCTGATCCTCATCTCCCTGTGGATCTGGTGCAGGCCATTGGCACTGGATACCTCAAAATGCAGCCTAGTGTTGTTTCTGAGGAGGTGTTGAAGGCCCAGTCTCGAAATGAATAAGCCCAGCTATATCAGTAGGGCAGCTCTCACTAGTGCCCTCGTAGTCTCTTTTGTTTTCTTTTGCCTGGGTGGGCAGTGTGAGCTCTTGGTCAAAACTATCTGGTGCGCTACTTTTGTCTGCTCCTGCATGAGCATTGTTCTCTCTTTAGTTGTTATGAACATCCTTAAATCTATCCTGGTTTGGTTTATCCCTATGCATGTGTGCCTGCCTTTCTTTTACTCTAGCCATCGTGTGAATGTTGCTCCCCCTGGTGGTGGATGAGATTTATCTCTTGGTTGTTACCTTGTTTCCCCAATGAGTACATTTAAATCCTGGGATGTGTTGGTTTGGAATGTAAGGGGCATCAACTCTCAGGAAAAATGGGATTGTGTTCGAGATAAGATCAATGAAAGTGGTGCTTCAATTATCTGTCTGCAGGAGACTAAGCGTGAAAATTTTAATACTGCTTACATCTCTAAGTTCTGTCCACGACATCTCAATAAATTTAATTTTAGTGCTTCAGATGGGGCCTCTGGTGGACTCTTGACTATTTGGAATAGTAGTCTCTTTGAAGGAGAGCTGCTTCATTCTAATGCTTTTGCTCTGACTATGAAATTTAAGTCCACTGCTTCTGGACAGAGTTTTCATGTTTCAAACATATATGGTCCTTCTACACCTGCAGAGAAAGCTTCTTTTGTGAATTGGTTGTATAACTTTGATACTGATGGCATAGAGGACTGGCTGTTGGTTGGTGATTTCAATCTGATCAGGGGCCCAGAAAATCGAAATAAGCCAGGGGGCTCTGTCTTTGATATGTTACTTTTTAATGATCTTATTCATCATTTGGACTTGGTGGATATTCCTTTTGAGGGGAGAAAATACACTTGGAGCAATATGCAATCTGATCCCTTGCTAGAAAAGCTGGACTGGGTCTTTACCTCGGCTTCTTGGGTGCTGCTTTATCCAGCAACCAAAGTCCAACCCTTGGCTAGACCCATTTCTGATCATGTGCCGTATACTGTGATTATTGGTACTGCTATCCCTAAATCCAAGCAATTTCAGTTTGAGAATTACTGGGCTGACTTCCCAGGATTTATGGAGACAGTGAAGCTGCATTGGAATAATAACCCCTTCTATGGTAATATGGCTAAAACTATTTCAGGCAAATTTAAGCAGTTAAGGAAGGGGCTCAAAGCCTGGAGCAGAGAGTTGTCTAAGTTAGGGAAATTAATCAACAACTGTAGTTGGATTTTGGGAATGTTAGATGGTTTAGAGGACCAGAGACCCTTGTCTATCATTGAGTTGAACTTCAGGAAGGCAGTAAAGTCTCATTTGGCCTCCCTTTTAGAAGCTAAACGCATATATTGGAAGCAAAGAGCCACCATCAGATGGGTCAAGTTTGGGGATGAGAACACCAATTTTTTCCAAGCTATTGCTTCTATTAATTTTCGAAAAAAAATCAGATTGCACAGTTGCAGCTGGAGGATGGCACATTTGTCTGTGATCACAATCTTAAAGCTGGGGTTTTATGGTCTGATTTTAAAGACAGGCTTGGTGTATCTGATTTTACTGGCATCTTGTTTGATCTTCAGAGTCTTATTAGCCCCGTTTTGCTGCCTGAACTGGATCATCCATTCTCAAGAGAGGAAATAGCCAATGCAATTAGAGATATGCCTTCTGACCATGCCCCTGGCCCTGATGGCTTTAATGGATTTTTCATGAAGAAATGTTGGCCCATCATTGCAGAGGATTTCTACAGGCTGTGTGAAGCATTTGAAAAAGGACAGGTGAATCTGGAATGTATTAATTCATCACTCATTACCCTCATTCCGAAGAATGACACTCCTTTGGGTGTTAATGACTATAGGCCTATTTCCCTGCTTAATTACTCTCTGAAGCTGCTAACCAAACTTGTGGCAAATAGACTACAAGCAGTAATTCTCAAAGTGGTGCATGCTAATCAATATGGTTTTATTAAAGTTCGCACCATTCAAGATTGTTTAGCCTGGGCTTTTCAATTCCTGCACATTTGTCACAAATCAAAGAAGGAGGTCATTTTACTGAAGCTTGACTTTGAAAAGGCTTTTGATAAAGTGGAGCATGAACTCATCTTGGCTATGTTCAAACATAAGGGCTTCTCTGATAAGTGGATTGGTTGGATAAGGTCCATACTCTGTTCTGGCTCTTCTTCTGTTCTTTTGAATGGCATTCCAGAGAAGGCATTTCAGTGCAAGAGAGGTGTTAGGCAAGGAGATCCTTTGTCTCCTTTACTTTTTGTCTTGGCTGCAGATTTATTACAATCTTTGATTAACCAGGCCTGTCTTCAAGGCAATTTGCAGCATCCTCTGGGTGCAACTTTTGGGGGAGCATATCCTATTATTCAGTATGCTGATGACACCCTCCTTGTCCTGCCAGCTGAACCAGCCCAACTAGTTTTTCTTAAGCAGCTTCTTCATGATTTTGCACTTTCTACTAGGCTAAAGGTGAATTTCAACAAGTCTTTTCTTGTTCCTATTAATGTTGATGAAGCCAAGGCACAACAACTAGCAGCAGTTTTGGAGTGTCAGGTTGGTTCAATGCCTTTCACTTATCTTGGCCTTCCCCTGGGAACAACTCGTCCATCAGTACAAGAATGGCTGCCTCTGCTTAACCGTATTGAGAGACGTTTGATGGGGCTGAGCACTTTCTTATCTTATGCTGGCAGACTAATCATTGTCAACTCAGTGTTAAGTTCCCTGCCCACCTTTTATTTATGCACTCTCAAGTTCCCAGCCTGGGTCATTGAGCAAATTGATAAGTATCGAAAACATTTTCTTTGGGACAGAGGTGATGTAAATAGAAAAGGTGGCTGCCTAGTTGCATGGGCTAAAGCTTGCCTGCCAAAGGATCAGGGTGGCTTGGGGATTGTTGATCTTAAAACACAGAATACTGCTTTGCTGATGAAGTTTTTGCAGAAGTTCTACAACAAAGAAGATCTGCCCTGGGTACATCTCACTTGGAATTGCCTTTATAAAAGACCAATTGTTCCCCATGTCAAGACACTGTCTGGTTCTTTTTGGTGGCGTGATGTGATGAGTTTATCTGAGAAGTTCAGAATGATAGCCTCGTGCGCAGTAGGTGATGGCTTCACAGTGATGTTTTGGAAGGATCTCTGGGACCTTGGTATCCTGCAATGGCAATATCCACAGCTTTTCTCGTTTGTGAAAGAGGAGAATATCTCAGTTGCTAAATTCCTTCAACAGGATGCCTATGCGAATTTCTACACACCGCTTTCTGCTGAAGCCTCAGCCCAGCTCCAGCTTCTCGCATCTGCCATACACAGCCTGCAACACCCCTTGACAGAGCATGATCAGTGGTCATATATTGGGGGACTGGGTTTTATACCTCTCAGAAAGCTTATCTTGCACTAGAAGGTAATGCTCAGGCTTCCCCAGTGTATAAATAGATGTGGAAATCTCGAGTTTTGGGAAAGCACAAATTCTTTTTCTGGCTACTCCTTCGAGATCGTCTGAACACAAGATGCCTGCTTCGTAGGAAGAACATGATTTTGCCAAGCTACACATGTGTTCTCTGCAATACAGGAAGTGATGAGTCGCTCATCCATCTCATCTTTTCATGCCCTTTCAGTGCTGCCTGCTGGAGGTTTCTAGGGATCACTTGGAACTTCTCTCTCTCGTTCACAGAAATGATTCTCCATGCTCGACAAATGTTTGGTAGCAAAGTCTTCAGAGAAGTTGCAATTGTGGCAGCCTAGGTGTATTCGGGTGCATCGAAATGCTATTATTTTTATGGTCAAACTCGTTGTTTTTCTAGATGGAAGAAACACTTCAAGGAGGAGATTAACTTGGTTCTTATTCGAGCCAACCCTTCTTTGAAGATCTTGCTGAATAGTTGGTTATGTAACATCCAATAGATTAACTTCATGCTAGCTAGGGTCTGCTTTTTGGCCTGTGGCCGTGTACCATGTACATATTCTTTTCCTATATATATATAAAAAAACCCAGTGGGGGCTTCCCCTGCTGTTTCGGTCAAAAAAAATACCTAGAGTAGTCTTTCATATGGTAGGTTGCTTGTGCTTCTCTCTAACCCATGAGCAACCTACAAGGTTTATTAGTTGTAGGAAACTGACACTAGTTTATAATTCATATCCTTTGTGCCAAAGTTACAAGCCATAGGATACTCCCAATGTCATTATTGACTAGTGCATGTCTCTCACAAGTAATTCAAATATGTGTATGCATACATTTAGGGGGAGCTATTGTGACAATCTAGGTGTTCATTTAGCTTAATCACCTGCTAAACTTTGTATCTTAGCCTATTTAAGTGCACCTTGCTGTGGCAGAACCGCCTAAATTAATCCGGCTTAAGTGCGCTAACCTTCCATTGGTCGTCACGCAATTAAATCGGAGTAATCTGACAGTCTGTCGGGTCAAGCCCGATGCAACCACGAACAGTTACCTCGATCGAAACGAGTCATGCAAATGCCCACTCGAAGGTGGGTCCCAGAGATTACAACAATCCACAAGTATTAAATGGTCCCACTTGAGGTAATTTATTACAAACCGAGTTCAAATGTAAAGCAACAGTTAAACCAGAGTTTTTCGAAAGCAGCGGAATTAAACTAATTTATTCGAAGGGAATGATATCACGTGAAGCCATCGTGACATCACTCGGAAGCATCCTCGTCCCACATGACAGTCCAGCCAGGAGGAAGGGTGGTTGGCCAGGTGAGACCTGCAACCATCTCCTCAAGGGTACTACCTGAAAAACAATTCCACAAGCAAGGCTGAGTATACTAATACTCAGCAAGACTTAACCGTCGGGTGACAGCTACATCACCAACTTCTAGACATGCACGGCTTTTGGCTGGTGGGTTTGTTTTGCCAAAAAGCGACTAAGAGTGGGTCCTTGCTTTCAATATTTTAGCATCAAGTTCTAGTTCGAATTTAGTCTTTCTAGATAAGCAACCTATGCTAACCAAGCAAGTGGAGCAAGCAATTAAGCAAGCAGCAGTTTATCATCATCATGTTTCCACTTTCATTACTCAGTGCGGCAAGAGATCAAGTAGTCTCATTAGCTGCGAGAAACAGACAGTTCGAACCGATTTTAACCTTGCAAGGTGGATACTAAACACACGGAAAAGCATCAACCCCGAGGGTCGACGCTAACCAGGCCGTTCCCATGTCTTCCGAGTTTGTTAATCCGAGCCCACTCCCCTTGGACACAAGCCTTAGCCGGTCATATTTCGCGGTCGTAACCGGCCGGCCTCGGTCTTGAGCCACGTGTCAGCGACAGGGGGATAAATCCCAGGGAAAGCAGGACAAGGCCACGCCCTCTTCCGAACAGGTACTAAACTTACCGGTCCCATACCCAAACAAGTGCTTAGTGCTTTCAAACACTTGATCAACATCGCCGGCACACTTCGACCTTAGCAACTTTTCATAAACAGACGGGGCATCTACATGACCAAAAATCCCCGTCCGTCATCCTTATGATTCCAACATAAGTAAAGCAGTTGATTCCTATATCTCGCGAGTGACAGGCAATCACTCGACTTTTACCGTGGCCTTAAAGCGAGGCAACTATCGACCTATCATGCTAGTATTGCAAAGCATAGGTACCTAGGATCATGCAACTAAGGTTTCAATTCAACTCCTGAACGTAAATGCACAAACACAGAGTACAAACATAGTTGCAAGATTCGAAACATGGGATATGCTCCGGGGCTTGCCTTCGGGCACGTTGTTAGCCTGGGACTCCTCTGCAGCGGGGTTCGGGTCTTGCTCGACCTGGACGGTGTTCACTTCTCCTTCCGCTTGGCCTTCTCCTCCAGCGGGTATGAGTTCGTAGTCTCCGTCAGCGAGGGCTTGCTCTACACGTATGCATATGCAATTAAGAACATGATCTTAATTCGAGTCATCATAATGTCATAATGATAAGCCCCGGGTGTACTTAGTGACACATTCACCTGGACAATTTTTGGTCTGACCTTCCCTTTCTTTAGTTAAGTTGTAGTTACTCATTAAAGTACTTGGGGTTTGTTGATGGTGATTGTGTACACATATAAAATTATTTAACTTTGATTTCACCACAAAACAGCAAGGATGTGCGTGGGGTGTGTTTAATTCATTTAAATAACTTTAAAGAAAAGACTTATTCTTATTTCATCCTTTTTAAGCAATGAAACTTTCACAATTTATTCTGGCAGTTTGGGACTTCAATTATATGTGAGAAAATTCCAGTGTGTTCTTGGTGTGTTGCTAGATTTACTGACCAAAATTTAGATCAAAAAGATTTACACAACAACCAGGAAAAATCACACAAGCTTATCACACTAGCATTATGAATAAATCCTAATAAATCACACTAACATTAATTCGTCCTTAGATTTCTACCAGAGCCTATACTAGTTTAAACAAGCTCACATGCCAAGCAATAGCTTCCAAGGACTAAAGGATCTTGCTGTATTAATTTATTAGATTTAAACTGATGTGAATTAAAAGTGCAAGTTAGCCAGCTCAAACTAAGCCCTATTATTTACCAGACATGCATCAAGCCACCACAGAGATGCTGCAAAAATATTGAGCTCAGAAGCTGCACAGATGAAATATTAAAATTGTTTAACTAAACAAGCACAGCCAGCCTAAACCATTTATAACTCAACATCTAGAGCGCAACTTTGTGCCAACTTTTTACAGGAGCCTAAACATTTCATCAACTACAACATATCCAAAAAATCAGAACAAACAAAGCTATAGATTTCAAACTATGCATAAACTTGAGTTTGAACAGATTTGGATCTAATTTGAAAACTACACAGAAAACACCTATACATGCTTTCTAGAAAAGGTAGAGCATCACTTCAGAAGTACAACAAAATTGGGTTTGTATTTTTCTGAATTTTCTACGATTTTTAATCGATTTTCAAAGTTCCTGGATTTGAATCCCAGATCTGGAAGAATCTATTTGCACGCAGGCCCCTGAAACTTGCATTAAGGCCCCTGGAACTTTCTAAATCCTAGCAATGTGGTCCTTCGACCACGGCCGGCGGCGGGAAGGCCGGAATCCGGCGATGTGGGGCCACGGGGCTGGACGAGATCGTGCCAGGAGTGCTCACCGTCTCACCTTGAGTCGATCTCGTGCAGGGAGCTCGGCCGGAGGTGGCGAGACGACGGCGGGCGGCGGAGCAGGGCGGCGGCGCTCGGTTTCTCCCTGAGCTCCGGCGATCTGCGGGGGTTGGGGTGCGGGGCTGAGGCTGGGGAGCTCAAGTGGGGTGACGTGAGGGCGGAGGAGCGCGTGGAAGGCGAATGTGCGGGGTGGAGCAGCTGGGTCGCCGGCGGGGCAGCCTGGCGGCGAGGTTGGGCGCGGCGGAGGGGCTCTGCGGCGAGGAGCGGCGGGGCCTTTTATAGGCGGCCGGGGTGAGGTTCGGACGGCGGGTTGGAGTGGCAAGGCGGCCACGTGGAGGCTCGGGCGGCGCGGGGGCTAGGCAGCCACGGCGACGCGGCGTGCCGGTCGGCCGCCGGTCGGAGCAGAGCGGGGGCGGTCGCGACGGCGACGGCGAAGCAAGAGCGCCTGATTGGAGGGTCGCGCGGGCGTCGCGGGGGTCATGTCGCGGTCGGAGCGCGGCGGTGCGGCCGGTCGGGCAGCGGCGGCGGCGGAGCGCCGCGTGGCGGCCGGCGAGCGGCGTCTCGCCCGCGGTTGGGGAGGCCTGGTCGGGGCAGGCGCGGTCCGGGCGGCGCTGTCCACGGCCGGTCGGCGAGCTCGCGGCCGGTTGGCCAGCAGCTCCGCGGCGCAGGCGGCGTGACGCCGCGTGGCGCGCGCGCGGCGCGCGTCGCGTCCGGTCGGAGCGCCAGCGGGGGGACAGAGCGGCTTGGTCGGGGGCAGGAGGGGACGGGGCGCTGCGCCATCAAGGCGGCGACCTCGACGTCTGGGTCAGAGACCCTGCGCCACGTGGCGGGCGCGGTCGGGCGCGGTCGGCCTGGAACGCGCGCGCCGACGCGTGAACGTCAATACGTCGAACACTTCACGGGCGCAGTTTCAAACACGAATTCCTTCAAAAATTTGAACTAAACCTCAAAATCTCCAAACACAAAAGTTGTGTCCCAACGTGTAGGCTACAACTTTTGTAAAGGTCGACCATAGAAAAAGTCTATAAATCGATGGGAAATTTGGGTTGAACAAGGCATGAACTTGAGTGCCATTCAGCCATGAACTTCTGTGTTTGACTGAGTTTGACTGAGATTTGAGGTGCCTTCCACTTGGAATTTTGAAAAGTGCCAAATAGCAAAGTTGTGTCCCACAAAAAGTTGAACAACTTTTATTTTGGCAGATTTTTATGTTCTTAAGTGAAAATTCGAATTCGAACCATGCCAACCGAGAAAGGTCAAAAGTTCACCGAGGAACTTTGTGATTTCATGCATGAACCCTTAAGTGAAAACCTTGGTGAGGTTAACCTAAGCCTAATTAAGCTAAGTCAAGAAGATTAACAGACAATTAGCTTAGTTAAACACCTAGGTTGTCACACTTGGCCCCACCTAGATTTTCACTTAAGAAAAACCCACCCAAAACCCTTTGTAACTCGGTGAACTTTGGACCATTCATGGTTGGCATGGCTTGAATTCAAATTTTCGCTTAAAAACATAAAAATTGACCAATACAATAGTTGCTTAGTTTTTAGTGGGACACATCTTTGTCAATTGGCTCAAATCCAGATTTTGAGTGGAAGGCACCTTAAATATCAGTCAAACTCAGTCAAACACAGAAGTTCACGGCAGGTTGGCACTCGAGTTAACTCGATATTCTCCTCAAATTTGCTGTTGATCTAGAGACTTTTTCTATGGTCGACCTTTACAAAAGTTGTAGCCTACACCACGGGACACAACTTTTGTATTTGGAGATTTTGAAGTTTAGTTCAAATTTTTGGAGAAATTCGTGTTTGAACATGCGCGCGCCAAGTGTTCGATGGAATGACCGCGCTCGCCGGCATTGCGCGTTCCAGCCGACCGCCGCTGCCACCTGGCGCCCGGCGTCTGACACGACCGCCGAGGCCGACCGAGAGATCTCGGCGCCGCGTCCTCTTCACCCAGGCGGGCCCACGCGCGCGCCCGACATCCCCTTTGTCCCCCGCTCCGCTCCGACCAGACGCGACGCGCACCCGCGCGCGCGCCACGCGGCACGCCGCCGTCCACGCCGCGGAGCTGCTGGCGAACCAGCTCGCGAGCTCGCCAACCGGCTGAGGACAGCGCCGCATTGACCGCGCCCGTCCGACCATGCCACCCGATCCGCGGGCGAGCCACCGCTCGCCGCGCGCCACGGCGCTTCGCCGCGTCGCTGCCCGACCGGCCGCGCGGCCGCGTTCCGACCCCGATGCGACGCCCGCCGGGTCCTCGCTATTCCCAATCCAGCGCGATTGCTTCGCCGTCGCCGCCCGACCGCCCCTGCTCCACGCCGACTGGCGCCCGACCGAGGCCGAGCTCGCCGCGGCTGCCAAGCCCACGCGTCGTCCGAGCCTCCACGTGGTTGCTTCGCCGCTCCGAACCGCCATCCGAGCCGTGCCCTGGCCGCCTATAAAAGGCGCAGCTGCCCTCGCCACAGACCCCCTCCGCCCGCGCTCCACCTCGCCGCCAGGATGCTGCCACCGCTCGTCGCCGTGCACGCTGCCCCGCTGCCGCGCAACACCACCAAAGCTCGCCTAGGCCTCCACTCCAGCCTCCCAGCGCCCCAGCCGCTCTTCTCCGCCACTGCTGTCGCCGGCATTCGTGAAGACAGGGTCGCCGCCGCGCCGCTCCGCCGCCCGCCGCCGTCGCGGCACCTCCAGCCACCCTTCCTGCACGAGATCGGCTCGAGGTGAGGCGGTGAATGTGTTCCCCATGTTCTCGTTGAGCCCCGTGGTCCCACCTCGCCGGAATCCGGCCAGAACCGCCGTCGGCCGTGGTCCAGGGACCACATTGCGAAAGTTTAGATCTTTCTAGGGGCCTTAGCGCAAGTTTCCACGGTCTGGTTGTAAATAGATTGTTTAGATCTAGGATTGAAATCCTAAAACTTCAAAAATCGATTAATAATCATAGAAAAATCAGAAAAATGCAAACCCAATTTTGTTGAGCTCTCTGTGCTGAGATCTATCTTTTATTGAAAGCTTGTATAAGAGTTTCCTGTGTCGATTTCGAACTAAGTTCAAATCAGTTCAAACATAAATCTATGAATAGTTTGAAATCTGCTACCTTGTTTGTACTAATTTTTGGATATGTTGTAGCTTATGAAATGTTTAGGATTCTGTAAAAAGTTGGCACAAAGTTACACTCTAGATTTCGAGCTATTAATTGTTTAGGCTGGCAGTGCTTGTTTGGTTCAGCAATTTTAATAATTAATCTCTGCATCTTCTGGGCTAAATCTTATTGCAATAGCTCTGTAGTAACTTAATGCATGTCTAGTAAATATTAGAGCTTAGTTTGAGCTGGCTAACTTGCACTTTTATTTAATACCATTTTAATTCTAGTAAATTCAAACAGCAAGATACTTTGAACTTTTGAAGCTATCCTTTGGCATGTGCATTTGTTTAGACCAGTATAGGCTCTGGTAGAAATCTAAGGACCAATTGCTGTTAGTGTGATTTATTAGGATTTACTCTTGATAATAGTGTGCTGATTTATTTGATTTATTGTGGTATTTGTATGCATGATCTTGGTCTGATTTTTGGTCAGTAAATCAAACGACACACCAAGAGTATACTATAATTTTCTCACATTACACTCATGAACCAAACTGCCAGAATAAATTGTTGAAGTTCCTTGCTAAAAAGGGCTAAATCAAATTAAATCACTTTTTTTAAACTAATGGAATAGATTGGACAAATCACCACACACACCCTTACTGTTTTGTGAAGAAAACAAAGTTAAGAACTTAATAGATGTGTACACAATCACCACCACCCACCCCAAGTACTTTAATGAGTAATCACAAACTTAAGTAAAGAAAGTGAAGGTCATACCAAAATTGTCCAGATCAATGTGCCATCTCATACACTACGGGTCTATCGTTATGTAAGTATGATGACTCGATATAAGATCACCTCTTATGCATGTGCATTTCGTGTAGAACAAGCACTCGCAGACGGTGACTACGAATTGGTGCCGACCGGAGAAGAAGGACAAGCCTCGGGAGATGTGAACGTGATCCAGGTGGAGGACGAACCGAACCCCGCCGCTGAGAACCCCCAAGCTAACCACGTGCCCGAAGGCAAGCCCCAGAGCATGTCCCATGTTTTGAATACATGCAACTATGTTTTGCTAAGTTTATATTTGTGCATTTACGTTCAGGAGTTGAATTGAAACCTTAGTTGCATGATCCTAGGTACCTATGCTTTGCAATATTAGTATGTTAGGTCGATAGTTCCTATGCTATAAGGACCCGGTAAAAGTCGAGTGATTTCCTGTCACTCGCGAGTATTGGAATCATAAGGAGGACGGGCGGGGATTTTTGTCATGTAGATGCCCCGTCCGTGTATGCTAAAAATTGGTTAAGGTCGAAAGGTACGGTACTGCTGGTTAAGTTTTTGAACGTACCAAGCACTTGTCGATTCTATGGGGTCGGTAAGTTTAGTACCTACATGAATCCGGTGTGTGGACTTTTTCCTGCTCCTATCGGGAACTTCTTCCCCATGCCTCGAACTTGTGGGTACGAAGGGCGCAAGTGTTCGGTTTGGCCGACTTTGGACTTTGTATGCCAGGCGGAGTTTGGCTCTAGACGCAACTGGAGGACTGCTGGGAACTACCTGGTAGTGCTAGCCTATGGCTGAGTGCGATGATCCGTGTGTTTGGGTTTTCCCCTTGCAAGGTTAAGAAATCGGTTCGAACTGTCTGTTTCTCGCAGCTAATGCGACTACTTGACCTTTGTGCCGCATTGAGTAAGAAGTGGAACATGACGATGGAAAGAAACTTGATGTTGCTTAATTGCTTGCTCCACTTGCTTGGTTAGTACAGGTTGCTTACCTAGAATGGTTTACTTGAACTAGAACTTGATGCTAAAATTTTGAAAGCAAGGACCCACTCTTAGTCGCTCTTTGGCAAAACAAACCCACCAACCAAAAGCCTTGCATGTCTAGAAGTTGGTGTTGTAGCTGACACCCGACTGTTAAGTCTTGCTGAGTATTAGTATACTCAGCCTTGCTTGTGGAATTGTTTTTAGGTAGTGCTCTCAAGGAGATGGTTGCAGGTCTTACCTGGCCAACCACCCTTCCTCCTGGCTAGACTGTTGTTTGGGACGAGGATGCTTCCGAGTGATGTCACGATGGCTTCACGTGATGTCACGGTTATTTCAAATAATTAGTTGTTTCCGCTGCTTTGCAAAACTCTGAGACACCGTTACTTCATGCATTTGAACTATTTGTAATAAAGTACCTCAATTGGGACCTTTAATTAATTGTGGATTGTTGTAATCACTGGGACTCACCTTCGAGTGAGTATTTGCACGACTCGTTTCGATCGAGGTAATTGTTCGTGGTTGCATCGGGCTCGACCCGACAGATCGACATCTTAATCTGTTTTAATTGCGTGATGACCAATGGAAGGTTAGCGCACTTAAGCCGGATTAATTTGAGCGGTTCTGCCACAGCTGGTACCAGAGCAAAAAGTTGTGCACCAGAGGTTCACACGATTCAATTACACTTGTTTTTGCAATAAAACTTGACCAACTAGTGCTTTGCGAAAACTCGTTGGATCGCTAAGGATTTACATAGACCGTGAAGCCCTAGAGGGAATTTCAGGTTGTTTCAGGTGGCTTGCTAATTATGGTATATTTGACTAATTTGCCCAACACCCTTGCCCACGTGTGTTATATGTGCGCTGGTTTCCGGCCCCGCGTGCACGAAGGGTGATAGGATATCCATTCTAAGGAACCTATCATTACGGTTGTGTATGAGTCGCCACATGTTTTATATGTGAGCAAGGTCTTGATGGTATGGTTCTAATTCAAATGAGCCTGTCATCCTGGTTGTTCGCCATGTTCGAGACATGTGCATGATGCCGCATCACGAGCTATGCGAAGGGTTGTATGCTCTATTCAAAATGAGCGTACGGCCTAGACTAGATGCATTGTCCATGCAGTGTTGAACGTGTTGGCACTCCTTAGCGTCACGTTTTTAGCAACGCTCAAGAGCGCGTAGATATATGTCATTGTATGCAAAATTAATTCTGTAAGCGCACAGAATATATCTCGTTGTAGCACTTCACCGTGGGAATTACCCCAGGGTATCGTATTTATATTTCCGCAGGGAAGCAGATGGTTAAAGTGTATTGAAGAATGAAATGATATATCTTGCCAGAAATATCAAGCCAGAAACCCAGGGGCACAAACTCTAGGTTTGGTTGGATAATGGTCAAGTTAATGACCGGATAGAAGGTCTGAAAGACCAGCGACACACGGAGCACCTATTTCTAAAGAAAAGGAAAGACGTTGGGAGAAACCGGACCTAGACTCTTTCTAACTCAGAGCAAAAGGCACTCTAGCCTTAGCCTAGACCCTAGCTTAGATACCGGGAACAGAGCTCGCTTCGACGGCTAGAACGGGAGGACCTCAGAACGGGGTAAGAGAGGGGGTTCTCCGGGCTCAGCACTACTGTTATGAATACACCCGAACGTGGTGGACTACGAAGGACGGACAGGGCTGTCACCACCTGCCGCCTACCACTGTTGTACCGTGGGGTGCAACACACTTCCTAGTTAATCAACAAGCCAGACACCACGTCTGCACTCGATGATTAAGATTTCTCTTGACGCCTGTCAAGAGAAATCCCTGTCTTCCCTAAGGCGTCTTACGGCCCGGTCAAGGCAAGCAAACCCGCGAGATATAACCCGGTAGAGCTAAACTAAACTCTACACTAAAACTAAAGGGGATAGGACTTTGCTCTAAAGAGAGCAAGATCTTTACTCTTAAAGAAGAGCAAGAGAGAAATATAAAAGATAACTTAAGCTCTGAAATAAGAAAGTAATTGTATAAATAAACTCTTCAAAAGAAGGAAGGGATACAAGAGCTTTACTAGAACTCCGAAGACTCCGAAGATCCGAGCTAAGCTCGACTCGACTCTACTCCCAACTCTAATCCTAATCTAAGAAATATTGAAAAAGATACTAGAGCTCCCTTCAAGTAAAGACTTGAGATATGTGGTGTGTGTCTTCCCAAGGTGAATGAGCTTCCTTTTATAGCCTCCAGGGGGTGGATGTCAGCGTCATTAGCACGCCAAGGCTCTGCTTAAGCTTCACGCGAAGGAGGAGACGTGGCGGCCACAGAGGGAGGCCGGCCGGCCTGGCCCTGGTGCCACTTGGCACCGTCCTCTGCAGGAACGGTCCTGATGCTCTCCCAAGGTCGGTAACGGTTGCGTTTAGTTGAAGCTTGTCCGAGAATCCTAGGATGTGGGCCCTTCAATCCATGTGCTTTCACCTCTAGGCCTTCCGGGTCCTTGGATCAAACCGACGTTGTTTGCACGGTGCTTGATTATCCTGGGCACTTGGCATGGCTTGTGGATCAATGACGTGGCCAGACCTGGCCAGGGGAGGCCGGTCGCCTGGCCTAGGCCGGCCGGCCTGGCTCTGTTCCAGGTTTGACCCTTGTTTCTCCTGGTTCATCCTGCAAGCACAACTCATCCAAAACTTGTGGAATTTGTCAGTAAAAATACTTTTATGTATGGAATATGGTATGATCATCCTCATTTTACCGAAATGTTGACGGTCACTACGAGGTTATAATAGGCCGTCAACACACCCCCAAGCTTAGACTCTTGCTCGTCCTCGAGCAAGGCTAAAACTCTAGGTTCGGTAGGTCAGGAGTTGCTTCAATGTTTATACTCTTAAAGTACCCTGTGCTTAAGCCAAAACTCAACAAATCACTTGAATAAGTTGGCATAAAAGAGAACTCATACCATGGTTCCGCGTGGGGCTGCATTGATTCACGTTTTGGGCTATTGAGAGCTTGAACGGTCATCTCTAAAGTATTTCCTTCAACTTTTCAGGTTCCATCTCGGAGATATGAATTTTTCAAAAGATGGTTGATTCATTCCCCGATGGTACTCTCGAGTCACTCAAGGTGTTTTAATCCTCACTCTTGGTCGGGATTGACCAATGTTTCCCTACACTAAGGCGGAAGTGGAGTTATAGGTAGGGTAAGAGTGGCATACCTTGGTTACTTCTGTTGTCGAGTCGAAGAGTGGTCCGCGAGCGATGGTACTCATCAAATTCCGGTCTTTGGAATTCATCGGGTTTGAATGGAGAGGAAGAAGGTATAATGCTCAAAGGTCTTTGGACTCCTTATTGTTTCTCTCTCATATTTTTGAGATGTTTCTTCTTCTTCTTTTTTTTCAGATGGAGCTTTTGTCTCCATTTTTTTTTCGAATACATCTCTTCTCTCACTTTGGTAACAGAGAGGGATTCAGCTTTGTATGGAGTAGTTGAGGACCCTTTGGGGTGAGCTTTGTGATGAGGTGAGTGTATGTCATCGACGGTGGACGTCAACCCCGGAGCGGGACTTTGACTAGTCGGACATTTTGAGGCTGAGGTGGATGGGAAGACCGGTAAATGTCAAGTACCTTCTGCAAGCGGACTTCACCATTCGACAAGACTCAAAGCAACTCAAGATAGCATATGGTAGTTTCAACAAATGTATAACTGTTTAGGCTCTGGATAGGATATTTAAACCATCGAGGAAGATTCACCATGTAACATTTTATAAAAACTTCCGAGAGGTACCTTACTAAGCATGCAGTTATACCTCGAAACAAGCCATATCAAAACTCACAATAACTTAAACAATGAACAAGTGCTCTTGCTCCCACAGTTTTATCATGGCGGATCCTTAAATGCCAACTAACTCAAATACTCAAGAGTTAAGGATTAAGTACGAGGCACTTAGAGGGCATAAACAGAGCAACTATTCATCATTCCAGAGGTTCTCAACCATAGCTCCATACATAAAGACATCTTTTGGAGCTTTTATTTTATTTAGTTTTTATTATTTTCTCTTTTTTTATTTTATTTAGCATTTTATTTCATCATGGCACGGCAAGGCAAAGGCAAGGCAAAGGCATCGGTAAGGCAACGGCAACGGCAAGGCAACGGTAAGGCAAACGGCAACGGCAAGGCAAACGGAAACGGCAAGGCAACGGCAAGGCAAAGGCGACGGCTTTCGACATACCTGAGACTCCCCCAAGCTTCGATGAAGCTCACTGGTAGTACTGGTCGGGGTCGTAGTGCATGTAGTTGAAGAAGCCGTGCATGTCGGTCTGGATGGATGTGGTCATCCCCCAGTTCTGCTGCGTGAGATCAGTGTTGTGTGCAACTGCATCTCTGAGTTGCTGCTGTTGCAGCGTCATCGTCTCCATCCTGGTATTAAGATCAGCGATCCCCCGGGAAACCGGGTTCTCGTAGTCATACCTGACGGAGGCGGATGGTCCGACCTGCGGGCCGTAGCCTGCTATTCCTTGGTGGTAGTCGAATGCTTCCTCAAAGTTCTTGTTGGTCGTGGGGTTCTGCTGGTAGTCGTACTCGGGCTGCTGCTGGTAGCGGTACTCGGGCTGTGGCATGGTAGAAGTTCCGGCTTCGTCATCATGCCTGGCCCGCCTGCCACGTGTTGCAGGGCCTGCAACACTGTGGCGAGCGGGTTCCCTCCTTCTAAGCTGCATGGTTAGACTTCTCGCTGATCTCAGCGACAAAGCTGGGCATGGAAGCTCAACTTCATCGATGAAACCAGGATAGCACATGAAAAGAGTATGGCCAGGGCCCTCGCGCATCAAGTGGCCCTGGATGAAATGGTCTAAACCAATGCAGTACTGATATTCTTGTGTAGTTGGAAGGAAGGTGACTTGAGCGCCCTGCAAGGCACCAACATCGTTGGCGATGCGTGTGACTAGCAAGGTTATGTCAATTGTGGCTCGGCCACTGACTAACCTCTGCCAGTTCTCAAGCATGCTCATGACCGGAGAAAAGCGAATTTTCTTGACCATGGCATACAGGCACTCTAAATCAGGCAAAAGGCAAAGACGCAAATCAGCGCGCGGGTGGACCACCATAGCAATCCACTTCGCCAGGAAATGAAGAGTGGGGTTGTGGATAGCGGTAATGCTATTTTTCCCCGAGGATGGCTCCCCTGTGATGCTATCCCACCATGCGGCACGATTGTACCAGTGGTTAGTCACCAACAGGTTGGCATCAATGATGCATCTCTTGTTGAAACCAAGAGCCTCACTGAGTTGTTTCGGGGTCAAAACAAAATCCTCGTTGAAAAATCGAAAGCAAATGTTTGTCTCGTTGGGACGAACTTCGATTTTCAAACTCATCAAAAACTCCATAGTAAGGAAGTGCGAACCTATTTCCGTGACGGGGTAGAAGTTTTGCCATCCGGCATTGTTGAACGCCCGTTCCATGTCTCCTTCGAGACCGGTCTTGATCAGCAGCATGGGGTCAAAGTACTTGGCGTTTGTGAAGTAGCGGTCCTGGAGCTGGTCCAGCACCGTTCTCTCGTCTTCGGTCCGAGAAACGATGTGCTCGACCCGAGTCATGATCCTGATGCGGAGCCTGTTCCTCGGCACCTCCTCCTCCTGGGACTCTGTGTCGTGTCGAGTTGAGTCGACAGACATAGTATCCCGGGAAGTAGAGGATCCCCGAGAGCGGCGAGAGCTCGAAGAGGTGAGCTTGGTGACGACTCCACGTGCCTTATTCCACATGATTCCTGCATTAGATTAGTCTAACAATACCCGAAGGAAATCAAGGGTTAGACAGTCAAATGTTAGGCGTTCTTGTGAGAGATTAATCACCACAACTCGGTTAGTCGTTCTTGTGGGGTAAGAACCACCACAAACGTTCTCGTTCAACTGGCAGGGGTTTGTTCTCACAAGGATTCAAGAATGGATTTTAGCAGAATTTCCTTGTGGTTTAAACTCTAACCTTACTTAGAGAATTTCGAAATTTAGGCGAGGGAGAAGGGAATTGAGCAGGATGCACGCATACCTGTGCTTGGGGCGTCTTCCTTCAGAGCTGGGCACTGGTATTTATAGAGGCGCAGCAGGGGGAGGCCGGCCGGCCTGAGGCAGGCCGATCGGCCTGCACATGGCGCCGGTCGTGCCCATCCCGTGCGTCGGTGGTCACTGCCATGTGCTGGGTGCTCTGGTAGGTGAGGATGGGACAGCAACGGTGCTTGGAGGCCGGCCGGCCTGGCTGGGGCCGTTCGGCCTGGAGTTGTGTCCAATTTCCTCCATCCTCTCGTGTCGTGTCCTCCACATGATCTTGTTCCTTGCCTGCTGTGATCTGGCCACTGGAGTTGACAAGTGGGGCCGGCCGGCTTAGGTGGGGCCGGCCGGCCTGAAGTTTGGCCGAAATATTTTTTTTTATATGCTTCCTAATGCACAATTGAAATATAAATGCAAGCTTCGAAAATTTAAACATGCTGTGATGAATGAAAAGAATTGAAATGAAAAACCTATTCTATATGCAATGCAAAGATACGTACCATATACCTTATGGCGAGGGCTCGAGTTTTTCATCCTGAGCGGAACTCTCCGAATCCTTGTTCGGGACTGCTTTTACCCGCCATTCCTTTCGGACTGGACGGGACTTGGATTCAACCTCCTTATCGCGCTTTGCTTGCTCCTCCAGCGCTTTGGTTCTCGATATTCTTCGCCGTGCATGATAGCGATCATGCCTCTTCTTTTCTTTGGCGGCGAAGGCTTCCACCATCTTCATGAGCGTTTCTACGCTCGGCATCTTGGACTTCCGGGGCATGACTTCTTCGACCATATTAACTTGATGGGGGATCTCCTTAGGACGGAAAGAGAAACTCTCGGTCCCTCCGTTAATCCTCAGTTGAATGGTCCCACGTCCCACGTCAATGTTTGCATTCGCAGTACTTAAGAACGGTCTCCCAAGAATGAGAGAGTTCGTTGCTCCGGCTTCCATATCTAGGACGATGAAATCCACAGGGATAAAGAAATCCCTGATCTTGACCGGAACATTTTCTGTGACTCCATGGGGGTAGCGGATCGATTGATCCGCTAGCTGCAAACACATGGGTGTAGAGACAAGCGATATATGTTTAAGGTGGTCAAAGACTACCTTGGGCATTACGCTGACGCTCGCCCCCAAGTCACATAGGGCGTTGTCGAAGTCATTGCCTCCAATGGAGCATGATATTGTGGGGCAGCCAGGATCTTTCTTCTTAAGGTGGGGCCCGAGTATAGCTGAGCTACATTCCTCGGTCAGCTGTACCGTCTCCCTTGTGGGTAAAGTCCGTTTGTTGCTAAGTATATCCTTGATGTACTTGGCGTATGTCGGGACCTGCAAAGCATCAAGTAATGGTATGTTGATGTATACCTTCTTGATTACCTCGACGAACTTGTCGAATTGTTCGTCGGCCACGGGTCTTCTCCTCCGTTCTGGGAACGGGAGGAAAGTGGGATCTCGGCTGTAGCTTGAGGCTTGTGGTGCCTCATTCCACTCCTTTGAGACAGGGGTGGTTTCCTCGTCGTCTTCCTCTTCGGCGGCCACCTCGGTTTGGCTAGCTTCCTTCTGTCGAGTACCTGCATCCTGTGGATTGTGTGCGTCCTGCGTGGACTTGCCAGTCCGCGTGGTCACCGCACTAACATTTTCCTTGAAAGGAACTTCCGGTTGCCCGGGTAACTTCCCCGCATTTGGGTTAGGGCAGGATGCAGCCAGCTGAGCTACTTGAGTTTCAATCATTTTGTTGAAGCTCAGCTGGTTCTTAACGACAGAATTAAAAGCTTCTATCTAGGAGGCCATCGACTCCTTAACTTTATCATTAGCAAGAAATTTCTTGCTAATGCTATCGTTAATCTGTTTTTGGCCATACCAGATGTCCTTTAGCGATGGCTGAAAACCGTTGTTAGAGCCATTACCTTGCTGTTGGCCGAAGGGGAAATTGGGCTTGGAATTCCAACCTTGTTGAGGACGGAAGCCTGAATTGTTGGTATTTCCAATGAAATGGGCTTCCTCTTGTGTCATTGGGCAAGTGTCACCCGAGTGTCCTGCTTCTCCACACGTTTCACACGTGATTCTCTCCTCCATGATCTGATTCATCTCCTTGCCAGGAGATTCCATCTTCTTCAAGAGAAGGTCCATTTTAGCGGCCAGCATATCAACGGAGTCAATTTGATGTACTCCCTTGCGGGGAGCTTGTCTTTCTCCTATCCATCTCTGATGAGTGGATATTTTTTCGATGAGCGCCTTTGCTGCGTCTACATCCAACGAGAGGAAAGCTCCTCCCGCGGCTGCATCCAACATCTCTTGCGATCGTCGGCTCAGGCTGTGGAAGAAGTTCTGGGTAATCAGCCAATCTTCCACACCATGGTGGGGGCAGGCTGCAATATACTCTTGCAGTCGCTCCCAAGCTTCGGGAATTGTTTCTCCGTCTAGCTGCTGAAAGCTAGTGATTTTTCCTCGGAGGGCATTGGTTTTGCCCACCGGAAAGTACTTGGCCAGAAATGCGTTTGCGCAAGTCTGCCAGCGTCCATCGAATGATGCCTTGTTAGCATAAAACCACTCCTTTGCTTTCCCAAGCAAGGAGAATGGGAAGAGTTGAAGGCGGATGTTATTGATCGGTGTGCCATTGGGGTTGATAGTACTGCACACCTCCAGGAAATTCCGAAGGTGAGCGTTCGCATCCTCAATCGCCTTTTCGCAGAAAGGGCTGGCCTGAACCATGTTTACCAGGCCAGTTCTCAGCTCAAATGCACCTTCCTGTGCGTTCGACAGTCCCGGGAAGTTGCTACTTGACGGGGCTGAGAACTCACGGAGCGTCTTCTTAGCTTGAGCCATAATCTCTGGGGACTCTGGGGCTGAAGAAAACGACGAATCTGATTCGGACTCGGAGTCGGATGACGACTCGAGTATATTGCTTGAGCTGAGTGAAATCTGAGGAGGTACGACTCTCTTTCGCACTACTCTTCCAATGCGTTCTGGATTTGGATCAAAGTTTGATGGTAGGTTGAAACCAGTCATGCACTACCCTGCAAAACACATCAAAAATAGACGAGTGTTGCAGTGGTGAGGTCACTAAGGTTAGTGGTTTGGTAAATCTGTAAAGATAATCAAATGATTCAACAATAACTTTAGCCAATTGCTTCCCCGGCAACGGCGCCAGAAATGCTTGTTGGCACTCCTTAGCGTCACGTTTTTAGCAACGCTCAAGAGCGCGTAGATATATGTCGTTGTATGCAAAATTAATTCTGCAAGCGCACAGAATATATCTCGTTGTAGCACTTCACCGTGGGAATTACCCCAGGGTATCGTATTTATATTTCCGCAGGGAAGCAAATGGTTAAAGTGTATTGAAGAATGAAATGATATATCTTGCCAGAAATATCAAGCCACAAACCCAGGGGCACAAACTCTAGGTTTGGTTGGATAATGGTCAAGTTAATGACCGGATAGAAGGTCTGAAAGATCAGCGACACACGGAGCACCTATTTCTAAAGAAAAGGAAAGACGTTGGGAGAAACCGGACCTAGACTCTTTCTAACTCAGAGCAAAAGGCACTCTAGACTTAGCCTAGACCCTAGCTTAGATACTGGGAACAGAGCTCGCTTCGACGGCTAGAACGGGAGAACCTCAGAACGGGGTGAGAGAGGGGGTTCTCCGGGCTCAGCACTACTGTTATGAATACACCCGAACGTGGTGGACTACGAAGGACGGACAGGGCTGTCACCACCTGCCGCCTACCACTGCTGTACCGTGGTGTGCAACACACTTCCTAGTTAATCAACAAGCCAGACACCACGTCTGCACTCGATGATTAAGATTTCTCTTGAGGCCTGTCAAGAGAAATCCCCGTCTTCCCTAAGGCGTCTTACGGCCCGGTCAAGGCGAGCAAACCCGCGAGATATAACCCGGTAGAGCTAAACTAAACTCTACACTAAAACTAAAGGGGATAGGACTTTGCTCTAAAGAGAGCAAGATCTTTACTCTTAAAGAAGAGCAAGAGAGAAATATAAAAGATAACTTAAGCTCTGAAATAAGAAAGTAATTGTATAAATAAACTCTTCAAAAGAAGGAAGGGATACAAGAGCTTTACCAGAACTCCGAAGATTCTGAAGATCCGAGCTAAGCTCGACTCGACTCTACTCACAACTCTAATCCTAATCTAAGAAATGAAAAAGATACTAGAGCTCCCTTCAAGTAAAGACTTGAGATATGTGGTGTGTGTCTTCCCAAGGTGAATGAGCTTCCTTTTGTAGCCTCCAGGGGGTGGATGTCAGCGTCATTAGCACGCCAAGGCTCTGCTTAAGCTTCACGCGAAGGAGGAGACGTGGCGGCCACAGAGGGAGGCCGGCCGGCCTGGGCTAGGCCGGCCAGCCTGGGCTAGGCCGGCCGGCCTTGCCCTGGTGCCACTTGGCACCGTCCTCTGCAGGAACGGTCCTGATGCTCTCCCAAGGTCGGTAACGGTTGCGTTTAGTTGAAGCTTGTCTGAGAATCCTAGGATGTGGGCCCTTCAATCCATGTGCTTTCACCTCTAGGCCTTCCGGGTCCTTGGATCAAACCGACGTTGTTTGCACGGTGCTTGATCATCCTGGGCACTTGGCATGGCTTGTGGATCAATGACGTGGCCAGACCTGGCCAGGGGAGGCCGGTCGGCCTGGCCTAGGCCGGCCGGCCTGGCTCTGTGCCAGGTTTGGCCCTTGTTTCTCCTGGTTCATCCTGCAAGCACAACTCATCCAAAACTTGTGGAATTTGTCAGTAAAAATACTTTTATGTATGGAATATGGTATGATCATCCTCATTTTACCGAAATGTTGACGGTCACTACGAGGTTATAATGGCCGTCAACAGAACGCATGGATGCCGTTTTTATAAATGAACGGTAATGAATGGGGACGCTTCCGTGATATGCTGGCACAGAAGGTTCATGGTTTTCTTGCAGGTACACTGACTCCGTTCGGTTGCGTTCCGTTGGTCTGAGTGACGACTAGCTATTATAGGGAGAGACGTATATTGTGCCTCACCACCGGCAACTAACTACATACACCAAGGCTTCTTGGTATTTGTGAGGACGATTCTAGTTCCTTTGCATCATGTTAACCACCTTAAAATTGCTAAGTTAACTTGAGGCAAAAAGGAAATAAAAATCGCAAGTCTCACAACTTTTAAAAAATCTGTCAAAACTGTGTTTCTCTGCTGGTCCGAATTTTTCGGGTTATTAAAACATCTCAGATGGCTAGGCTCCTTAAATAAAAGTTGTTTATAATTTTGTAAATAAGCAGCTGTAAAAATTTCAGAATTTTTGGACAAGTAAAACTTGAGTTACGATCAAAACAAGAGCTGCCTATTTGCAGAAAAAATCTGGCAGACAGCAAGTTAAAATTTGAAAGTTTCACCCACCTTAAACTCAAAACCAAGCAAACCTTTGAATACCAAACTTGTGGTTAATAACCTTAAGAACAACCTGGTAAAATTTGGGAGCTTTTTGTTGGGTAGTTTTGGAGTTACGCTCGCTTTTCCACCGCTGTCCTAGTCTTCTTCTTCCTTCCGCACAGCTCTTACCCGGTGCTCTGTTCGTTCTTCTACAGATGGCAGACGCGGATTACTTTGTGTTTGGCACGGACGGTTTTCTCCACTCTGAGTGCCTCGCTTGGGAGGGTTTTCCCTCTATCTTGTGGGATGCTCTGAGCACCGCCGGCTTCGCTTCACCACCCCTCTACTCGTGCCGCGAGTTCCTTGTGGATGGTGTGCTTTGTTGCATCACCAGGGTCTACGTGCCACCTCACCCTCACCACCCCGAGTGGCCGTTGTTCGACGCCGAGGTGATAGGCCACAGGTTGACTGACACTGTGGAGTCCGCTGCCTTGCGGGTGCTGAACGTCTTTTGTGACTTCCGCCCCATGGAGGTGATGACTTCCCCGCTTGGCTTGCTTCCTACCGCGCTGCCTGACGACCCGGCTTGGCTGGACCGTCGAGCTAACATGGAGGCGGTTGTAGACTGGGCTGGTCCTGTTCCGACTGCCGAGGGACTAGCACGGTACGTGACCGCGTTTTCCAGGCTTCGTGCACTACTTCAGGGAGGACTGGCTGACTCGGTTGAGTTTGGCATGGCTTCTTACTAGTCTTTCCGACAGCTTCAGTAGGACTATACCACTCTCACCCTGGAGGCTGCCAACACAGACTTGGCTATGGCCAACTTCCAGGCTCAGATTGGAGACTTGCTTGGGCAGGTCACCACCTTTCAGCAGGAGCGAGAGACTCACTTGGCACAGATAGCCGAGATGCAGGAGGAGCATGCTACACACCTAGGCCAGATCGAGACGATGCAGGAGGAGATAGACTCGCTTCACAATGAGCGGATTGGGCTCCTTGACCATGTTGGAGAGCTAGAGGACGAGGTTCATGACCTCCACCTTGACATTGAGGACGCTCACCAGCACATAGGGATACTTCAGCAGCAGGTTCCTCTAGAGCAGGACTGTGGAGATGGTAGATGAGGAGGAGGAGCCCACGGAGATAGAGATAGACCCCGAGGAGGTTCAGGGTATGTCCGGCACGGATACCCTTAGTGACTTACCACCTCTACCCACGACCCCCGGTTCACCCCCCGAGAGTGAGGCTTCGGTCAACAACCTCGACGACTTCTAGATGATTGGCAGTGTTAATGCTCAGGGTAGCCTACTTTTGGACAGTGATGTAATAGTCTAGCTTCGAGTTGAGTATGTCTTTTGTGCAGCTTGACCATGATGTAACTTAGGGCAGGAGTTGACCCTAGAGTTTGTCGATTCGATATGGTTGTAACAGCTAAACTCTGCAGCTGAATCTGGTTAGAATTTTTAATGCATGCATTTTTCATTTCTGGTCTAAGTGTTGAAAACCAAAGTTGTAATGAATTTCATATGGATGATGCTCGTAAAATTTCAGCTCTTTTGGTTAAGAATTGTGGGAGTTATGCATGTTTTGGTGAGCCTCGGCCGTTCTGAAAACCGCAAAAACAGAGACGTGAACTTTGAATTTTTCACCCTATCTAGATTGCGAATCTGACCTGGAGATTTACACAAAAGTTGTAGCTCATTAAATTCTCTAGCAGCTGGCGAAAATCCAAAATTTTTGGGCGTGTAACCTGGGAGATATGAATTTTCTCCTCTGACAGCTTTGCTGGTCAAGAATATCTGCGACGAGTGTTTACTAATTTCGCACATGATTGCCTTGTTTACCTTGTATACGAGTTTCAAGATCATGTGGCTGATGAGTAAATGATTTTGCAGATGGTTGACTCGACCCGCCGTACCAACTTCACCGCTGGGCAAAACAGTGGCACCCAAACGAACCACCCACCACTGCCGCAGCCCCCGCAGAATCCGATGGAGGCGTTATGCTCAGCTCCAAGTTGCCCGCTATGAGCACTTTCTGAGTACTCAGCCACCGACCTTCCATGATGCAACTGAACCGTTGAATGCTGACGCTTGGATTTATGCTGTGGAATCGAAGTTCTCAGTGCTTGCTCTACTGTGCTCCGAGGAGAGCAAGGCTAGGTTTGCTGCCCAGTTGCTCCGAGGACCCGCCCTCATCTGGTGGGAAAATCACCTGGCCACCCTTCCAGAAAACACTGTGATAACTTGGACTGTTTTCAAGACCACCTTCAGAGCTCACCATATCCCTGAGGGTTTGATTGAGAGAAAGCTTAATGAGCTCCTAGCTCTCACCTAAGGCAACAGATCTGTGTCCCAGTATGCCCACTCCTTCAACAATCTCTGCCAGTATGCAGGCTCTCATGCTGACACGGATCAGAAAAAGATGGAGCATTTCCGCAGAGGCCTTAGTGCTAGGCTAAGGGAGCGTCTGAACACCACCAGGACGGCCACCTACAATGAACTGGTGAACCTGGCCATCATCCAGGAAGATGCCATGGCTGCCGTTCAGGCCGAGAAGAAGAGAAAGGCACCCATGACTCTGGGAAGCTCTCAGAATCAGAGGTACAAGATTGTGCAGAACAATCCTACTCCTAACCCCAGAGGCCCGGGTAGCAAGGACGTTGGGTAATCAGACCCACCCCGCCGGCACAGAACCGTTTTCCCTTTCCTCCAGAGCCCATTGCTCCGCGAGTTAACAATCAGGTTCCCGCTCGCCCCACCAGTGGGAATGCCTGCTACAAGTGCGGGAAGACTGGGCACTACATTCGGGACTATCCTCAGGCTAAGCAGCAGAACCAAGGCAAAGGGAGAAAGCAGACGGTGCAAGTCCGTCAAGGGAGGATCAACTTCACCACCCTCGCAGACCTACCTGAGGGAGCCCCAGTTATGACGGGTACTTTCTATGTCCACAATCACCCTGCTGTTATACTTTTTGATTCGAGGTGCAACACATAGCTTTATCAGCACAAGGTTTTGCACCAAAAGTGGACTAAATCTCACTCAAACCGCCACCCCGTACGTAATCACTACCCCTGGCGGGAAAGTGTCAACTAATCAAAGGTCAAAACAAGTGCCACTAGCCTTGGGCAGCAAGTTGTTTAAAATTGATCTCATTAGCGTGGGACTGGATGGAATGGATGTTATCTTGGGAATGGATTGGATGACTAAGCATCGGGTCGTGCTTGACATTCCCGAGAGGGTTGTAGAGATACGCTCACCACTCTTAGGCTACACCGATCTCTATCTACCACACAAAGCCTACACAAGTTCCCACATATTTTCTCTGGCTGAACTTAGAGTTAAGGATATTCCAGTGGTTTGTGAATTCCCCAATGTTTTTCCGGAAGACCTCCCTGGCATGCCACCGGACCGAGACATTGAGTTCGTTATTGAGCTTCAACCTGGCACCGCCCCTATATCCAAGCGACCGTATAGGATGTCGCCCATAGAGCTGGCAGAATTGAAAACACAATTGCATGAGTTGCTTGAGAAAGGTTTCATCCGACCTAGCACCTCACCCTAGGGATGTTCTGCCCTCTTTGCTAAAAAGAAGGACAAAAGCTTGAGATTATGTGTGGACTATCGCCCCCTTAATGCGGTGACCATTAAGAACAAATACCCCTTACCCCACATTGATATTCTCTTTGATCAGCTAGCTGGTGCGAAAATCTTCTCAAAAATTGATCTTCGTTCGGGGTACCTGTTGGCTCAGGAGCGAGCTCAGGAGCCAATACGAAAATGTAGGACGAAGTAGAAGAATGAGAACGAAGAGGGGCGCAGTTTCAATAATAGCCAAAGAATAGTTCAAACCCTTACAAAGTGGTGCACCCTCTCCTTTTATAGGGAGGCGGAGGGTCACTTCCTCAGTCACATGTTCCCTTTCTACCCCTACCTGCTACAATTGTGCTGGGAATATTCTACTTTAACGGATACAAGGGGAATTTTACATGAGGAAGCCAATTTCGACTTGCTTTCGTCATTGCATGCACCGAGCCGCCCGCCGCATCTCGGCCTAGTTCCGTGCACCGGGCCACCTTCATCTCTCCTCGTAGACCTGTTCACAAATGGCTGCACATCATATTAGATCATCAGAGCCGTAAAGTGGATTGGGTGTTCCTCAGCCGGGAGCTCCGAACCGAATCCCGAGCCAATTCGGTTCGTGTGGATTGGACGTTCCTCAGCCGAGAGCTCCGAAACGAACCCCAAGCTGATTCGGTTCGCGCACTTGGTCAAGTCGTTCCGCCAGTCGCGAAACGCGGCGGACCGAAACACGAGTCGATTCGGTCCATGTGCTTGGTCGGGTCGTTCCGCTGCATGTGGAACGCGAGGGACCGAATCACAGCCTGATTCGGTCCGCGCGCCTACTCGTGCGTGGCGACCCTGAATCCCTCAAGCCGATTCGGTTTCGCCGGGATGAGCTGGGGACGGGTCGAATCACTGACGGATTCGATTCGTGAGATTTGTAGCCGGAAAAAACGAATCACGGGTCGACTCGGTTCTGTTGAGTCATGGGCTAATGCGAAACAGGCCGTAGCGCAACAAGCAGGTGGCGGAGTTTGCCTGATCCACGTCCCAACAGTCAGCCCCTCGCGGGTGATGGTCGACTCCAACGAGCTGAACCCTCGATATTTGAAGTGGACTCGCAACCAGGGAAAACGACACCCTCTGCTTGTTGGAGTCGAGGGGGATTCGGTTTTGACGGCGCGGTTAACGAGGGGTCTTTTTACCGCGCCTATAAATAGGGGGGGAGATGGATGAAAACGACGTTCGCTACCTGCTGAGAGGGATTGTGCTTGCCCTTACTTTTGCTTTAAGATTCGTGTGTGTGCTCGTGGCTCTCCGTTGGATTCGCACACTTCTTCGTGCTTTGCTAGTTGTAAGTTTCGTTCGTTTGTTTTTTTTTTGGCGCATGGATATTTACTTCCTGGGTTTTGCAGCTTCGATGGCTCGGACGATTCAGACTGCTCGGCTTGTTGACGAGGAGGATCGCCCTGCCGGTCGGGTTGTTGAAGACGAAGTCAATGTCGCTGCGGGAGTAGGCGGTGCTGCTGATTCCGAATCGGCGGCTGAATCCGCTTCGAATCGTGCCGCTCGTAGCGGGAGCGTTGGGGTGGAGGCGGAAGAGGAGGAGGAGGGCGTCGATGAGACTACCGGCAGCGTTGACGCGAATCCCGATGATTTGGTCAGTGATTCGATGCCCTTTACCCGTAGATTTGGGCGATCGCTTATCAGGGAGGAAGATATGAGGGAGATGGTTGGGAAGGGCTATTTCGAATCTGGTGACTGCCGCGTTCCCGGCGAGGAGGAGGTTCCGGAGCCGTTGGACGACGAGTGCGTCGTGTTTCGCGAGTTCTTTGTTGCTGGGCTTCGGTTTCCTGTTGACCCGTTGATTCCTCAGATTTTTCGGGCTTTCAAGGTTTCGATGCACCAGTTGGCTCGTAACAGCTTTTGCTATCTGGCTAAGTTCCTCTGGGCATGTCGTACGTTCAACAGTGAGCTGGATTTGGATTGCTTTGTGCGCCATACAGAGCTTCATTTTTCCAAGTGGAAGGTTCTCTTTGCCGATGATGATGAGACATACCAGGCCGAGTATGGGTGCTACACATTTTGCCCTCGTCGGGCCGCTAAGGGGATGGAGACACCACAGCTGGCGTACAGCCAGAAGAACAAGTGGTCCAAGAACTGGGACAAGTATTGGATGTACACCAAGGTTCGCGTCCCGACTGGGGGTTACGAATCTGGCTGTGCTGTGTATGGGTACCCTCTTGCTTCAAGGGTTTCCGGTTTGGAAGCCTGCCTCCTGCCGCTCTATTTGGATTCGAAAAGGCGAGAAACTCGCCCTGCAATAGCGCTTTTTACTGCGCTACTCAGGTTATCTCAGGGCGGGATGCTATTTGCGAGAGCATCGCGGCTGGTATTTATCCTATTCGAGATGGTTGGTGTCCTCGTAGTTTCGGGGAGTTCAAGCTTGCGGATTTCGAGAATTGAGTCTTTCCTTGCCTCATATTCGGGCTGAAGAAACCGGAGGGAGTTAGTGATGAGGCAATTGTCGATGAAGTGGAGCGTCGTGCAGCGGTCATGTTGGGGCAGTATACTGCCAAGGAGTATGGTTCCTGCCGCAAGATTCTCCGGCATAAGGGTCGGGTGAATCGTGTTTTTGATGAAATGGGGGTGAAGTATGGCCCGAGACCCGCGCCCGCGACTGTTATTTCGAGGATGAGGCCTCCTGGTAATGTTGGGTCTGAACCGGCCGGTAGAAAGGGTAGAGTTGCCAAATCGAAGACATCGCTGAAGCGAGCGGCCGACGCGACTAGCGTGGTTGCTCCTGCCTGAAAGAGGGGCAAGTTGGCACCGAAAATTGCGCTTCAGAACTTCGCTTTTGGGCAGGTTGAAAGCGTTGTGAAGGAGAGGGCTGAGGATGTGTCCGGTTTCAGCGGTGAGAAAGCTGGGGATGCGATTGCTGCTGGGGGCCATACTGGTGGTGCTCCGTTATCCGCAAAAGATTTGCGAAATATTGCTGCTGCGTCAAGTATTTTGCTCAGCAATTGCGATGATGCGGTTGTCGCTCCAACGCTCAGGATGGCGCCCGCATTCGACTTTGAAGATGGACAGGAACTTACGTTCTTGTCGGGGAGGACTTGTTACCCTTCTCCTGTTAAGGATTCTGGCGTGGCCTCCGTTGCCCCTGTATTATCGAGTGAGTTGGTCATGACTGCCGGCGGTAGCGGTCTTTCTGCTGCTGAGAAAGCACAAGATATTCTTCGCGCCGCGGCCGTCGAGGCCGGCGGTGCTGGGGGTGGGGAGGATCGTCCGCAGATTTCTGTCCATGATGTTGATGAAGAGTCCTTGAGCGGTTAGCCCTTGGCGCTTTTTTATTCTTCAGTGGATTCGAATTTTCATTCGTGCTCTTATTATATATATATATTATTTTTTTGGTTTAGCAGGCGGCAGTCCCCCGGCGAGTCGTGATGATCGTGGGGAGTTTATTTTCGACCCTGAAGGTTAGTTCTCTTTCCTTTGGAGATCATTTCCTAGTTTTCCTTCCTTTGTTTTTTCGTTCAACGTCTTGTCTGGTTTGGTGTTGTGTAACGGCTAATGAGGTGGTTAGTTTATGCAGCTTTTATTCGCGACTGTGAGGAGAATAGCCCCATTGACCTTGCAAAGCTTGTTGGTGGCGTGGCCGTTAAGCTTGTGATGGGAATGAAGGTTTTGCACAAGAAATTGGTCGATGGGGAGGATGTTGAGGAGCTAGAGCTTTTGCGCAAGCAATGCTCAAAACTTTCTGACGAGAAGGCTAGCTTGGAGGAGTGCAATAAGGAGTTAAGTTTAACTGTGAAGAACTTGCAGGCTAGCGTCGATCAGCAGGAGGTTGCTCTTAACGGGCTTCGGGAACAGGTTGCATCCGATTCGGAAGTTGTTCTCAATTTGCGAAACAAATTGGGCAGTGCGAATCTGGCGCTGCAATCAAAGGAGAAGGAGATTTGCGAGCGAGATGCTACTATTGCTGAATTGCGGAGGCAGCTAGCCGTTAAGGACAAGCAGGTTGAGGAGCAAGAGAGCCAGATCTGGCAGGACGGACTTCATGCTTACAGTGGCTGCCGCGCTGCTCTGCAACGCTTTGGCGCCGAACCCCAAGAGATGCCCCGTGAAATGACAAGGGAGAGGTTTTTTCACTGGCTCGATACGGAATTCAAGATGCTTCCTGGGATCATGGATCGGGTTGGTGACTATGCTGCTTCCGTTTGCACTGATGCCTTGCTGCGGCTGCTTTCAGACCATGGTTGCGAGCACTTGAAAAAGCTTGGGAGCAGGGGATTCGTATTTCCTAGCGCTGAAGGGCTGCCGGCTGCGACAAACGTTTGCGAGGCTGTTAAGAAGATATTCTTGAGCCGCTTTTGGGTGGCACACGGTAGGGAGGCCGCCCGAAAAACTGCGCATGATCGACTGACTCGGGTACGAAAGCCGCCTCTAGCTCTTATTTTGGTGTTTACTGACGGTTTTATTGCTTTTTCGCGTTTTTGTGACTTGGTACTCCTGGTCTTACAGTTCTACCTATCGCGGAGTAAGCAGTCCCTTGCGGGCGCAGGTGAGGCAGAGGTTGGGGTGGGAACCCGTTTAAAGCTGCCTCCCCGGCCTGAACCATCCAGGCGCTCCGAGGCTGGAAAGGGTGTTGCGGTGGGAGGCTCGGAGGCGGGTGCGCGCAAGGGCGATGCAAGGAGCGGATCCGGTCCTCGCGTTAGGGAGAGGGAAGCTTCTGGTGATGATCGTGGAGAAAAGGTGCAACCGTAGGGACATGTGTTGTTTCAGTCCTTTTGACTGTGGTGGTGTTGTAAACTAAACATTTTGTTGTAATCCTCCCTGCGCAGGCTTCCGGTGATGGAGCTGCGCAGGGCGTAACTCCCAGAACTTTGTATCGCGACGGTTTGTTCGTAACTGGGGCTGCCTGGGACAGGTTTCAAATTATGCATCCGGGCCAGGGTTTCGACGATTTCTGGAGCTACTACTGTCGCTTGTTTTCTCGTCGTGGTTATTTGCTTCGCTTATCTCTGGACCGCTCTGGCGGGAAGAGGCTGAGTCGGTCCCGGAGGTGGGATTCTGAACATATTTCCCTTGGGGTGAAGGAAGAATGCTCGAGCGAGGAGACTTTGGATGATGATGCATGCTTCGTGTATGACGCGCCCAAGTCCGGGAGGCCTGGGCTAGTAGTAGAGTTGTTCGAATAGCGCGGGTGTGCTCGCTTTTCGGCTTTTTCTTCTTGCGACTCGGTGACGGTGCGCTAAGGAGTTGCTTCAAGAGAAAACGACACCCTCCCCCCTTAGCGCATTGTTGCACCGAGTCTGCTTGCTTGGCAATAAAATGATGTCGGAGTTGTTGCTCGGCGGTTTACGTGCTGCTTGGGCGAAGAGAAAAACGACACCCTCCCCCCTCAGCACGGATGCCGCCCGAGTCATACTTCCCCCGATTCGAATGGTTGTTGAGTCTTTCGTCTGCTCCGTGTCACGTGAAATTTGTCGCGTTGTGTCACGGGAGGCTTGTCGCGCTGTGTCACGGGAGGCTTGTCGCTCTGTGTCACGGGAGGCTTGTCGCTCTGTGTCACGGGAGGCTTGTCGCGCTGTGGAGCTGGTGGCCTATATAAACGGTTGGGTGATCTGAGGGGGTCGCATTGCACCTCTTCCTTTGTTTATTTTGCCGTAGCCATGATTTTACTTGTGCCTGAAGCGTGGGAGAGCTGGCCGCCCGATCTCGGCGCTGCGCTTTAGCTCATTGCGGTGCTAGAAGAATGCTTGCGAGTTGCGGCGGAGGGGAAGAAGACGTGGGCGCGGTTATGCATGGCTTGCTTGCTGAAGCCATGTATCAAGGCGTGCGCGCTCATTGGGCTAATGGTGTGTTAGCCTGCTAAAGCTTCGCCGTGTTCCGGCACTTTGTTGTGTCGGTGAGTGCCTTGTGTGTGGTGCTACAAGAACGCTTGCGACGTAGTTAGGTCGCTTGGTTCTTGGAGCTCACCACTCCGGGGTCAGTTTGTATCTCTGGGTGGCAACATTGTTGCGCCCAGCTGCGTTTGTATTTGTTTATAGTGCAGCGAGTGGCTGCTGTTTGAGCTGTATTAGGCTGTTGTACTCCTTCTATTTTTTCTAATAAAGATGAGGCTTTTTGCTGTTCGTGTTTTTGCTGTAATGATCCTCAGTTTTGTAACCGCGGCTTGGGTTTTGAAGTTTTTAGGTTTCATCGGTCCGCATTCGATTTTGGCTGATTGGAATTGTAGCCCCTTGCCCTTAGGCTTCGATGTTTTAGATTACTGCGATTCGCAGCCATGCTTGGCTGATACGAATCGCAGCCCCTCGCCCTTGGGCTTTGGGGTTTTAGATTCCTGCGATTCGTAGCCATGCTTGGCTGATACGAATCGCAGCCCCTTGCCCTTAGGCTTTGAGGTTTTAGGTTCCTGCGATTCGCAGCCATGCTTGGCTGATAGGAATCGCAGCCCCTTGCCCTTAGGCTTCGAGGTTTTAAATTCCTGCGATTCGCAGCCATGCTTGGCTGATACGAATCGCAGCCCCTTGCCCTTAGGCTTCGAGGGTTTAGGTTTCTGCGATTCGCAGCCATGCTTGGCTGATACGAATCGCAGCCCCTTGCCCTTAGGCTTTGAGGTTTTAGGTTCCTGCGATTTGCAGCCATGCTTGGCTGATACGAATCGCAGCCCCTTGCCCTTAGGCTTTGAGGTTTTAGTTTTGATTTGGTGTGAAGCCTGTGAATACGAGTTGGGCGTCCCCTTCGTATTCACAGGTCTTCCAGGTTTGCCTTGTGGCTTGGTCGAATTGAACAGCCTCTGTTCGGCTGTTTTTCGACGATTTGTTCAAAATATAGAGGGGTAAGGCTCTTTCTTTGATAACAACGAAATGGTTACATGAGATACGGTCTCGTTAAAAACCTCGCCTCCGCTAGGAGCCCCCCTTTGCGAGGAAAAGAGTACCGTTCACAGGAAGAAGAAAAGTGGAAATTACAATGGTAAAGATAACTATGCTGAGAGTATACTAGGCTTGAGCCGTGTTGCTGATGCTTCTGCTATCATGGGTAGTATTTCTTGAGGTTGTCTATGTTCCAGGGGTGTGGGAGTTCGAATCCTTCCTGGTCCATCAGCCGGAACGATCCAGGTCTGCCGCTTTTGACGGCTATGTATGGTCCTTCCCATGGGAATTGCAGTTTGCCCACTGAGTCTGCGTTTTTCTTTCTCTTCAGGACTAGGTCTCCCAGCTGGATGTCCTTGTGGAGGACTTTCTTGTTTCTCCACTTTCTTGTTTCATCTTGATAGTTAGAATGTTCTGGATTGCTTCAAGTCTGTCGATTTCGACCATGTCCTTGTCAGCGGCCTCCGATTCGTTATTTGAATCCGGCGCAACGGCTCTTGGGCTTTTGTATTTGATCTCCTCTGGTAGCATTGCCTCTGCTCCGTATAGCAGTTTGAATGGTGTGTAGCCCGTTGTTCTGCTTACTGCTGTGTTGTGGGACCATACGACTCTCATCAGTTCTTCTGCCCATTTGCCTTTGCTTTCTTCAAACAAGCATTTTTTTACCCCTGCCAGTATTTCCCTGTTTGCGCTGCTCGACCGCTCCATTTGACTCTGGGTGGTAAACTGATGAGAATATTGGATTTGTTCCTATTGTTTGGCAAAACTCTTTGAACTCGTAGCAATCGAACTGCCTCCCGTTGTCGACTGTGAGTTCTTTTGGTACCCCGAATCTGCAAACAATTTGCTGCCAGAAGAATTTCTGAACTGTTGCTGACGTTATGTTTGCTAATGCCCTGGCCTCTATCCATTTGGAGAAGTACTCAATGGCTACAACTGCGTAGGCTAGGTTTCCCTTTGCTCTTGGCAGTGGCCCTATTATGTCCATCCCCCATCTTTGGAATGGCCATGTTGGTGGGATTAGCTGTGTTTCCGCACCTGGGCGCCTTTGATGCGGTGCTGACATTTGGCATGCTGGGCATGCTTTTACTACTTGTTCCGCATCTCTCAGTGCAGTTGGCCAGTAGAAGCCTTGTATGAATGCTTTCCTTGTGAGGGTCCTTGCCGCGAGATGGGATCCGCACATTCCACTGTGTATGTCCTGGAGGATGGCCTTGCCTTCTTGCTGCGTGATGCACTTCAGTAGTGGGGCACAGACACCTTTCTTGTACAGCTGATTGTCAATGACTGCGTATCCTGCTGCTCTCTGTTTCATGCGCTTGAGGTCTGATTCGTCGCTTGGCTCGACATGATTTCGCAGATATGCCATGATCGGTGCTCTCCAGTCCTCACTGCTGATTGCACTAACTAGGCTCATTGGTTGCAATTCTGGCTTGATGGATGGATGGTGTAACGTTTCGAAGAATACTTCAGGTGGCAGAGTCTCGTTGTTCGCAGCGGCTTTGGCGAGCTTGTCTGCTTCTGAATTTTCTTTTCTTGGTATGTGCTGAATTGTGAACCCTTTGAAGTTTCTTTCCATTCTTCTGACTTCGGCCAGGTATTTTATCAGTTCTGGTTCTCTTGCACTGTATTCTTTTTCCACCTGCCCGGTGATTACCTTCGAATCGGATCGTACTAGGAAGTTTTGGGTGCCCAATGCCTTTACTTTCCGCAGCCCCAGCAGCAGTGCCTCGTATTCTGCTATGTTGTTTGAACATTTTTCATCGTCACCGATGAATTCCAGTCTTGCCGCGTACTTGACTTGCAGGCCAGATGGGGTTGTAACGACGGCTGCGATGCCCGCGCCGTTTTTTCCCCAAGCGCCGTCGCAGCTTATGTTCCATTCTGGGGTGATTTCTTCTTCTATTGGCCCTTGACTGGGTGAAGTCCAGTCGGCGATGAAATCTGCGAGGACTTGTGATTTGATTGCGCTTCTCTTTTCATAGTCTATGACGTGCTCGGATAGCTCTATTGCCCATTTGGCTATACGATTTGATGCTTCTTTGTTCTGAAATAGGTCATGCAGCGGCTGGTTTGTGATTACAAGGATCTTGTAACTTTCAAAGTAGTGACGTAGCTTTCTTGATGCCATAACCACTGCATAAGCTATCTTTTCTAGTTCCGAGTAGAAAAGCTTTGACCCTGCTAGAGCTTCTGATACGAAGTAGACTGGCACTTGCTGGGGTTTCTCTTTGATTTGCACTTCTTGGACCAAGGCGGCACTTACTGCTGTTGGTGATGCTGATAAGTATAGCATCAGCTGGGATCCTGGCTCGGGCGGGGCTAGTTTCGTCATATTGACGATATAGTCCTGAAGTTGGTGGAATGCTTGGCTCTGTTCCGGCCCCCATTGGAATTTGTCTGAGCCACGAAGTACTTTGAAGAATGGCAGGCTGCGCTCTGCTGATCGAGTTATGAAGCGGTTGAGCGCTGCGATCCGTCCTGTGAGTTTCTGGACCTCTTTTATTGATCGTGGCTCTTGCATTTCTGCTACTGCTTTTATTTTGTCAGGGTTGGCCTCTATGCCTTTGGTGGATACCAAACATCCCAGGATTTTTCCCTTTTGTACTCCGAAAACACACTTTTCTGGGTTTAGCTTGAGTTTCGCTTGCCTTAGGCGAGCGAACGTTTCAGCAAGGTCTGCTATGTGATCGGATCTGATCTTGCTTGCCACTATTATGTCGTCGACGTATGCGATTAGGTTTCTGTTGAATTGGGGGCCCAAAACCTCCGCTATCATTTTGCAGAACGTCGTGCCTGCGTTTTTCAGCCCTTCTGGCATTCGTACGAAGCAGTAGATTCCGAATGGAGTGATGAAACTTGTTTTCTCCTCATCCGTGACTCGCATCCAGATCTGGTGATACCCTGAGAACAGGTCAAGCAAGGACAGCATCTCGCTGCTGGCTGCTGTGTCTACGACTTTGTCAACTCTTGGCAAGGGGTAGTCGCTCTTTGGGCAGGCCTTGTTGAGATCCGTGAAGTCGAGACACATTCTCCATTTGCCGTTCTTCTTCTTTACTGGCACAATGTTGCAAAGCCATTCCGGGTACTCGACCCTTCGTATGACTCCTGCATCTAGTAACCTGTTTACTTCGGCCCTCATTGCCTCTATTCTGTCGTCGGACATTTTTCTCAGCTTTTGCTTCTTTGGTTTCGAGTTTGGTTTCACTTCGAGCTTGTGTTCTATGATGTTTCTGGCAACTCCTGAGAGTTCATCCGCTGACCATGCAAAGACGTCCTTGTTGTTTCTGAGGAAAGTGATCAGATTGGTTTCTTCTGTTTGATTTAGGTTTGCTCCTATGATTACTGATCGATCAAGGACACTTGGGTCGAGGAGCACTTTCTTGGTGTCTTCATTGGGGCTGACTTCGTTTTTTTCTCTGTCCCGTTGCGGCTCCTTGAATGGTGGTGGGCTTGGTTCTTCTGATTGAAGGATGTGCACGTTCCTCTGCCCTGGTGTTGATGCTTTCTCAAGGCTCCTTCCTGACCCTTGATTTCCATAAACTGCTATGACTCCCTTTTCTGCTGGTATCTTCATACACAGGTATAGCTGGTTTATAACTGCCTCGAACTTGTTGATTGTTCCTCTGCCAAAGATTGCCTGGTAGGGGTACCAGATGTCGACTACATCAAATGTGATGTGTTCGGTTCTTGCATTTGACATGTTTCCAAATGAGACTGGCAAAGTGATTTTGCCCAACGCCTTGATGCTTTTTGTTGCGCCGAATCCGTATAGCGGCGTGTCAGATGGTTGGAGCATGCTCTTGGTCAGATTCATTTGCTCGAAAGCGGTCAAGAATATGATATCTGCCGAGGAGCCTGTGTCCACGAGTATTTTCTCTATGGTCCATCTCGCGATATTGGCTTCGATGACCATTGGGTCAATGTGTGGGTAGTTGTGCAGCCGTATGTCTGCTTCTGTGAATGTGATTGGTATATGAGACCAATTGGTTCTTGCAACTTTGTTGTCCGTCATGACCACGTTGATTTCTCTGAAGTAGTTCTTGCGCTGCTTCTTGGTTTCGAATTCCAGTGAGGAGCCTCCACTTATGGGTGCTATGATGCCGTAGCTGGGCAATGGGTCTGGGCTTGCGCGGTTGCTTGAATTGGTTTCTTGCTTTGGGGGATTGGGTGGTGGTGGTGGTAGCTGCAATTGCGATTGGTTTGGCGGTAGTGCTAGTGAGGAGTGGTGATTGGTGTTGATTCTTTGAGTTGCTGGGGTTTGGTGGGATTGAGGTTGCCATGTGGGCTGGTAGTAGTTGGTGTAATGGTGCGGCGGGTTTGGGTTATGATGGTGGTTTTGCCATTGTTGTTGGGGTTGCCACGGCTGGGATGCTTGCCAACTTGGTTGTGGGTTCCATTGGTTCGAGGTGTGGGCTACCATTTTCGCCTTCCTCTCTTCTTCAGCCAAGTGGTCTGCTCTTAACTTGTATGGGCAGCGCTTGGACCCATGCTCGTCGTTCATGCCGTGCCACATGCAGTACCACTGTTTTTTCTCACTATCTCCCCTGCCGCGGCCGCGGCCTCTGCCACGTCCGCGGTTGGATCTTCCTCCCCTTTGGGCAGCCTGGCTCCCTGACTGGCCTGTCGGGCCGGCGAATTCGCCGTCTGGCTGCTGGCATTGGTGGTCTTGGTTGATGTTAAATAATGTGCGGGTTGGAGGTGGGCCGATCGAGTGCTGATGGTTTCTTTGGTGGCTGTCTTGCTTGGACTGGTGCCAGTTGTTGTCTCTTTGGGCTGCCTGCTTCGCTGCGTATTTCTGCGCTTGTTGTTCCTCATGACCCATTCTGTAATCGTTGTCTGACCGTGAGTACTTCTCTAGTTCTTCGTACAGCTTTGCCATCGTCTTGGGGGTCTCTCTGATCAGATGGGCTCTGCATTGCCCGTACTTTAGGCCCATGATTGCGTAATTGATGGCTACGGCGTCGTCCACCGCTGGGGCTCTTGTTCTGAGGTTTACGAATCTCTGGAAGTAGGCCTGCAGTGGCTCTTTCTCCTTTTGCTTGCAGTTTGCGAGTTCGACTTCCGTGATTGTCGGCCTGTGGAATCCTTGAAAGGTTGCCAGTACTCTCTCCCGCAGTTCGTCCCACGAATGGATGCAGTTTGGCTTCAAGGTAGTGTACCACTGCAGTGCTGTGTCATCCAGAGCTATTATGAATGACTTGGCGAGTACTGTGTCGTCGCCACCTGCTGATTGTATTGCTGCTTCATAGCTCATCAGAAATTGCTTGGGGTTGGAATGCCCATCGAATCTTGGTAGGGTGACCGCCCTGTAGTGCGGTGGCCAGGGTGCTACTTGCAGTTCTCTTGATAGTGGTGATGTTGGGTCGCATGGTCTGCTAGGCAAGACTCGTATTCCACAGCTGTGATTTATTTGATCTGTGCCTTGATGGTTGATTGTATTGTGGCTATTTTGCGACTGCCTTTGCTCCCCATGGCTAGATGGTGCGTTGGGTGTTGCTGTGTTGCATGAGCAAGGTTTTGAGTGGGGTTGGATGCCGTGGCTGCTTGCAATTGTCCTACCTCTCTCTGGAGGTTTGAAAACTCTTGCCTGGCGCGAGCAATCTGCTCCTGCATCTGGCTGGTCTCTTGTTGAGTTCTTTGTGAGGCTAGGTTGTCTCGAAGCCGTCTGAGGCTTTGCAGCTCTTCTTGCAGTCTTGCTAACTCGACCTCTTCTTGGGTTGTTTGGTTGTTCGGGTGGGTTGCGGCGCTTGCGCTTGGCTGTGCTGCTGGCGCCGGATCCCGGGGTGGCAGAACGGTTTGAGCGGCCTGCTGGCCTGAGCCTTGCGCAGGATCAGTGGCTGCTTCATTGGGGGCTCGGTTGGTGGTACGGCTTGAGTTTTTGGTGGTCCGCTTCTTGGGAGGCATCGTGGGTTTACTCGAGTCACACAAACGGTGGGCGCCTCGTGTTGGCTCAGAAGCAAGCTCAAGAGCCAATACGAAAATGAAAGACGAAGTAGGAGAACAAGAACAAGGAGAGGTGTTGTTTCAATAATAGCCAAAGAATAATCCGAACCCTTACACAGTGGTGCACCCTCTCCTTTTATAGGGAGGCGGAGGGTCACTTCCTCAGTCACATGTTCCCTTTCTACCCCTACCTGCTACAATTGTGCTGAGAATATTCTACTTTAACGGATACAAGGGGAATTTTACATCAGGAAGCCAATTTCGACTTGCTTTCGTCATTGCATGCACCGAGACGGCCGCCGCATCTCGGCCTAGTTCCGCGCACTGGGCCACCTTCATCTCTCCTCGTAGACCTGTTCACAAATGGCTGCACATCATATTAGATCATCAGAGCCGTAAAGTGGATCGGGTGTTCCTCAGCCGGGAGCTCCGAACCGAATCCCAAGTCGATTCGGTTCGTGCGGATTAGGTGCCCCTCAGCCGAGAGCTCCGAAACGAACCCCAAGCTGATTCGGTTCGCGCACTTGGTCAAGTCGTTCTGCCAGTCGCAGAACGTGGCGGACCGAAACACGAGTCGATTCGGTCCATGTGCTTGGTCGAGTCGTTCCGCTACATGTGGAACGCGAGGGACCGAATCACAGCCTGATTCGGTCCGCGCGCCTACTCGTGCGTGGCGACCCGAATCCCTCAAGCCGATTCGGTTCGCCGGGATGAGCTGGGGACGGGTCGAATCACTGACGGATTCGATTCGTGAGATTTGTAGCCGGAAAAATGAATCACGGGTCGACTCGGTTCTGTTGAGTCATGGGCTAATGCGAAACAGGCCATAGCGCAACAAGCAGGTGGCGGAGTTTGCCTGATCCACGTCCCAACAGGTAGCTCATCGGGTTGGTGCTTGCCATTTGTCATTGGTGACTGTACTTGTGGGGACGCTGCTTCCTTGTGCGCACCGACCACTATAGCCTCAAGTACCTGCTGGATCAGTGCTTGGCTACCATCCCTCAGCACCACTGGGTGGGCAAGCTCCTGGGCTTCGACTTCACGGTGGAGTACAAGGCCGGCCAGACCAACAATGTCACGGACGCTCTGTCCAGGCGCGACTCTGAGGACGCAGACATCATGGTGATCTCCAAGCCGCGTTTCGACGCCATCGATTGACTCCGCGCCTTGCACGACACCGAACCGGCACTCCGCAATGAGATCATGGCTGGACAACGCGCTGCCCCGTGGTTGCTCGTCGACGACATGGTCGCATTCTCAGGACGGCTCTACATTCTACCAGCCACGTCGCTGCTCCTGGAGATTGTGGCTGCAATCCACAACGACGGCTATGAGGGCGTTTAGTGCATGCTCCATCGCCTGTGTCGTCACTTCCACTCGCCCAACCTTCACGTCGTCGTCCAAGACTTCATCCACGCCTGCCTCACCTGCCAACCCTACAAGTCTAAACAACTGCACCCTACGGGTCTCCTGTTGCCACTTCTCGTGCCCACGATGGTCTGGGTGGACATTGGCATGGATTTCATTGAGGTGCTTCCTCGCATGAACGGGAAATCGGCCATCCTCACCGTGGTGGATCGCTTCAGTAAGTACTGCAACTTCATTACCCTGGCTCATCCATACTCGGCGGAATCAGTGGCACAGGTGTTCTTCGCGGAGATCGTCCACCTTCATGGTGTGCCTCAGTCGATTGTTTCTGATCATGACCCGGTGTTCACTTCCATCTTCAGGCGGGAGCTCTTGCGCCTCACAGGCACCAAGCTCAACATGACGACGATGTTCCACCCGCAAGCTGATGTCCAGACGGAGGCCGCAAACAAGGTCATTGTCATGTACCTCCGCTGCCTCACCGGAGATCGTCCTCGCCAGTGGCTGCACTGGCTTCCGTGGACCGAGTACATCTTCAACACCGCGTTCTAGTCTGCACTGAAGGAGACGCCATTCAAGATTGTCTACGGCCATGACCCGCCCACCATATGCTCCTATGAATAGGACGACACATGCGTTGCAGCGCTGGCTAAGAGCATGGTGGACAGGGATGAGCTGCTCACTGATGTCCGTGCCCGCCTTGAACAATCCCAGGCGGTCTACAAGAGTCACTACGACAACCACCATCGGGAGGTATCCTTCGCGGTGGGTGACTAGGTGTGGCTCCACCTCCATCATCGTGCTCCGGCGTCGCTGTAGGTTCTGCTCTCGGGCAAGCTGAAGCCAAAGTTCTACGGGCCATACAATGTGCTTGCCGTGGTCAACGCCGTCGCCTAAAAATTGGAGCTTCCGCCCCATGCTCGCCTCCATGATGTATTCCATGTTGGCCTCCTCAAGAAGTTCGTGGGTGTACCGCTGGCTACGCCACCGACTCTACGTCCTATCCATCATGGCGTGGCGGTCCTTGAACCGGAGCGGGCTGTTCGTGCTCGTCTTGCGCGCGGAGTACAACAAATCTTGGTATGCTAGAAGGGGGAGCCGGCGTCATCATCAACTTGGGAGGACGTCGACAGCTTCATCAACCGGTACCCAGCCTTTCAGCTCGAGGACGAGCTGCTCGTCGAAGGGGGGAGAGATGTCATGTGGGGCCGGCAGTACCACGCGCCAACTGCTACAGTTGATCGTGGCTATGTTTTGTGAGATTGGTTAGGGATAAGATTTGGTTTAGTTGAGATAGAAATTCGTTTGTTTGATAGCAATAAGATTTGGTTAGTTTTGGTTGTTGAGCTTAGCCGACCTAAAGGCCTATTTATACACTTGTACTTGATGGATTGAGGATTTAATCAAGATTTACCTATTCCTAATCTCCTCTTTTCTCTCAATCTCACCCCTTCACTATTGGGCGCACAACAGAACAAGCCGCCGCCCCTACCTGTTCTGGCTACGAGCTTCGTAGCCAGGGCGCTGCCATCTTGGGCGCCGACGCCCATGACAACTTCTTTCCCATCAATATTATAGATAAGCATTGGTAGTAGGCGGTGCTAAATGGTCATAAAAGAGTCAAGTAGGAACTTGAGTTAATGGGCCTTGCATCAGGTCAGCCTGAACTACGTAAACTAGTGGGTGACTAACCTGCTACCAATTACTTAATAACTTATGATACAAATCATAACCTCATCTCATGATGACTATGTTGAACTTAGTTCGAATGGTTGCAGAACCGCGTGAAGCGCCTAGGGGACCTGATTAGCAACACATGTGGAAAGATACCCAAGTTCAGAAATGGTAAGTCCTCGAATGCACCCAAGATAAAATGCAGTTGGATAGGTACAAAAATGTGCGTACTTTGGCCTCAATAATTACTATTTCCTAAATTGTATGAATATGAACTAATCCTCCAGATCATCGGGTGGACTATTCACGCTAAAATTCATGGAACTTTGAATAGGAAATAGATTATCTTGCTTCATCACGCAGGTAATTTCAATAGTTAAAATATCATATACCAATCTATGTCCATCCTACATTGCACCTAACAACTAGTTTTGTTTGTAATGCAATTATTTGTGGAACCAGGTAGACATGAGATTGGATTTGGTATAGTCCAAATCCAATTGGAGTTTTGGCATTTGACTTTAATTGGATTTGGATAATTGGACATGGACATTCAATAGCTTTACGTCCAATAGTGTTGGATTCTGTTGGGCGAAAATATACATAGTAATCCAACTTGTGTTGAATTTCTCTCCAATCTATAGAAAGGGCACGACAGCTAGGTAACGCACCGCGGCGGCTCTGTCAAAGTGGACCGGCAGGCTCAAGGGGAGATCGCCGGCGTCCTCGCCCTCCTTCACAGCGACTTCGATTTGAACCTCCGCGACCTTGTAAACCTCAATTTGAAGGTCCCATCTTTGGCAAGGACGTGTGTCTTCGATATGCCATGTCGTGCCCATTGTCACCATGTTCTTCGTGAATCAAACTTTCAAGCTCACCATCTCCGATGCAAAGGCCTCCATGGCGCAGTTTTAAGAGTCGATGAACTCGAGAGCAAGCAAGCGGACAAGGTCCGACGACAAATTCGATTTCATCAGCAACACAACGGCCAACTTGGTATTGTTGTTTGTGCGTTCTCCGCAGCTGGCAACCTCATTGCTGAAAGCATCGCAAGTGTCCCCGGCCATGTGCGATGGTAGTAGTTGAACAAACGACGCGCTAGCTAGATTGGATATTTATATGGAATTTGGACTTTTCATTGATTGGATTGGATTCAATGGACGCTGGATTCTTCTTATTTGGAACTAACCTAGACTGACTCTAGTTTGGATATGGATGTTCATCCATTCACACCTCTAGAACCAGGTGAAAGGAAGTCCAGGCTACAAACCAAGCAATGTCGAGGAGCCCTACACGCTCGAAGACAATGAAAAGTAGCGGTAATTTGCCTTGATGGAATGTTGGCGTTCCTTAGCCTAACAGATAAATCTGCAAGCGTACAGATGCCGATGTAGCTTTCACCTAGGAGTATTCCAGGGTATCGAATCCATGAGGAACGAGAAGTGTACTAGAAACGGCTCTGGTATATCCAGGGACGATGGGAGTGAAGAAGAACAGATAAGTGGGTAGAGGTAATCTAATGTCGACTTTCTAACCTCCTATCAGGAATACTTGATTCCTCTAGTTGCTTCGACGGCTAGAACAGGAGAACCTCAGAACGGGGTGAGAGAGGGGGTTCTCCGGGCTCAGCACTACTGTTATGAGTACACCCGAACGTGGTGGACTACGAAGGACGGACAGGGCTGTCACCACCTGCCGCCTACCACTGCAGTTCCGTGGGGTGCAACACAACCTGAGGTAGCTAGCCAGCACAGGCACCACGCCTAAGCTTTCAGCTACTGACTTCCCCTCCCGCGAGTAGGGGAGGAAACCCCAAACAAGAGTCACTGTCACTCGCGCAGACTCAGGTACCTGCAACTTGAGAAAGCATTCAAGAACTACTAATGTAAGGAGAGAAAGCAGTAAAGACAAAAGAAGAGGAACTTTACTCGAACTGAAGCTTCATTCCTCGGAGGCACAAAGTTGGAGAGGGGCCGGCACTTCGGCTCCTCTCCGGACTCTCACCTCACCACTCTCCCAATTTTCTAAGCTAGATAGGTACCACTACACTACACTTGGACTTTTCCTTTCACCATGGTGTGTAGAATGGGGGTGGAGGTCGCCTTTTATAGCCTTCCAAGGGCGGTATCATGCGTAGGGATGACGCCAAGGACCTGCTTAGCTTTTACGCCAAAGGGGAGGAGTAACGGCCACGGTCATAGGCCGGCCGGCCTCATCCAGGCCGTTTGGCCTGGGTTGGTCGCCATTTGGCACCGCCTTTCTCCTGGACGGTCCTGATGCTCTCCTAATGACGGTTGCAGTGGCGTTTGATCCACGCTCGGCAGTTAGAGGCCGGTCGGCCTAGGCTAGGCCGGCCGGCCTGGCTCTGGCCCCCCTCGGCCCTCCGTTGCACCGACACGCTCGTGGACGGTTGCTTGTTGTCTAAAGAGGCGGTTCCGATCCAAAAGTTTGGTTTAGTCGCTGCATGTGGGCCTTCCGCTCCATGTCTTAGGCCTTTCGGTCTCAACTTCACTCATCCTTGTGAAATCCATGCTTAGGGGTACTTTGGTGACACCTTAAGGCCATCTTGCAAAGGTTGAGGTGGTTTGGTGGAGGTCCAGGGCCGGCCGGCCTTGTCCAGGCCGTTCGGCCTAGGTCAGGCCGTCCGGCCGGACACGTTTTGCCGGCGATTTTCCCAGAGGCGTAACTTTCTCGTCCGGACTCCGAATTGGGCCATCCAAATATCCATTTCGATCATCTCGGAGAGCTCTTCGACATGGTGCTGTCAAATATGTGATTTGGGTCACTTTTGAACCATGTCCAATTCTCCTTTGTCTCGAGATGAACCTTCACTTGTATGGCTTCACCAATGTTGGTATTTATGCACCATATTACCTATATTTCCTTGCAAAACATATTGGTGCACAAAACTCGTGGAACTCATTAGTTTAAATAAAATATTATGTGAGCATCACTTAGTTTCTTTATTAAGTTGGGAAGGTTGACGGTCAAAAGTAGCATATAGTGGCCGTCAACACACCCCCACGCTTAGATCTTTGCTCGTCCCGAGCAAAGGGTAGGATTTAGAACACCGGGCCGAGCAAGAATTAAGGTAGGCTTTGATGCACAACTTCTCAATGTAAAAGCTAGCATAAACATTATTCCAAAACATTTCTCATACCTGTGGGGTTTGAAGTGGCTATGATGCCTGCCGTCGGTGGTTGAAAAGTGGAACAACTCGAATGAAGATATAACTTCCCTCTTCATCAACCATACTTGGAGTTTTTTTTAAGAGAAGAATACCTTAGCTCAAAAGATCCTCAGATGGCACTCTCAAGTCGCTCATGTGGTATTTTCATTCCTCACTAGGGCCAGTAGCCAGCCTCTCCCTACAATCTATAGGCTTATGTGGAGCTCGGGTAGGGGAAATGTAGGCCCACCTATGTTGTGTATATTGTTAAGTCAAAAATTGATCCTAGTGGAAGTTGTGACACTTCATATTCTGATCATTGAGAAATAGATAATCAAGGATGGGGGAGAAAATGGACACAACACAAGCACAATGGATTGTGATGAACAAACCATAAATTATGCTTTTGAAAGAATATGGCCTTGAGCGGTACTCTTTATTTTGCATGGATCCCTATTAGGACTTTCAAGAGTTGAAACTATCGAGCTCTGTATCTCTCTCTTTTTTTTCTTTGCCCGTAACTAGGCACATATCTCTCTTTTTTTTCTTTTTTTTCTCTTTGCCCATGACTAGGCATGTCGGGGATATACCCCCCGGGTACCACACAGAAGGGAGAAGTCGGACTCCTGCTAGGAATCTACCCTGTAATCCTACTAGGACACCAACAATTGTAACCGACTAGTTCCCCGCCCCCTGGGATATATAATGGAGGGCAGGGGTGCCTAGATCGGTAGGAGAAGATAGAGAACCACAATACATCTCATCTCATCGCGAGATCCACGCAATACAACACCCCAAAACAGGACGTAGGGTATTACGTCGAGTCGACGGCCCGAACCTGTATAAACCCCCGTGTCTGTCCATCCTAACCATCTTGCTTCCGGTCTTTGCGATCTTTCCTGCAATACAAATCACTTCCGTGGGCTACCCCATAGAAGACTGCCGGAGATAATATCACCGACAGTGGCGCAATAGGTAGGGGGTATCGCTGAGATCAATTTGGTGAGCCCGATGGACCACGTCAAGATCTTGGACAGCTGCAACCTCCCGGACGTCGACGGATTCGAGACCCAGTTCGGGAGCACCACTGCCGCCTCGGATCGCCAGGAGGCAGAAGCTACAACTGCCACGGAGAACTTCTCTCTGGCGCAAGGCTCGGCTCGTCCCGAAACAACTCGGAAACGGGTCATATACGGTTAATAACTAGTCGGAATCAATTCCGGCTAGTCGGCTTCATCAACAAACGACTACGAATCAAGCTAAGTCATGTTTCTAATAAACATCGTCTTTTAATTTCGCATGACTGCCACGACAGATCGGCGTCATACACCCTGTGGGCTCATACATTGCACAATGTTGCAAATCATTTTCATCCAATTTGTTCTACTCGAATTATTTCCCTCGCGTCACGCACATAAAGTACGAGTGGAACAAACCTTAAACCGTGGGGGAAAGTACTCGCCAAGTCAAAGCTCTACACGCACGATAATGCTCTGCGGCATGAGACTGAGACCAACGAGGCTAATCTACTCCGTAACAGGTCAACCACTCGGAAATTAAGGCCAGCGAAGGGGGAAGGGAGTAGCACGTACATATGCATTATTACATATGCATCATCACTGCAACGAATTTTGTTTCGAGATGATATTTTTTATTATATCATATACTACCCAATCATCATGTTTATATTGCAGGATCCAAGTTAGGACGGCCAAGCCTATTTCTACGCTCGGAGGTTGGATCGAACGGCTAGGACCGCTTCACGAGGATCAAATGAGTGCCCACATGAGTCGGCACTTGGATATTATTGATGGCCGAGTGCTCACGGTGTCGGCGCTCAGATATCATCAAGGCCTGAGTGCTTACAATCGTCGGCACTCGGATGTCATCATCAACCCAGTACTCACACTAGTCGGCGTTTGGATTGTGTGATGGGGTGTCACGAAGCTCTTTTTGGAGTCTCGCCCAACTTATTCTAAGTCGCACGAGTCTCGGGGGCTACACCCTGTGGGTGCACCTAGTCGGTGCACACCATTAGACATTTCAAGACGAAGGATCAAGATCAAGACTATTGGACCCTCGAGCAGACTATTCTACTCTACTCAAGGCTCGGGGGCTAAGTGTATACATTTCACCTTCAGTGAGGTGTAGAAGAAAGACTTTGAAGAAATTTTTAGGAAACGTCTGAGGTATCACTCGAATCTTTCTCAAAACCACTCGGATGATTGGAGAAATCACTCGGATGATGTTGCTGCTGCGAGGCACTAGGATCAAGTTAAAACCACTCGGCGAGAAGATACATATGACAAGAAGATATAAAGATCTCATAGAAGACTAGAAGACTCTCGAACTGATTAAACTAATCAGTACGAGGCTCGGAGGCTACTGTCGGGGATATACCCCCCGGGTACCACACAGAAGGGAGAAGTCGGACTCCTACTAGGAATCTACCCTGTAATCCTACTAGGACACCAACAATTGTAACCGACTAGTTCCCCGCCCCCTGGGATATATAATGCAGGGCAGGGGTGCCTAGATCGGTAGGAGAAGATAGAGAACCACAATACATCTCATCTCATCGCGAGATCCACGCAATACAACACCCCAAAACAAGACGTAGGGTATTACGTCGAGTCGACGGCCCGAACCTGTATAAACCCCCGTGTCTGTCCATCCTAACCATCTTGCTTCCGATCTTTGCGATCTTTCCTGCAATACAAATCACTTCCGTGGGCTACCCCGTGGAAGACTGCCGGAGATAATATCACCGACAAGGCAAGTTTTTTTTTTTTACTCGATAGCTCCATGTCTTCTCTCAAATTGGGGGAGGGATGACTAGAGTATTTATTTTGAAAGGCCATATTTGTGGATAGTATTTGGTCAAGGGTATATGGATGAAATGATTTTGGTTTGGTTTGACGGAGGAATGTCTGATGAAAGTGGATGCAAGAATCCATTTTGGAATCAGCATCTCCAGACATGGAAAGGCTAGCACTAATGATAGACATAAAGGAAGAACTGATCGGTATTGAATTCACTTTCCCATAAGGACACAAAGTTTGACAAACCTCAACACAACTATATAGGTGGCATATGCATAGGTTTGAGCATGTGAAATATTTGGCTCTGGTAGGAATTTTCAACCACTGAGGAATTCTGAGCCTAAGGGTTTTCATGATTTTTTTCAAAGAAAAGTCTCCAAGTAAGAATTAATAAAGAAGAAAGAAACACTTCTATCTCATTATCTCACACTCGTCAACAACTTAGGCAAGATCCTCCTAATTTTTTTGATCCCACAAGCATAGAGTACTAGTTAAGGAATAAAGCTTGTGCTTGCCGACATGTGAGATGCAAAGTTGTGATCAAGATAACTTGTTGTATCATCATTCATTTTTTTTATATATGAACAAGAGGCTCAATCCAAAGATATGAACATTATAAAATAACCTCAAGTGGGGGAATAAAAGTGCAAACCAGCGTTGAAGGATTGACCATGCTTTGCTTCGTGCTCAAATTATGTCCTCCCCCACGCTCAGATTTTGCGACACTTGGTGCCAAAAACTGAGCGTCTGAGGCTGTAGCCTTTTGCCCAACTCTTCGTTTATTTGAGCCTCAACCTGAAAGGTTAGTGACAAAAATACCCGAAGGAAGCGAGTCCTAAAATTATGTCATGAAACCTTGTTCGGTTTTATTTATTGAAAATAAAGTTTTTTTATATGTTATATATTTTTTTGTGGAATTTGAAAGAAAGAAAGGAAAAAAATGAATGAAAATACGGGTTACCTCCCGGCAGTGCTTGTTTATGGTCAAAAGCTCGACCTTGGGAGCCTCTTTTCGAAGTAGCAGCTAGCTTGGTGTTGTGGCTCCCTCCATCACCAATCTTCGGATGTCGTTTTTCTAGCTGCAAGGTTAGCACAACATACCACGACGAGATTTGCAATACTTATGATAAACAAAATCATCCATAACCACCCTTTTGAAATTGTTTTGATGGGGCATGTGATGGTTGGAGTCATCGTGTGTGCTAATGGTGGGAGTAGATGGAGTATCCACAGGGAAACATGGATCTTTGGGTTTCTCAAAGACGAAATATCCATGCTCATCATTTTCTTCCGAACCCGACATGGAATCTGCTACCTCAGGAATATCTATAGAGCAAACATTTTCAGAATCAAGCCTGTAGTATTCTTGAGGCGTATCTTTCTCTTTGATATGGAAGTCCTTTGATTTTTCTGGATCAAGAAGGAAAGCATTCTCCTCAAAATCGCAAAATTGATATGATCCTGGGAATTCTGAGGGGTTTGATGAGATAGGAGCTTTGAACTCCTCATCGGAAAATTCGAATTCGTCTTTCGAGAATTGAAACTCCGGATTGAGGGATGGTGAATCCTCCTTAGGAGCTTTGAACTCCTCATCGGAAAATTTGAATTCATCTTCCGAGAATTGAAACTCCGGATTGAGGGATGGTGAATCCTCCTTAGGGGATTCAGTCTTGTCCCTTGAGTATTGGAGACCCGGGAGTGTTGAGAATCGGGATGCCGTCTTAAAGAATGGAACATACTGCTGGGCATCGGTCCCGGATTCTTCTTGTGGGTCGGAGGTCTCTACCTCAGATTTTCTATAGGCATCATCTTCTTTTCCTGGTGATGATGGGACATCACCGTATGCTATCGATTCATCGTCATCGAACATGGAATAAAAGAAAGGTTGATGATGATCATAGGAGGGCTTAGGATCTAAGGTAGGGGGTTTTGGTTCGGCAACTTTCTGTGGGCAAGGTGATGGAGAATGACCAAAAGCATTCATTCTTTCAGCAGGCTCTTGAGATTTTTCAGGCAGATCTTCATATACTCCGGTGCGCTCAGTATTCTTGAGCATCTTATCTAAGATGGCTCTCCCCTCACTTACGGTTAAGAAGAAGAAAGAACCTTTAGAAGCTGCATCCAACTGGAGTGCACTTCTTTTCTAAGACCGCCAGCAAAGTGTTGTAAACACATAGCCTCGGGTATACCCAAATCTGGCCCTGAAGCTAAAAGTTTGGTGAAACGAGCCCAAGCTGCTCCCAAAGATTCTCCCTCTCGTTGCTTGAAAGAGAGGGCTTCTGTACGAAGGGCAACGACCTTTGATACTTGGAAGAATTTGAGACAAAACTCATCTTTGAGGGTATTCCAATCACCTTTTACGGTCCCTACGGTCATATAATACCATTCTTTGGCAACATCAGTCAAGGAGAATGAGAAGAGCTTCCATTTCACTGTTTCATGATGCATGCCTGGTATTGAGATGAGGGAGCAGTTCTGCTCAAATTCTCGTAGGTGGGTGTAAGGATTTTCATCCTTGTGCCCAGAGAAAGATTGTGATCGAACCAAGGCTGCAAGACTAGGGCGGATCTCGAAGCCTGAGGTATGGATGGGGTGTGATGAAGGTGGAGGCACCCAATGATTATGCCCTGGTGCCGAGAACTGACGGAGGGTAATGGAAGCCATGGGGAAGGTGGGATAATTTTTTTTATAATAAGGGATGGTATGGTAGGTGGAGTGATACAAGGGTAAACTAGGACGATACTAGTACAGCTACCGTTCCCCGGCAACGGCGCCAGAAAGCTTGTTGGCGTTCCTTAGCCTAACAGATAAATCCGCAAGCGTACAGATGCCGATGTAGCTTTCACCTAGGAGTATTCCAGGGTATCGAATCCACGAGGAACGAGAAGTGTACTAGAAACGGCTCTGGTATATCCAGGGACGATGGGAGTGAAGAAGAACAGATAAGTGGGTAGAGGTAATCTAATGTCGACTTGCTAACCTCCTATCAGGAATACTTGATTCCTCTAGTTGCTTCGACGGCTAGAACGGGAGAACCTCAGAACGGGGTGAGAGAGGGGGTTCTCCGGGCTCAGCACTACTGTTATGAGTACACCCGAACGTGGTGGACTACGAAGGACGGACAGGGCTGTCACCACCTGCCGCCTACCACTGCAGTTCCGTGGGGTGCAACACAACCTGAGGTAGCTAGCCAGCACAGGCACCACGCCTAAGCTTTCAGCTACTGACCTCCCCTCCCGCGAGTAGGGGAGGAAACCCCAAACAAGAGTCGCTGTCACTCGCGCAGACTCAGGTACCCGCAACTTGAGAAAGCATTCAAGAACTACTAATGTAAGGAGAGAAAGCAGTAAAGACAAAAGAAGAGGAACTTTACTCGAACTGAAGCTTCATTCCTCGGAGGCACAAAGTTGGAGAGGGGCCGGCACTTCGGCTCCTCTCCGGACTCTCACCTCACCACTCTCCCTATTTTCTAAGCTAGATAGGTAGCACTACACTACACTTGGACTTCTTCCTTTCACCATGGTGTGTAGAATGGGGGTGGAGGTCGCCTTTTATAGCCTTCCAAGGGCGGTATCACGCGTAGGAATGACGCCAAGGACCTGCTTAGCTTCCACGCCAAAGGGGAGGAGTAACGGCCACGGTCATAGGCCGGCCGGCCTACTTCAGGCCGTTCGGCCTGGAGATGGTGCCATTTGGCACCGTCTTTCTCCTGGACGGTCCTGATGCTCTCCTAATGACGGTTGCAGTGGCGTTTGATCCACGCTCGGCAGTTAGAGGCCGGTCGGCCTAGGCTAGGCCGGCCGGCCTGGCTCTGGCCCCCTCGGCCCTCCGTTGCACCGACACGCTCGTGGACGGTTGCTTGTTGTCTGAAGAGGCGGTTCCGATCCAAAAGTTTGGTTTAGTCGCTGCATGTGGGCCTTCCGCTCCATGTCTTAGGCCTTTCGGTCTCAACTTCACTCATCCTTGTGAAATCCATGCTTGGGGGTACTTTGGTGACACCCTAAGGCCATCTTGCAAAGGTTGAGGTGGTTTGGTGGAGGTCCAGGGCCGGCCGGCCTTGTCCAGGCCGTTCGGCCTAGGTCAGGCCGTCCGGCCGGACAGGTTTTGCCGGCGATTTTCCCGGAGGCGTAACTTTCTCGTCCGGACTCCGAATTGGGCCATCCAAATATCCATTTCGATCATCTCGGAGAGCTCTTCGACATGGTGCTGTCAAATATGTGATTTGGGTCACTTTTGAACCATGTCCAAGTCTCCTTTGTCTCGAGATGAACCTTCACTTGTATGGCTTCACCAATGTTGGTATTTATGCACCATATTACCTATATTTCCTTGCAAAACATATTGGTGCACAAAACTCGTGGAACTCATTAGTTTAAATAAAATATTATGTGAGCATCACTTAGTTTCTTCATTAAGTTGGGAAGGTTGACGGTCAAAAGTAGCATATAGTGGCCGTCAACATGGAACTCATTAAAAATTGCCAAAAGATCAGGCTTTATGATTTCCCAGAAGTTTTGATAAAATTCTGCTGGGAATCCATCCGGACCAGGCGCTTTATTGTGTTCCATTTGAAAGATTGCCTCTCTAATCTCGTTCTCGCTAAAAGCAGCTGAAAGTATTTCATTCTCAATGACTGAGACTTGAGGAATGTCTCCTATAAAATTTTCATCTAAATAGAAATCATTACTTTCTAGAGACCCAACAGACCTTTGTAATAATTAGTTATATATGTTCTCAGATTATCTTAGCCTACGATTACACCCTCATCTTGTTCTAGTTGAAAAATCCTAGTTTTGCGATATCTGCCATTTGCCAAGAGTTGAAAATATTTTGTGTTGTCATCTCCCTGTGTTAGCCTTGTTGCCTTGGATCTCTGGAGCCAATACGTCTGCTCTTCCCTAAGCAACTTACTTAACTCAGCTGTGAGACAACTCTTGTACTCTCGCTCTTGTTGAGTTAAAGACACAATTTCAGATTTCTTATCAAGTGCGTCTAGATTGTCTAACAAAAAGGCCTTTTTCTCTTATTTTCACATACTAGATTTTTAGCCCATCCTCTCAAATGTCTACGAAGAGTCCTTATTTTATTTTGCCACTTTTTCATAGATGTATCTCCCTGAGTTTCTCTCAGCCACACCTCAGCTACCATATCATAGAAACCGTCCTTAAGCAACCATCCCAATTCAAATTTAAATTGATGGTTATTACCTCTATGGACAGCGTCTCCCGTATCTAGCAAAAGGGGTATGTGATCAGAGAGTTCTCTGGTAAGCGCCTCAACTTAAGAAGTAGGAAACTTTTGTTCCCAGTCTGTGCTAACTAAAATCCTATCAAGTTTCTCAAAAGTCGGCACCTCTGCTGAACTTATGTAACACCCAAAAATCCATCACAAAAGTTATTCAAAAAATTTAAAAAAAATATAATTGTTTTAGGATCATCTTGTGTTTGATGCATCCATGCTGCTGCATTTAATTTTTGAGTGGTTCGAATTCAAATTTGGTTAAATTCGAATTTAGTTTGAATGTTGTTTTGCTTAATCTTCAGCAGTTCGCTTTTGCCCCCTTAACTCCTCAACCCGCTCCGCTTTTTCCCCCCACTCCTCTTCTCGCTGCGGCCCAGCCAACGGCAGCGCCGCGGCCCACTACCGCATGCGCGGCCCGCTTGGCCAGCCGCGGCCCAGCAGCGTGCAGCCCGCGCCCCGCCGGCGCCGAAGGCGCCCCGCCCCTTCTCCGCTTTCCTTCCGCGCCCGCGCCCCGCAGCCGCTCGGGCGTTTTCCGCCTTCACCCCGCGCCGCTGACAGTTGGGGCCCACTTGTCATCCCCTTCCTCCGCCCGCGCCGCTCAACGGCCGCGCCGCCGCACTCCTCCGCCTTCACCGCGCCGCATTACTCCCCCGGATGCGCCGCGTCGCACCGGTAACCGCCGCCTCCTCCCCTCCTCGAACCCGTAACGGCCCCCTTCAAGGCCCCACCCACTCGCGCGCGCCATTAATGGCCGCCGAGCTCCACCTCGCCGGCCGCCCCGTTTCCCCTCCCCTCGCGTCGCCCCCGCTGCCCTCCGCACCCTATAAATAACCCCTGCACCTCCGTCGTTTTCCCCAACCTCTTCCCCGCCCAAAATCGCCGCTCAAAGCCGCCGGCCGCCGCTCGCCGGAGTCCGCCGCCGCCCGCGCTCCTCCCCTTCAAGGGTAAGCCGCCGCCGTCACGCCCAACCCCGGTGAGAAACCCCTCAAGCTCTTCCCCGTCGCCTTAGCTCCCTCCAGGGCCAAACCGCGCCTCGATTCGAGCCTTCTAGCTCACGGCCGCCGCTTCTCCGGCGAAGCGCCGCCGCCTCCGCCGCCGCGCGTCGTCGCCCCCGCCGTCAGCGCGCCGCCGCACCCCGCCGGGCGCATCTCAGCCGCCCGCCCTTGATCCAACGGCCCGGATCAAATTTGACCCGGTCAATACCGGTCAACACAGCCGCGCCCTGGCACTTTTGCGAAATAGCCCCTGGGTTTTCTTTTATTTGCAGCGCCGTCCAGCCCAGTTCAAAAGTAATTAGAAAAGAGCCCCTGGTTCTTTCGTTTTAGCCCCTGTCTTTCTGTCTAATCTTGTCAGCCACCCCAGCTTAGTTCTTTTGCGCGTTAGCCCTCCAGTTTTGATAAAATTAGAGTTTAGTCCTCGGTTTTTTTCTCAGTTTAGCCCCTGGAAACTAAGTTTTCTTACCAGCAGGTCCCTAAACCTTGTTTAGCTCATATCTTAGCCGTTTTAACTCCGTTTTGAGCGATTCTTGCGCTCACGGATTCGTCTCTACGTAAGGAACAGTTTTATGTGCTTGTTTTGTTCTGTTTAATATTTTTGGTGTACTGTTCTTTTATTTATTTGTATTGCTTGTGTGTTCGTGTAGAGAACGTGAACTTTGAAGAAGGGCAAGTGCAACATTTTGAAGAGGAACAACAGCAGTTTGCAGAGGAAGGCAAGTGGCTTTCCCCCCCCCCCCCCTCATATTCTTTTTATAACCCAGAAATGTCATCTTAATTCACCTTTACATTTACATATGTTTTGCATAAACTTGACGGGTCCTATATTAAGGATTTCCTAGATTTTATCCGTATACCTTGTTAAACCGGGTTTCATTTTATGTTGGGTAGAAATGCTAGTTGCTATATGGTTGGTGGTTTCTCTTGAACAAATGTTAACTGGTTATTTATTTATGTGGAACTTTGGTAATTGCAAGAACACTTTTGTTAATCGGAACATGGAGAACCACCCGGGAAAACAGTGCATCCATAAGTGTCATATGGCTCTGACTTTGGCAATTAACCAAGTGAATTTAGTGCTTTATAATCTTACCTGAAAAGGGCAAGAGGGGTGGCATCGACAGGGTATAACCCGGTCCTCTTGGGGTAGCAGCCTTTGTTAAGGTGCTGGCCATTAGGGAGGGTTATGCTCTGCGGTGACTAGAAACCTTAGCGGATTATTTTGTACTAAGTATATTTGGCAAAAACCTCAATGTGAATCCCTAGCCATTCACCTCGGAAGTGTCTAAGGGCCTTGCAAACCCGGGCGACATGGGAAACACTACTTGTGGTGAAAGTGTGCAACCTCTGCAGAGTGTTTAAAACTGATATATCAGTCGTGCTCACGGTTAAGAGCGGCCTGGACCCTCACATGATAATTAAACTGGAAGATGAAAATAAATTATGGTTTCTTTGGTTCTGAGATGCTATGGTTTTCTTTATCTCTAAAGGGTTGGTATAAACTTGTACCTAGTAAATAGGCGCTTGCTAATAAAACATGACCAACTAAAAATGCTTATCGCCATAAACCTTAGCCTTTCCTTGGAAGCTTTGCATTTCCCCCAACATGCTGAGTACCAACCATAAGTGTACTCACCCTTGCTCCAACTGCTGTTCAGAGGATTCGGATGCTGAGGGATTCTTCGATGACTTTGAGGATTTCTAAGGCAGGCGTTCACCAGTCAACTGCCGTGGGAGAAGTCCGCTGCAGTTTACGCTTTAAGTTATCGTTAAACGATTAAAGACCTTCGAGTCTTCCGTGAGAGTGTAATAAAGTACTTTATTCTATCTTTATGTTTTGAACATTGTCTTATGATATTTTCACTGATGACGTCAACATATGTGTGTAAATGAATCCTGGCGCACATATGCTATGCATTCGGTTTTGTCCTCAAAATCGGGTGTGACAGAAGTGGTATCAGAGCTATGTTGACTGCAGGACGCTAGCCTAGATAGAAATGGTCGAAATAAGGATTCATGATCTAGCAAGCCATTCAGCTCCAAAAACACTTCCTTATTTTCGCGTAAAAATCTATTTTATTTTGATTTAATTGTATCTCTTATTTTCAACATATTTCTGAGTTTGTTTCTTAATCTGTCAGATGGCCAGGACCAAGCAAACTGCTCGCAAGAGTACCGGAGGACGTCAGGTTTGCATCACCCCTCCTCAGCCAGCTCCTCCTGTTTCCCCCGTGGAGGAGGAACCAGCAGAGATGTACTTCTACGTCGAGACGGAGGATGGCCGCATTTTGGAGAATGGACCAGACGGACAGCTGGTGACCCCCGTCGCTTCGCCAGCACCAGCTCCGGCATCACCAGTGCCACTAGAGGAAGAAGCCCCGACACCACCTGCGGCTCCTGGTCCAGACGTCCCCGCACCTGCTGCGGGAGGAGATCCAGATGACTCTGGAGACGATACTGAAGATGATAACGAGGATGAAGACGAAGATGAGGATGAAGACGGAGATGGTGAAGGTGACTCCGATGATGAGGGCGACAACAACAACGACAACAACAGCAACAACAACGACGCCCCTGACAACGACCATGAGGCTAATGGCAATCAAGGTGATGATCAGCAGCAGATGGAGGCGACTTGCGAGGTTATCACCTCGGCGGATGAACAGGGCTACATCTCCACCCTGCTCGAGGATGTGCTGCATGAGTTGGGCAGCACCGTGAGGCCACTCTATGTCACCCAGCGCGTCTCCGACCCCGCCGTCGACGACTACTACTTCACCCGTATCCACATCCGTGAGCGCAGGGAGACTTCAGGAGGCTTCCGGTCTCGTTCGATGCACGACTCCAACACGCCCCATGGTACCTACGCCGCTTCCATCAGCGAAGCCGCCAGGAGGGCCTTATGGTCCATTTGCTACGAGCATCGTCTTCAGCTGAGCACCACCGACTTCCGTCACCTTCCTCGTCGTCCCAGAGGCACCGAACAGACGAACGTGATGATGGGAGAAGCTGGAGAAGACCGCATCAACATCCTCACCCGCGTGACTGCTGCTTTGAACTCCGACTTGGATGGAGCCACCGCGGAGCTTGCACATACTCATGACCAGCTACTGAAGGCCAACGCCAGGATTGCGCAACTGGAGGTGCAACTTGCCGGACAAGAGCCATCTGAGAGCGCAGAGGAGGAGATCCCCTGCCCTGCTGCTTCACCACCCCGCAATAGGCTTCGCTATGGCACTCCTGGTTCTATCACCGGCTTCCTAGGCTAGGCTCATAGCTTAGTTTTAATCAAGTTATCCCGTTAGAACCGTTCCTGCGAGGACGTGCGATGTGTTAGTGTTTGCTGTTTGAACAATGGTTGATTTGGAGTTTTGTTATGATTGAGATGTTTTGTGGTGTGATGGCTGCAAATACATCCTGAAATAAAATAGGTTAAGTCTTTTAAATTTAAATCTTAGCCCCTTTTCTTTCATCTTTCAAGCAATGCAATTCTGTTCACGTCATCTCTTAGATACAGCAACACTGTTTGATTTTTAACCGAAGCTTCAGAACTCCGATCGACATGAAACCAATTGGGTCGGAATGAGGATTTCATAAGTTATTTCCTGGTAAAATATCGCGATTTTAGGAGTCTCAGTTCGTGAGTTATGCAACCGTCTTTACAGAAATGAGAATCTGTCAGAACAGCCTGACACAGTTAGCTTCTTTATTTTATATCTCGAGCTACAGACATTGGATGGAGGTGATTCAACTTGGGTTAGCTTCAGAATTTTATGAACTAACTCCTGGTAAAAATACACGATTTTTAGAGACACTATCTAAGAGTTACAACTGATTTAGCAAGGGAGACAGAATCTGTACAATCTGAACATTTGTCAATCTTTCAATCTTTGATTACTTATGATACTTTACTCCTTTGTCTACACCGATCTGAGTCTTATGTTCCTAACAAATCAGATGGTGAACACCAGGTCTGGAGGAGGACAGGACGTCCCAAGTCAAAGGCGTGCACATATAATCAACCTGAAGGACCGATTAGGCGACCAGAGAGGGGGGGAGTGAATGGGAGCCGATAAAAATTTCTCTCACGAATCCGAATACTCCCAACTCAACTCCAAAACCTACCAACCGATCTTGCCAAGATCACGTAGCTACTGTGAGGCTACTGACCCTAGGAACAAGATCAACACAGCGGAACACGAATCGAACAAATCCAACACGAATCGATCGAAAGCCACACGAATCAGCAACTCTCAGCCAGGGGCGGTTGCACCTCTATCCAGGGGTGGTTGCACCGCCCTTGCCTGCCAGGGGCGGTCACACCGGTACTCGAGGGCGGTCGCACCGGTCTCGCCAGACAGCACGGGAAAAAGGTCAACTCGAGAACGGATCTCCCAAACGGCTTGGAGTTTTGAGATGAAACTTTGGGTAGATGATATACACCTCAAGGAGAGGCTATGCCCCAAAAATCTCGGCCTCTAACTCCCTAGAAGTCCAGGAATTTCAAATCTAGCGAAGAACACACCCTCCACGAGTTCATCCCGAAAACTTCAAATCTAACCCGATTCCCGGCGTTTGGGGGCAAGGGATCACCAAGAAAAGAGGCACAAGGCACTCATACGTGATTCCCCCAAAGAAATCCGAGAGAAAACGGGCTAGAAAGTGAAGAACGAAAATCCCCCAAAAATGGCTCCGAAAATACCTCCGAAAATGGGAAAAAGAAAAGGAGCTCGGGAAATCAAATCATGGCACAAAGATGAGCAGCACAAACTCCATCACATAACCATGAATTCACCTATACAAAACTAAGAAAGATTAAAAGTAGTTCTAGGTGAAGGGGATGAAGGGAAAACTAGTTCAAAGGAAAACCAAAGAGAAAACACCCCTAGGGAGTCTATTATATTGTCCAAATGGTGGTGCTCGAAAGACTAAACTACCCCTAAGCGATACATACCCCTCAGGGGCGAATATGACATTTTCCGTGAAGATTTTTCCGGCTGGGACACCTTCCACCGCAAGCTAGCTTCCCTCCGACGCAAGCCTTGCGATCACGTCGCGTGTCCTCCGGATCGAAGCTCCTCGACGCTCACGGGCGACCTGCCCAGGTGGGACCGGTCACACCGCCCCTGGGGGGCGGTTGGACCGCCCCTGGCTGGCAGGCCGGGCCGTCACTACGTCGAGTCCTCGGTCCTTGGTTTTGAGGCCCAAACCAAGGGAAACCGTCCACCGATGATTTTGTGGCCAAATCACCAAACCCCGCGCGCAAGCTTCGGTCGTTAGCCGCCACCTTGCACCGGCTTCTCGTCCGCGTACGAGCTTCGGTTGTGAACCGCTACCTCGCACCGGAACCACGTCCCCTTGCTCGTTCTTGCCAGCATGTGAACCGCACTTGATCCATCCGGCCACCGGGTCCCTCGAACCAAGCCTACTTGTCTCTCCGCTCCTCGGAGGCCGCCATGGCTAAGACCTTTCATGCCTGTTCTTCACCTGCACCAATGCAATCAAGCCGCATTCTACACCTGCAATACTTGAGCCAAGGGAAACGTCAATCCACACCACGTTGTCAATCACTCATCACACCAGGAAGCGACCATCCACCGGTCCTCGGACACAACGGGTCCTCAATCTCCCCCTTGATGAGTGCATTGACAACACACACATAGTAACCATAGATAAAAAGAGAAAATAGAAAAGAAATCGAAAACAAGACTCAAGCAAGTGACTATAAGCAAAGGCAAGCCAAAACACAGTCACTTCGCAAGAGAAAGCTCTAGAAACGCCGACCCTTCAAGAAGAAGCGAAAGGGCTCAACACCATCGGCAAAAGAGCAAAGCACAAAACACAAGTCACGAATCTCCAAATCACTTTTCAGAACACTCAAAGTACTCCCCCTGCAAAGATGCAACTCCCCCTGAACAAGTGAACTTGTGCGTGCGAAAATGCATCGACAAATGGATCAAATCCCACAAAGCCTCGTGCCACTGCACAGGGCCGGTTGGACCTCCCTGGAGGGCCGGTTGCACCGCCCTGCAGGGGCGGTCACACCGCCCTGCCCAGTGCAAGGCAAAAAATGCAAGTCACAAAAAAAATGCTCGCAATGATGTCGTTTCAACTCGAAAACCTTCCATAAGTGCCCAGCTAGGTATTCCAATGCTCAAACTCTCCCCCTTGTTGACAATGCACAAATCAAGGCAAAAGTGCAAAAAATTCAACTCTAGGCTTCTCAAATAGGCAATGAGCGATACAAAATTCTACAAGTTAGAGAACAGGCAAACTAGACAGGTCACAGTATCATAAGGGCATTGTCGTCAAGAAAGTGAAAATATATAGCCATTTGACAAAGCCATGATCAATTTGTGCAATTTTTTCAAAAGTTTCACCTCATGAGCAAAGTCCTAAACATGGACCATTTGAGCAAAAAATAAACTTCATCTCACCAAGATCAAGATAGAACAAGCATTCTTGACACAAGATCATTATAAACGCCCAAAATCTATCTCATGTCACGTCAAAGCACGGAGCCATGTGTTCACTTCTCATGGGAGACTTCTCCGGCAAACAACATGCAACCGCTTAGCACCCATGTGTGCAAGTGTGTGCAATGGTGAAAGCATAGAGACATGAGTATAAATATATTCAAATAAATCTTTTTCTCATCTTTCTTCTTTCATGCATAGACATCTCATTTTTCAAGTTTTTCAAATTAAGCATGGTACATGAAATGTCTTTGCGACAAAAAGAAGCTTATGCTCCTCCATGAGATAAACATGGGCTAAACATTTACAATGACAAAGATCTTTGACCCAAATGAAAAGAATATCATCATAGCATGACCTTAAGCAAAATATAGCCATTTCGGCTCAAATAAGACATGCAAAGACATTTACTCATGGGTGAAGGATTTAAGTTCAGTTTATCATTTTAATTCAAAAAGAGACTATCTCAAAAGAATATATATCAAAACCATCAAGAGCATAGCCATCCATACAATCAATCCCTAGCTAGCCTGCCTAAACTCTAAAATGTAGCAAGTTGTAGCAATCACTGCATATAGGAGAAGCTCATCCTAAGATATGATACAAAAGATGAAATCAAGATACAAAAGCAAGAAAAAATGTACATCAAGATACAAAGATGGTACAATAGTATACATATGCTACAAGAGAAGCCTCCAAAACTCAGCTCAGAAAACCGCACACACACCAAGTTCTCCTCGCAAGCGGGTGAAGGTAACTTGGTCAAGTGGCTTAGTGAAAATGTCTGCAAGCTGGTTTTGGGTAGAAACATGGGCAAGCTCAATATATCCTTTCTCCACATGATCTCTCAGAAAGTGGTACCTCACTTCTATGTGTTTGGTTTTGGAATGAAGCACGGGATTTTTAGCTACGCTTATGGCACTGGTGCTATCACAAAGAAGTGGAACATGGGACATGTCTAAGCCAAAATCTCTCAAGGTGTATGTGATCCAAAGCAACTGAGAGCAGCAGCTAGCAGCAGCAACATACTCGGCCTCTGTGGTGGATTGGGCTACACTAGACTGCTTGCGAGAAGACCATGACACAAGAGACGAACCAAGAAACTGACACTGACTAGAAGTAGACTTGCGATCAACACGACATCCAGCAAAATCCGCATCAGAAAAACCATGAAGTGCAAGAGTGGAATCGGCAGAATACCAAAGACCCAGCTCAGGAGTATACTTGAGATACCTGAAAATCCTCTTGACGGCCTGACGATGTGAAGTCCTCGGTGAAGCCTGAAAACGAGCGCACAGACACACGCTGAACTGTATGTCCGGCCTCGTCGCCGTCAAGTAGAGGAGGGAGCCGATCATGCTCTGGTACTCCTTCTGGTCCACTGGTTCTCCGTCCTCATCCGCATCCAAAGCTGTAGTCGTACTCATCAGCGTAGTCATCGGCTTGGAGTCGCTCATGTCGAATTTCTTGAGAATGTCCTTGGTGTACTTGCTTTGGTGCACGAACGTCCCATCCTTGGTTTGCTTGATCTGCAGCCCGAGAAAGAACTGCAACTCTCCCATCATCGACATCTCAAATTCCCTGCTCATATCATCTGCAAACTTGGCAACAAGATCATGAGAGGAGCCACCAAAAATGATATCATCCACGTAAATCTGAACGATTAAAAGATCATTGCCATTTCTCAGCAAGAGGAGCGTCTTATCAACCTTCCCCATCACAAACCCCTTGCTAAGTAAGAACCCTCCCAACCTGCCATACCACGCTCTGGGTGCTTGCTTTAGGCCATATAAAGCTCGGAGGAGTTTGTACACTCGGTGTGGGTATCTCTCACTCTCAAAACCCGGGGGCTGCCTCACATACACTTCTTCCTCGATCACCCCATTCAAGAAGGCACTCTTCACATCCATTTGGTACAATTTGAACCCTTTAGCAACTGCAAATGCTAGAAGGATCCAAATTGCCTCCAAACGGGCAACAGGAGCAAATGTCTCCTCATAATCTATCCCCTCCTGCTGCGAAAACCCCTGAGCAACCAACCTCGAATTGTTTCTCACAATCTCACCACTCTCATCCCTCTTGTTCTTGAACACCCACTTGGTTCCTATGGGATGGCAATTTGGAGGTGGTTCTACTAACTTCCACACCTGATTTCTCTCAAAGTTTTCAAGCTCTTCATGCATGGCATTGACCCAATCAGAATCAGATAAAGCGTGTCCAACATTTTTGGGCTCAAAAGACGCGACAAAAGCAGAATGAGCATAATGAGAGATGTTCTGTGACCTCGACCGTGTAGTGCGTTCATCCAAGTTCCCGATGATCTTCGAAGGTGGATGATCCCTCTGTACCAGCCAGGGAGCTTCTCGCCTCGAGATTGCCTCCCCCTCAACATCAGCTTCCACTTGAACTCGATCTGGAGCGCGACTCGACGAAGGTGTAGCAGAGGGGCCGTCGTCGAACGTCGTGGTAGTAGTGGAAGTAGAAGGTACACGATCTCCACACGGTGCCTGAATTTCCTCATCATCTTCATCATCAGGCTGTTCTTCCTCAAAGATGGGCTGTCCCAAGTCATCATCACCTGCACACTCAAAAGCAGAAGAGCTACACGGAATGGTCTCGTCGAAGCTGACTTCGCAAGTCTCCATGATTTGGTTAGTTTCAAGATTGAGCACACGATATGCTCGAGAATGATTAGCATAACCAAGAAAAAATCCATCCATCGAACGAGACTCAAACTTATCCAAATTTCCTTTCTTCAAGATGAAACACTTGCAACCAAAGACCCGAAAGTGACTCACATGGGGGGAACGACCATGGAAAAGCTCATAGCAAGTTTTCTTCTTGAAAGCACGAAGGAAAATCCGATTCGAAACATAGCAAGCTGTGTTCACCGCTTCTGCCCAATACTTCCTAGGAGTCCTATGCTCATCTAGCATCGTCCTAGCCATCTCACAAAGTGTTCTATTCTTTCTCTCAACAACACCATTCTGACAAGCAACATATGGCGAAGAGTATTGGTGTTCGAGACCAAGATCACGACAGAAGGCATCAAAACGAGTGTTCTTAAATTTCGTACCATTGTCGCTACGTATAGCTCTCATGGCACCACCATTACTCTCGTTTTTCAACATCAAAATCAGATCTCGAACAAAATCAAATGTCTCATCCTTCGACGCCAGAAAGAACACCCAAGCATATCGAGAAAAGTCATCAACAACCACGAGAACATACCACTTCCCACCAACTGAACAAACTCGAGCGGGGCCAACCAAATCCATGTGCAAAAGCTCCCCTGGACGCTCAGTCATCACATCTGTCAAAGGTGGGTGGGAAGCAGCAACCATTTTTCCATGCCTACAAGGTGCACAAACCAAATCTTTCTCGAACTTGAGCTTGGGCAATCCTCGGATAAGGTCAAGAGCACTCAAGCGTGTGAGTAGATCAAAGCTCACATGACCCAATCTCCTATGCCACTTCCAAAGCTCAGAAGAAGTACCAGCGATCAAACACCGTGAAGGACCAAAAGATCAAGAAAAATCAGCACGAAAAATCTGTCCCTCGGGAATGATCATACACACAAGGTCACCTCGAGAATCAAGAATTTTAGAATCACCACGCTTAAATCGAACCTCATAACCCTCATCAAGAAGCTGAGAAACAGAGAGCAAATTGAAACCAAGATTCTTGACAAGAGCAACCCGCTTCAACATAAAATTGTCGCTCACCTGAATAGCACCCTCAGACAACACTCTACCTCTACCCTTATCCCCGAAAGTGATGTACTGCCTGGACACCACCGGGGTGAGACTGGAGAACCACTTACCATTACCTGTCATATGTCTCGAGCAGCCAGAATCCATCAACCAAAAGTTCTCCAAGCCTCCCACCTGCACAATCAGAAACGAGAATGAGAATGAGCGAATGACTCACACTGGGGTTAGCACAAAACGAGTCAAACCAGTGTCGGGCCATCTGCTCAAAAGAGGGGTTAGCAAAATCAACTCTACCGCGTGAAACCCTCTCGTCTCTCACCATCGGACCTCTAGCACCACGCGGGGGAAAACGTGGCCTAGACTCTCTCCTAGCCTCAAAGCTACGGTCGAACCTCCCTGAACCAAACTGACCACGAAACGGAGGCCGCCTAGCAAACTCACGAACAGCTGAAACAACACGACTAGCAACTATAGGAACTGTACGCACAAAGGCGTCGCCTCTCGGCCAGGGTGAACGAGACACAGGCACACTACGAGAAGAGTAGTACCTGTCCATGTTCCCCACCTCCTTCTCTCTTCTCACCTCCCTCTTCTTCCTCCAACAAAACTCCTCTAGGTGACCATCCCTTCCACAATGCTCACAATGGAAGCGGACTGGCTTTGGCTTTGGGGTTTCTCTCGGCTGTGCCCTCTCTCTCGGCTGGTAAACCCCACTTCCTCACAAAGGTCACTCTCCTCTGAAAGTTATCTGTCTTAGGTGGAAACTTGGGAGGATCTGGAGTGGTGTCAAGTTTGTTTAGCAGGTGGTTTGGTTTGGGTGTAAAGGTGTTCTTGAGAATGGTTTTTGGTGGGTTTGTGGGAATGTTTGCGGTGGAGCTCTCTGGATCTCTCTCTCTCTCACCACTACTCTCACCAACCTTCTCAGAACCAAGACCACAACCATCAGCTCTCTTAAAACTAGCAATCAACATCTTAAGCTGAGGCTCACGACCCGACAACCAACCCAAACACTGTCTCAGCTCATCATTCTCATCTTGCAAGCGATTCACACTGCTCTAACTCAATATTCTTCAATGCAACAACATCACAAGCAGAGCATGAATTTGCAATGGGAGATTTCAGTTGTGCTTCAAGTGAACTAATCATGGTGCGTGATTCAAGCAACTGAGCATGCAAAGCAGGACAAGAAGTACAAGCACCTAGCAAAGATGACCTAGACTTCAACTCAGCAAGCTCAACCCTAGCACCCTCTAGTTCATCCAAGCAAGTCATGTGTTTCTCCTTAAGCACAACAAGATCAGCAATATGCACATCACAAAACGAGCATTCAACCTCATCAGACACAAGAGGAGCATCTTTCAATACAGCAATCTCAGACTCAAGCGAAGCTGCTCTCTCCCTAGACTCGCAAAGCAAAGTCTCAAACTCCATAGCCTTCTTTCCAGTCTCAGAAAGCAATGTCTCAAGCTCAGCCACTCTATCCTTGGACTTTCCTAGCAAAGATCTAAACTCCCTCTTTCCTTGTTGATCTTTCTAAGCACATCATCACGGTTATCGACCAACTGCTCTAATCTAGCAATCTCCTGACGCAAAGAGGTGGGATCTGTCAATACCTCATCCTCGGAGTCGGAGTCGGAGTCGTCCTTGCTCTTCACGGAGTCGTGCGCCATGGTGCAGTAGTCGACGGCGGCGAAGGAGATGCCGTTGAAGTTGCGGTTCAAGCTCTTCTTCTCCTTGCGGTGGCCGCGGTCCTCATCTTCACTGCTTGAGCTTGACGACGTGTTGGTGGAGCTTGTGTCGATGTCGCTCGCATCAGCCACCATCGCTCGAGATCTGTGCTTCTTGTGTCCACCGTGCTTGTTTTTGGATCTTCTCTCTTCCTTGTTCTTGTGCTTGGCGCGGTACTCGTCCTTGGGACGGTGCTTGTGGTCGTCTCGCGGGCGGTGCTTGCGGTTGTAGTCGTTCTTGATCTCCTCGGGGCACTCGGCGATGAAGTGGCCCATCTTCCCGCATCTGTAGCACGTACTCCCACACGCCTCGAACCCTTCCGGTTCTGGTACATCCGCTCGAACCTCCTCGTGAGCAACGCGAGATCCTCCTCGCTCAGCACCTCATATTCTTCATCTGGAAGGGACACAAGAGAAGACAAAGCAAAGTGTCTAGGAGTGTTAGCATGTCCATATCCAGAGCCACCGACTAGAGCCAGACTATGGGGATCAGTTGGACTCTTAGCCTTGGCAAGCAACTGTCTATCCACCTCAGAAGATTTCAGCTTCGAGAAAAGCTCATCAACAGAAAGAGTCTCATAGTTTGCCGACTCTATGATCGCCTCAACCTTGGCACCCCACACGGATCTATCAAGTGCTTGCAAGAGCTTGATAGCTCGATGATGATCCGAGTATGGAAGCACGGTAATGTTGGCTTTCATGTTGTTGACAATAGACGTGAAACGCTGAAACAAAGCATCAACCGACTCTCCAGGCAAATGAGCAAAATTCTCATATTCTCTCCTGTACATCGAGAAAAGCCTAGCCTTGACATGGCTATCACCACCGTGGGCTACCTTGAGCTTCTGCCAGATCTGGCTAGCTAGGTCCTCGCCCAAAACACGCTCAAACTCCTCGGCAGACAAAGCACGGAACAAGTAGTCAACAGCTCTAGCATTAGCCTCAAACTTATCCTTTGCATCCTGGGCATCTAAGTTGGTGGGATTGACATAGTTCTCATCTTTTGTCACATCCCACAGCAACTTTCCTTTGCCTCGCAAGAAAGCGCCCATACGCGCAACCCAGTTCGGGTAGTTCTTCCCATCGAAGTGCGGAGGCCCGGAACCCCGATCTTGGTACGCCATCTTTGGATCTTAGACTGGTTAGAGTCGCAAAGACCCGTAACCCGCTCTGATACCAATTGAAGGACCGATTAGGCGACCAGAGAGGGAGGGAGTGAATGGGAGCCGATAAACATTTCTCTCACGAATCCAGATACTCCCAACTCAACTCCAAAACCTACCAACCGATCTTGCCAAGATCACGTAGCTACTGTGAGGCTACTGACCCTAGGAACAAGATCAACACAGCGGAACACGAATCGAACAAATCCAACACGAATCGATCGAAAGCCACACGAATCAGCAACTCTCAGCCAGGGGCGGTTGCACCTCTATCCAGGGGTGGTTGCACCGCCCTTGCCTGCCAGGGGCGGTCACACCGGTATTCGAGGGCGGTCGCACCGGTCTCGCCAGACAGCACGGGAAAAAGGTCAACTCAAGAACGGATCTCCCAAACAGCTTGGAGTTTTGAGACGAAACTTTGGGTAGATGATATACACCTCAAGGAGAGGCTATGCCCCAAAAATCTCGGCCTCTAACTCCCTAGAACTCCGGGAATTTCAAATCTAGCGAAGAACACACCCTCCACGAGTTCATCCTGAAAACTTCAAATCTAACCTGATTCCCGGCGTTTGGGGGCAAGGGATCACCAAGAAAAGAGGCACAAGGCACTCATACGTGATTCCCCCAAAGAAATCCGAGAGAAAACGGGCTAGAAAGTGAAGAACGAAAATCCTCCAAAAATGGCTCCGAAAATACCTTCGAAAATGGGAAAAAGAAAAGGAGCTCGGGAAATCAAATCATGGCACAAAGATGAGCAGCACAAACTCCATCACATAACCATGAATTCACCTATACAAAACTAAGAAAGATTAAAAGTAGTTCTAGGTGAAGGGGATGAAGGGAAAACTAGTTCAAAGGAAAACCAAAGAGAAAACTGGAAGAGATAACAGCCACCACCCCTAGGGGGTCTATTATATAGTCCAAATGGTGGTGCTCGAAAGACTAAACTACCCCTAAGCGATACATACCCCTCAGGGGCGAATATGACATTTTCCGCGAAGATTTTTCCGGCTGGGACACCTTCCACCGCAAGCTAGCTTCCCTCCGACGCAAGCCTTGCGATCACGTCGCGTGTCCTCCGGATCGAAGCTCCTCGACGCTCACGGGCGACCTGCCCAGGTGGGACCGGTCACACCGCCCCTGGGGGGCGGTTGGACCGCCCCTGGCTGGCAGGCCGGGCCGTCGCTACGTCGAGTCCTCGGTCCTTGGTTTTGAGGCCCAAACCAAGGGAAACCGTCCACCGATGATTTTGTGGCCAAATCACCAAACCCTGCGCGCAAGCTTCGGTCGTTAGCCGCCACCTTGCACCGGCTTCTCGTCCGCCTACGAGCTTCGGTTGTGAACCGCTACCTCGCACCGGAACCACGTCCCCTTGCTCGTTCTTGCCAGCATGTGAACCGCACTTGATCCATCCGGCCACCGGGTCCCTCGAACCAAGCCTACTTGTCTGTCCGCTCCTCGGAGGCCGCCATGGCTAAGACCTTTCGCGCCTGTTCTTCACCTGCACCAATGCAATCAAGCCGCATTCTACACCTGCAATACTTGAGCCAAGGAAACGTCAATCCACACCACGTTGTCAATCACTCATCACACCAGGAAGCGACCATCCACCGGTCCTCGGACACACCGGGTCCTCAAAACCAGCAGATCCTGGCACTGCCACCTCCACCGACTCCGCAAGCACCGCCTCCCTAACCGGATCCAGCCATGGAACAGTTCTTCGCCAACCAGACAGCACTGCTGCAGAACCTCACCACCGTCGTTCAAAATTTACAAGCTCAACAGAACCAACCGCCACCAAATGCACCACCACCGCCACCACCGCCCAGGGACAAGCACCGGGAATTTATGAGTCATCACCCTCCTACTTATTCTCACTCAGCTGATCCCTTGGATGCTGATGATTGGCTAAAGATCATCACCAAGAAGCTGGAACAGACACAATGCACCGATCGTGAGAAGGTCTTGTACGCATCAGGTCGTTTGGAAGGTTCCGCATCTGACTAGTGGGATGCTTTCACCACTGCACATGAGACTCCTGACACCATCACTTGGGAAGAATTCAGGACTGGTTTTCGTACACACCATATTCCAGCTGGTGTGATGAAGCTCAAGCAGAGAGAATTTCTAGCATTGACTCAGGGTAATATGACCGTTAATGAGTACCGGGATAGATTCACTCAACTGTCTCTCTACTCCCCTAATGATGTTGACACTGATGAAAAGAGGCAGGAGCGTTTCCTGAATGGTCTGATAGGCCCGCTCAACTATCAACTACAAAGTCACACCTTTCCAAATTTCCAGATGTTGCTAGACAGGGCCATTGGTTTGGAAAGCAAGCGCAAGGAGCTTGGTGAGCAGAAGCGAAAGTTCAAGTCTCAGGGACAATTTAGTGGCAATAGCCGCCCTCGCTACAACTCACCGCAGGGGTTCCAGAATCGCTTCGGAGGGCACAGTGGAGGCTATCAGCAGAATCAACAGGGTCAACGTTCCTCTCAACAGTTTCAGCGTTTCAACCAACAAGCACCACGCACTCCCAACCCGCAGCAGAACCGGTCCGGCAACGCCACAGGTGCACCTGCAAGGGCTAACCACCCAGTCACCCCCGTTCAACCAAATGGCTGTTTCAAGTGTGGCGAAGTGGGGCATTATGCCAATAACTGCCCCAAACGCAACCCTCAGACTCCCCAGAATCAGAGAAGCAATGCCCCGAGGTCTGCTCAACCGTCTTCTCAAGGCAACAAGGGCCAGCAGAACTTCGTACGTGGAAGAGTGAACCACGTGACTGCCGATACTGCCCAGGAAGCTAATGATGTTGTGCTCGGTACGTTCCTCATCAACTCTGTACCTGTATCAGTTTTGTTTGATTCTGGAGCATCGCATTCGTTTATAACAGAACAATTTGTGGCAAAGCATGACATCCCTAAACAATCTATGAGAAAGATGTTACTAGTTAATTCCCCGGGCGGCGAGATGAAAGCTAGTCACCTATGCCCGCGGGTCAATCTTAAAATTTTGGGGATAGATTTTCCATCCGACCTAGTGGTCTTAAAATCCCGTGGTATTGATGTAATTCTGGGAATGGATTGGTTAGCGGCATATGATGGAATTATTCAGTGTGCCAAAAAGTCTGTGTTACTAACCAGCCCCTAAGGGGACAAGATTGAATTTGTTGCTACTGGCTCAGCTAAGGAAGAGAGTACAGCCAATCATCTAGAAGGAAAGGCGTTAGAAGATATCAAAATCGTCTGCGAATATCCAGATGTCTTTCCGGAAGACTTACCAGGTATGCCACCTGACCGCGATATTGAGTTCTCTATTGAGCTTATACCTAGCACTGCAGCCATATCTAAAAGACCCTATAGAATGGATGTCAAAGATCTAGAAGAACTTAAGAAACAAATAGAAGAGTTGTTACGTAAGGGTTTTATCCGCCCTAGCTCGTCACCTTGGGGAGCGTATGTTCTCTTCGTTGACAAAAAGGATGGCACCAGAAGGTTGTGTGTGGATTATAGAGCTCTCAATGATGTGACTATCAAAAACAAATACCCACTCCCTAGAATCGAGGATCTATTTGATCAAATGAGAGGTGCGAAAGTGTTCTCCAAAATCGATTTACGATCAGGCTATCACCAATTAAAAATCCGAGCAGAGGATATTCCGAAGACAGCATTCACTTCCAGATATGGTCTATACGAGTTCCTTGTGATGTCTTTCGGGTTGACAAATGCGTCGGCATACTTCATGTATTTGATGAATAAGATTTTTATGGAATACCTTGACAAGTTTGTGGTAGTTTTCATTGACGACATCCTGGTGTTCTCTAAGAGTGAAGAAGATCATGAGGAACACCTGAGATTGGTACTACAGAAGCTAAGAGAAAACCAATTGTACGCTAAATTTAGCAAGTGTGATTTTTGGTTGAAAGAGGTTTCCTTTCTTGGACATGTTATCACCGATGGAGGAATCATGGTAGACCCCGGTAAGGTTCAAGATGTGTTGAACTGGAATCCGCCTCAGAACGTGCCAGAAATCAGAAGCTTTCTTGGACTAGCAGGTTACTACCGTATATTTATTGAAGGATTCTCAAAGATCGTAAAACCCCTCACCTCGTTATTGGAAAAAGGAAAAGAATTCAAGTGGGATGCGGCGTGTCAAGCTAGCTTTGAAGAACTGAAGAAAAGATTAACCACTGCTCCTGTGCTGATAATGCCTGACATCCACAAGGGGTTTGACGTTTACTGTGATGCTTCACGTCTGGGACTTGGATGTGTTTTGATGCAAGAAGGCAGAGTAGTGGCCTATGCCTCTAGACAATTGAGAAAACATGAGCAGAACTATCCTACGCATGATTTGGAGTTAGCTGCCGTAGTGCACGCATTAAAGATTTGGAGACATTACATGGTGGTAACAAATGTCAGATCTTCACTGACCATAAGAGTTTGAAATACATCTTCACTCAAAAGGATCTTAATCTGAGACAACGCAGATGGCTAGAATTGATTAAAGATTATGATTTGAGTATTCAGTATCATCCTGGTAAAGCGAATGTTGTAGCAGATGCTTTGAGTCGAAAAAGTCAAGCTAATGCAACTATAGCCAGATTGATGCCTCAAGAGTTGTGCTGGGAAATGGAGCGACTTAACTTAGGGTTTCTTGGTCAAACTGAAGTCATGACCATGGAAGTAGAGCCTACCCTCGAACAAGAAATTAGAAAGGGACAATTGACGGACGCCAAAATCAAGGAAATTAAAACCTTGATTGGTTTTGGAAAAGCTCCAGATTTTACTGAAGATGACCAAGGAACTGTTTGGTTCAGAAAAAGAATTTGTGTACCCGATATTGACCACCTTCGTGAGCTCATATTGAAGGAAGCCCATGATTCAGCCTATTCTATTCATCCAGGGAGTACTAAGATGTACCAGGATTTGAAAGAGAAATACTGGTGGTATGGGTTAAAAAGAGATGTAGCTACACACGTTGCTTTGTGTGACGTATGCCAGAGAGTAAAGGCAGAACACCAAAGGCCAGCCGGTCTACTTCAACCCTTGAAAATACCCGAGTGGAAATGGGATGAAATTGGTATGGATTTTATTGTGGGATTACCCCGCACTCGCGATGGCTACGACTCTATATGGGTTATTGTGGATAGGTTAACTAAAGTTGCTCACTTCATACCAGTCAAAACCACGTACACAGGGGCCAAGTTAGCAGAACTGTATATGTCAAGGATTGTGTGTTTACATGGTGTTCCAAAGAAGATAGTGTCTGATCGAGGCACCCAGTTCACGTCACGCTTCTGGCAAAAGTTACACGAATCAATGGATACAAAGCTTAATTTCAGTTCGGCGTATCATCCACAAACAGATGGTCAGACTGAGAGGATCAATCAAATCCTAGAGGATATGCTGAGGGCCTGTGCATTAAAGCATAGTGACAGCTGGGACAAAAGTTTGTTGTATGCAGAATTCTCTTATAACAATAGTTGTCAAGCTAGTCTCAAGATGGCTCCATTTGAAGCTCTATACGGGAGAAAATGCAGAACACCTTTGTATTGGAGTCAAACGGGAGAAAGTCAGGTTTTTGGACCAGAGATTCTTCAAGAGGCCGAGAAACAGGTCCAAATGATCCGAGACAATCTTAGAACTGCACAGTCCCGACAGAAGAGTTATGCGGACACTCGAAGGAGAGAACTGACATTTGAAGTCGGAGATTACGTGTATCTCAAGGTTTCGCCAATCAGAGGTCTCCGAAGGTTCAAGATTAAAGGAAAATTGTCACCACGTTATATTGCTCCTTTTCAAATCTTGGAAAGAAAGGGTGAAGTGGCATATCAACTAGAGTTGCCTGCTCGATTGTCAGATGTACATGATGTGTTTCATATCTCTCAGTTGAAAAAGTGTTTGAGGGTACCCGAATAACAGTTACCTCTGGAAGAACTCAATGTGCAAGATGATTTGACCTATACGGAACATCCTATCAAGATATTAGAAACATTCGAAAGAGTCACTAGAAGTAAAGTGGTCAAAATGAGCAAAGTTCAGTGGAGTCACCACTCCGAGGATGAGGCTACCTGGGAGAGAGAAGATCAGCTTATCGCAGAATTCCCTCAGCTATTTCTCAATCCTTCTGAATCTCGAGGACGAGATTCTCTTTAAGGGGGTAGGATTTGTAACACCCAAAATCCATCACAAAAGTTATTCAAAAAAAATTTTAAAAAAATATAATTGTTTTAGGATCATCTTGTGTTTGATGCATCCATGTTGCTGCATTTAATTTTTGAGTGGTTCGAATTCAAATTTGGTTGAATTCAAATTTAGTTTGAATGTTGTTTTGCTTAATCGTCAGCAGTTCGCTTTTGCCCCCTTAACTCCTCAGCCCGCTCAGCTTTTTCCCCCCCACTCCTCTTCTCGCTGCGGCCCAGGAAACGGCAGCGTCGCGGCCCACTACCGCATGCGCGGCCCGCTTGGCCAGCCGCGGCCCAGCAGCGCGCAGACCGCGCCCCGCCGGCGCCGAAGGCGCCCCGCCCCTTCTCCGCTTTCCTTCCGCGCCCGCGCCCCGCAGCCGCTCGGGCGTTTTCCGCCTTCACCCCGCGCCGCTGACAGCTGGGGCCCACTTGTCATCCCCTTCCTCCGCCCACGCCGCCGCACTCCTCCGCCTTCGCCGCGCCGCATTACTCCCCCGGATGCGCCGCGTCGCACCGGTAACCGCCGCCTCCTCCCCTCCTCGAACCCGTAACGGCCCCCTTCAAGCCCCCCCCCCCCCCCCAACTCGCGCGCGCCATTAATGGCCGCCGAGCTCCACCTCGCCGGCCGCCCCGTTTCCCCTCCCCTCGCGTCGCCCCCGCTGCCCTCCGCACCCTATAAATAACCCCCGCACCTCCGCCGTGCTCCCCAACCTCTTCCCCGCCCAAAATCGCCGCTCAAAGCCGCCGGCCGCCGCTCGCCGGAGTCCGCCGCCGCCCGCGCTCCTCCCCTTCAAGGGTAAGCCGCCGCCGTCGCGCCCAACCCCGGTGAGAACCCCCTCAAGCTCTTCCCCGTCGCCTTAACTCCCTACAGGGCCAAACCGCGCCTCGATTCGAGCCTTCTAGCTCGCGGCCGCCGCTTCTCCGGCGAAGCGCCGCCGCCTCCGCCGCCGCACCCCGCCGGGCGCATCTCAGCCGCCCGCCCTTGATCCAACGGCCCGGATCAAATTTGACCCGGGTCAATACCGGTCAACACAGCCGCGCCCTGGCACTTTTGCGAAAGAGCCCCTGGGTTTTCTTTTATTTGCAGCGCCGTCCAGCCCAGTTCAAAAGTAATTAGAAAAGAGCCCCTGGTTCTTTCGTTTTAGCCCCTGTCTTTCTGTCTAATCTTGTCAGCCACCCCAGCTTAGTTCTTTTGCGTGTTAGCCCTCCAGTTTTGATAAAATTAGAGTTTAGTCCTCGATTTTTTTCTCAGTTTAGCCCCTGGAAACTAAGTTTTCTTACCAGCAGGTCCCTAAACCTTGTTTAGCTCATATCTTAGCCGTTTTAACTCCGTTTTGAGCGATTCTTGCGCTCACGGATTCGTCTCTGCATAAGGAATAGTTTTATGTGCTTGTTTTGTTCCGTTTAATATTTTTGGTGTACTGTTCTTTTATTTATTTGTATTGCTTGTGTGTTCGTGTAGAGAACGTGAACTTTGAAGAAGGGCAAGTGCAGCATTTTGAAGAGGACCAACAGCAGTTTGCAGAGGAAGGCAAGTGGCTCCCCGCCCCCCCCCCCCCCCCCCCCTCATATTCTTTTTATAACCCAGAAATGTCATCTTAATTCACCTTTACATTTACATATGTTTTGCATAAACTTGACGGGTCCTATATTAAGGATTTCCTAGATTTTATCCGTATACCTTGTTAAACCGGGTTTCATTTTATGTTGGGTAGAAATGCTAGTTGCTATATGGTTGGTGGTTTCTTTTGAACAAATGTTAACTGGTTATTTATTTATGTGGAACTTTGGTAATTGCAAGAACACTTTTGTTAATCGGAACATGGAGAACCACCCGGGAAAACAGTGCATCCATAAGTGTCATATGGCTCTGACTTTGGCAATTAACCAAGTGAATTTAGTGCTTTATAATCTTACCTGAAAAGGGCAAGAGGGGTGGCATCGACGGGGTATAGCCCGGTCCTCTTGGGGTAGCAGCCTTTGTTAAGGTGCTGGCCATTAGGGAGGGTTATGCTCTGCGTTGACTAGAAACCTTAGCGGATTATTTTGTACTAAGTATATTTGGCGAAAACCTCAATGTGAATCCCTAGCCATTCACCTCGGAAGTGTCTAAGGGCCTTGCAAACCCGGGCGACATGGGAAACACTACTTATGGTGAAAGTGTGCAACCTCTGCAGAGTGTTTAAAACTGATATATCAGCCGTGCTCACGGTTAAGAGCGGCCTGGACCCTCACATGATAATTAAACTGGAAGATGAAAATAAATTGTGGTTTCTTTGGTTCTGAGATGCTATGGTTTTCTTTATCTCTAAAGGGTTGGTATAAACTTGTACCTAGTAAATAGGCACTTGCTAATAAAATATGACCAACTAAAAATGCTTATCGCCATAAACCTTAGCCTTTCCTTGGAAGCTTTGCATTTCCCCCACATGCTGAGTACCAACCATAAGTGTACTCACCCTTGCTCCAACTGCTGTTCAGAGGATTCGGATGCTAAGGGATTCTTCGATGACTTTGAGGATTTCTAAGGCAGGCGTTCACCAGTCAACTGCCGTGGGAGAAGTCCGCTGCAGTTTACGCTTTAAGTTATCGTTAAACGATTAAAGACCTTCGAGTCTTCCGTGAGAGTGTAATAAAGTACTTTATTCTATCTTTACGTTTTGAACATTGTCTTATGATATTTTCACTGATGACGTCAACATATGTGTGTAAATGGATCCTGGCGCACATATGCTATGCATTCGGTTTTGTCCTCAAAATCGGGTGCGACAACTTACCAAAGTGAATTTCCTACCTGAGATTGCTAGCTCTCTTAGGTTTAGAGTTTCAATGCAAGCATTAAACAGTAAAGGCCACCGGCTATCATATCTATCATTATTTTCTCCTCTAGATTTCTAATGATGTTAAAGTCACCTACTACCATGAGCGGAAGAGTTTCTATGCTACAAGAATTAACAAATTCAGCAAGAAAGCTATCCTTGTGTTTGGGTTGAGCTGCTCCATACATAGCCATTAATACCCACCGAAAGCCATCACATTTGTTTTTAACATGAAACTTGACAAAGAACTCTCCCACTTGAAAATTTTTGACTGAAAAGACTACCAAATTTACCCCCAGCAAAATGCCACCTGATCTACCTCTAGGCGGGATCCAATGCCAAAAAACTCTCTACCACCACAAAAGTCATTTAACATCTTAGCAGTAAAGTTTCTTTTGTGCATTTTGAGTAAGGCAATAAAGTACAGATCCTTTTGTATCACAATGTCATGAAGAAAATTAGCTTTAGCCAAGTCTCGAAAACCTCTGCTATTCCATAAAACTCCCCTCATTTAGAGACAGTTTGTTTTCCGGCCGCAGGTCCTTTACGAGGCTGCTTCAACTTAATAGTCTTCGCAGCCCTATCTATTATCTTTTCCGTAGCTCCCTTCTTTTTCTTTGGAGGTTTTACTACAGGAGCTAGATCTAGATTATTATCGTCCATTAGCTCTTCTGTTAAATTCCCACAAAGGGAACTAAGAGCCAAACAATCGATGTCACTATCTGAATCCTCTACATCTAAGTGGCTATCCTGACAAGTTTCAGCAATAATAGGAACCCTAAATCTTTTTTTTTCAACTTGTTATAAGAGCACAATAGAAGATTGAACAACATTAGCATCTTTACCTATCGAGATACCTATGTTCTTTACTTCATCTGTAACATCTCATTCGAAAAAGAAAGAATAGAATTACGATAAAGCCTAACTTCATCCACTTCCAAGTTCCTTTTTGCAACGAGCCTCGCTGCCCTATCAATAGAATCCTCATCCACTGATGTTGCACGTCTCTTGCTTCGCCTAAGTGGTGTGCCATTGAAATTTGTACACATAGTGGAGCAAAGTGTCGTAAACCCATCATCTCCAGTTGCCACATTCGAAACCTTCGTGCTCATTGCCACCTGACCTGCACCCCTAAGCCCCTCAAGCGCCCTCTCCAAAAGAGGTCCAAGGGCCAATGAAGGCTGCATAAGTACACCATCTGAGTTTTTTGAAAGATGAAACTCAGAGTCCACAACATCAGTGTTAGAAACTGTATCAACATCCATCGAAACCACTGACTTTTCTCCACTTGTTCCCTGTATCACATCCACACTATCCTCTACCAAAACAGTGCTCCCACCAATCTCCAGAGTCAGTTGCTGCATATTAGTTTTAGGATCACTTGTTTCAACCCTCATTTGAACACTCCTAGCTCCAACATCATCGAGCAAGTCATCCTCATCAAGGTCTTCCATTGCTCCATCCTCTTCCAGTCCCCCGGCCTGGCTATTGTGTTTGTTGATATCCTCAGGTTTGGATGCAGAGGAATCCATCCCTTTAGATTTGTTGGTCACATCATCCATGTCCGTGTCGGCATCCGGGTTACCATTGTCATCTCCATCCATTCGATCCTTTTTCTTAGCTTCATCTTCCCCCAAGTCTGAGGCAAAAGGCTCAATTACAAAACGGAGTTCAAAAAACGTGTCCCAATAACGCAGTCCATCTTATCGGGGACGAGAGTGGGATTAAGCACAGCCACCTTAAATCGACCAAAGTTACTTTTCCTTGTGGTAACCATGTCCACCTTCACCGTTGCACCAAACATTGTTCCAATTGCCCACAGAACTTCATATGTTCTAAGCACGTTCGGTAAGTTCACTGTCCTCACCCAAATCGTTGGAAGCTCGTGGCCAAATTACTATTGTTCCTTCTCAAATTTTTCAAAACTCAGACGCATGCCATTTTTTAGATTAGCTGATCCAAAGTTAATGGCCCGTGTAAAGTCAATCTTCGAAGGGAACGGCGCGACCCACATATGTGGTGCATGTAGTTATACATCCCACTTAAATTTCGCTGAAAACAACCTTCTCAGATGGTTTATCTACTCCTCTTCCGTTAATGATCCGCCTTCCACTTTAATCAAGACAGTGTTGCTGTCCATCTTAGACACATGAATTGGGCCATGTGGAATATGGTAAAAACCTAGGTCATCCACAGCATACCCCACAACAACTGCAACCGGCCTCGGTTTTTTCTTCAACAGACATTTTGCAACCACATGTTCCTCGCTCTCACAAATATCACAGAACAAAGGTGTAGAGCACTCAGCTGTCACATGTCCCTTAGAACAACACCTGAAGCACCATGCATCTTCCGGTTATCCTTTCCCTTTCTTTTTCTTTCTTTTTTCTCTAGCTAAGTTACCCTCTGTCTCCACTTCTTTTCGTTCTTTCGTTGTTGCGTCTGCCTTTTGCAACTCAACTTCTAAAACATCATTCATCTGTGCAGACGAATTCCCATCTTGTAGTTGTGTAAGGATAGTAACTTCAGTAGCGAGGTTTGATGGTAGCAGAATGGGTTGTTGCACTTGACGCATCACTGGTTGGTGTCCTATTATCGATTGCTGCCTGCCATCCCCACCAGCACGACCTGCAACATTACCCCCACGTCCACCATAACCTCGACCAAACTGAGTCCTTCCCCTGCCCCTGTCACGGCCTCCCCCGCGATGCCTCTGTCCACCCCTCCCAGTGTCGTACCCTGGATTGAAATCCCAAGGAGGACGTTGAGCATTGCCCATCTGGTTGGCGCCCTCTGGGAAGAAAGATTGCTGTTCTTGCTGTGGGATACCATTGACGGTGTTCTGACCTTGTGGCGCAAATTGTTGCTGCATGTCGAACCCCTACGGATGAAATCCCGGACATTGTGGCATCCACTGTCCACCACCGTGCATACCACTCCCTCCAGCACCTTGCGATCCGTTACCCCATCCTGGACCCTGCGCAAACTGCCCCCTGCCATCTCCATTGAAGCAACCCTGGAAACGAAAACCACCGTTGGTCTGTCCTTGGAACCCACTGCCGGCCTAACTTGGGAAGTCGTCGGCGGCCTGACCTGGGAGACCATCGCCGGCCTGACCTAGGAACTGCCCCTGCTGCTGATTTTTGAAACCTCCGGCGCCATTGAAGCCGTTCCCCGCCATCACGATGTCTGCGTAGGTTGGATGATCGGCTAGGGTTGCAGCGCCGCCGCCTTCTGTTTCCGATCGGTAACGCGCAGGTAGCGTACCCCTTCAGGAGAGGAGGCGTCCTACTGCTGACTGAAGCGTCACGTATGTCCAGGATGGGCCGTCCTTGAGCCAGACACGGGTCCTTCGTTGGCCCAATGAGAAAAGTGGATCGGCAACAGGCTCGTGATTCAAATTTTGAACTTCTCCCTTCACCGACGGCCACCGCCGTATGTCGCCGGACTTTGGCCGTGAAACTATCCTGACAGAACAATCCCCAAGCATCCTCGGCGGTGAAACCCTTTTCTATGACAAAGGTCCTTGCCAAGCACTTCCACTGGTAGAACTTTTCTTCTTTAAAACTGAGATCACCTTCCTCGCAAGAGTTATAGGTCGATCCCTAGCAGCCGGAGTGGATGATGCCATTACAAGTTCCCACGCAGCCGGACTGTCAACCGCCGTCGAAGCCGCTACGATCTCCTCCATGGAAAACCCCTCCGCTTTAGCGAACCTTACTAGAGATTCCGTCGATATTGAATCAGGCGTCGATTGCGTTGGAATTGGTGTGTGACAAACCCGTCGCTCCAGAACCGAGATCGTGATCCTGAGGGCCGCAACCCTTCTAGATGATCACCACTGTTCGGTAAGAGCTTTACCGGAGTTGACCATACCGCCTCAACGCATTCATCATCGCCCAAAGACTCATCATCGACTCCAGCCAGCGGAAGAAAATTTCCCTGCTTACCCTGTGCCTCATCTTCTGATGCCACGACCCCCGCCCACCGACGCTGGATCTCTTCGACGGGAGCCACAAGCAGCCGTGATTGTCGCCCTCTCATGGTCGTCACGGTTCCTGCATGCTGCTCTCTGATTGCTCCATCTCCCTGTCGGATGGTCGTTGCCGGCGAAGCTCATGATGAAGAACTGTCGAAATGGCGGTGCTCTCTGAATATACGTCTGTTCGGTTCTAGCAACTGTTGCTGCAAAACTTACTGTCTGCCAGCATAGCTTTCTTCTCCCTAATCATAACATGTGACTTGTGTGCATTCAAACAGAAGTACATATGCAGAGATCACTACAACAAAAAGGGGGCATCAGTCCCGGTTCGTAAGGCGCGCTTAGTACCAGTTCCTCAAATGGGACTAAATAATCGAGAGTAAAGTGACATGTAGTTTAGTACCGGTTGTGAAACCGGTACTAAACTGCGCATTGTAGTACCAGTGTATACCACAGACCGGTACTAAACTGTTTTCGGGCGTAAAAAAATTAACACGCTCCAGCTGCCCATCCCCCTCTCTCCTCTCAATTTTCCTTTCCATCACTTTCATCATTGTCCTCTGTTCTTGAAGTCTAGAACAGAGGAAAAAGATTACTTGGAGATGTGAAGAAAGCTAAAAGGAGAAAGAAGGGATGAGAAGCTGGACATTCAACTTCAATTTATACAAACATTCAATTTCGCTCTAAGATTACAAACATTCACAAGAAGAACTTATGCAAGAGAGATTCATTCAAAAAAAAGCAAACACCCTACTTCCGTCGCCAGCCTGCACCCATCCTCCCGCTCCAGCGCCGGCACCGCCCGAGGGACACGGCCGCGCCGCTAGGCCATGACCACACCCATCCTCCCACGCTGGTGCCGTCGCAGCCGACGGCTCCCGCGCGCCAGGGCCCGTGCTGGCTCCCACGCGCCCGGGCTCACGCCGTCGTGGCCGCCGGCTCTAGCGCGCTGCGCCCGCCCACTTCGGTCGCTTGGGAGGGCCGGCTCCCACACGCCCGGGCCTGCGCCGCCGCGGCCGCTAGCTGCCGCGCCCGCCAGCTGCCGCAGGTCGATCTGCAGAGGGAGGAAGAGAGGAGGTTAGAGATAAGGAAGAAGTATAGAGAAGAAAAGCAGATGAGATTGGAGGAGGAAAGGGAAGGAGATAAAAGGAAGAGGAGAGAGAGGGGGAGGAGGCTGCGGAGAGGGAGGGTAAGATATTTTTTTGGTCGTGAAAATTAGTTCCGGGTCAAGGTATGAGCCTGGCAATTTAGTACTGGCTTGAAACGGCAGCCGGTACTAAAGGGTCATCAGGTTGTTGTTTTTTGACGCCTGAGACATCATTTAGTACCAGCCGGTACTAAAGTGCTCCTCGGGACACTGTGCTTACAAACCGGTACTAAATTCGTCCTTTAGTACCGATTATATAACAACCGGAACTAACATACCAAGGACCAAAGGTCGTTTTTCTAATAGTGGATTTTCTAGTAGTGGATAGGTGTTTTTATCTAAAAAGGCTCCCTGTTTCATAGTATTAGAGTGTACAATATGATCGAAAGCCTCGAATGATCCTGGCCACTATGCGCAAACCTTTCAACTGGAACTTCAAACCGACATTTCAAGATCCAAATCATACTTCTGTCAGAGAAATGATGGACTTGTTGAGTTATAGACACAAACCATGCATGGTCCCCCTAAAATTACTACTCGTACTACGCATCACATCAGGCAACGTGTAATAAAATAATATATATAGCAAGTGACAGGTGCACTTTCAATCTCTTTAGCAAAGCAACAGATCGATCTTGTCAGATTGCCAAACGAAATATGCACGTTCGTTGGATCATGAGCCAGCGCCAGTGATCTCTGCAGAGATCGAAACTAAAAAAAGTTTGCAGGTTTTTTAATCGGAATTTAAGCTTTAATTACAAGTTAGCAAAGATATCAACGCATTCCGTCATGATGTGTACGTCATCCTTGCAACTGAATTTACTTTGTAAGGTTAAACAACGTTAAAGGCTGTTACCTGACTGATCTGCAGCATCAAATTAAGCTCACTGTCGATCATAAATAAGCAATAATTCAATCATCCATTGTTGCAAGTTACTGCACATTATGTTTTTTTTTAAAGTTACAACGTAGGTAAAAAATGGTGTCTCGAGGGCCATCGTGTAACTCAGGCAGCTTAACATTGGACCATTTGAGATGCCGGCTAGTTAGCTAAAAAGATGAACAATAAAGTAAATAAAATAACTTATAGGAGGAACAAACCTTGAGGCAAAGGTTAGCTTTATAAAAAGAAATTACGATAATGTTGTCTGACCAAAGCCAGCATGGTAATAAAGCAAATCCTTCCTTTTTCGCTTTCGGTAATCTATTGTACTCGTAGCATGTACATCCATGCGTGCAAGAATCGAGTATGCATTGTTACACAATCTGGGCCGGGTGACTGCTCTGCATATAGAAATGTGTTTAAATTTCTTCTCGGTGTATTTACATGACTGTACATTTGTAACAACTTCGTGTAAAATTACCATGACAATTGTTAGAAATTAGCCCTTCCGACTTTGAGCCTCCGGCTAATGTCCACGCAGCGGAAACACGGCGATTGGATCTACCGAAACGAATATATCAGATCATAGAGGACACCAGAGAAACAAACTTTGTTGGCGAGGTTTGGTCGAAGCCTACATTACCGGGGCACGACTATGGGCGCTCCTCCCCAATACTGCAACAACAATGTTTCGGGTTCCTGGCATCGTACTGTCTGCCCCCCTCGTAGCTATGTCGTCTGCCATGGTTACAACAGCAGCCCTCCTCTCATATTTATGTGGAGACCCGGCTACAGAGCTTGACATAGACTCTACCCTATTCTACTAAATACAACTAAGTTCCATTGTAACCATACCATACAAATATCCGAACACATATTCTAACAATAGTAGTTATGATAATGAAAGTTTTCACCTTTCACATATACTAATAATTCAAAATTTTAAAGTTTTGAATAGAGCCATGTCTGAGAGGACATGTTTGTCATGGCTGGAGTTCCAAATGTGGCTTTGCGCCCGTACTTGAAATTCAGAGACAGGGATTATACGATAAATATGTACGCCAAGTAAGCACCTTCTTTTCATCACGGTTACATAAAAGTAACAGAGAGATGTACATTGGGAACGAAAGCATCAACACGCACATGGCAGGATGGATGCTGAGTTTAAAGGTGCTTTAGCAATTTAATCGCAAATTAAAGGTTATTAGCATGATGAGTGGTAGCAGTAAACTACATGCTCACAGAAAGTTAAGGGCATCTTGTGGGTGTTTTTTTACTAGAGAATCGGAAAAGCCAATTTGTGTGAAGTGTGAACCCACCACACATGCACGCAGAGAAGGGAGGCATCATTTACCTTCCATGTCATTTTCAATGTTGCGTCTGTGGATGCAGAGACCAAAGATATTATTTGTTCTGTTATCTAAAAGTCGATCGGCTCCACTTTATTTTTGTTCTCAGTTGTCATCTCTTGGGGATTTATTTTTTGTCGAATTCAAAGTAATAACGCCCAATAGTTTCCCTAATATGTGTATTCTTTTTTATGAAATTTATGAGAAAACGAACTTGGAAACTCTACATTAAAAGAGTTCAGTCATTTTCGAGATGAAATGTTAAAAATGGATTGAAGCCTCCTGACTTTATTTATATAATGGATCTTTTCTGCATTGTCACAAGATGTGGTACTTAATCTCTATAACAACTTATAATTCTAGGGATGCATATCTAATAATGGACCTTTTGGGCGGTTTTTGGTGCAGCCCACCACCCCAGCACGGCAGCGCCCCTACATGATCTGCCTCCAGGTAAATATTGCAACAGGGGCACAGGGCTTTATGTTTCATCTGTAACAACATTTCTACTATAAATAAAGTAGCCGATCTGGGATACCTCCACTATCAGACCAATTGCAGAATAAAGAAATATGAGCATAATTTGCATAAAAATACAGCAAGACACCAGTAGTATTTAATTTGGAATTATTATCTAAGTCCTAAGGGTGCAATAAACACCACAAAGAAAAAGAAGACCATGTATAGTTAATTTAACTACATCAGTGCTCGCGTTAGCTAAAAGCAGAGACAAATATCAACATGACAATTATACGTGTGTTTCTTCCACATCATCGATCAGTCCTGACATCTAAATCATCACAAAAGTTTGCAACCCCACATTGAAAATTGGATTTGCCAACGCTAATGCTTGTGGCGATAATTATGATTACACGTGCGGCGCAAAAGCACGAAAATGACCTTGAGCACTCAAGGAGACACAAATCCTCTAGCTGCATTTATTTTATGGCACAAGTAGGGACATGTCAAGTGTGCAATATTGGACATGCACGTCCATGTGGATCATTGTAGATTATAACATCTTCATCCCAGATATATAAACATCACCATCATCATACTCCACCATGAGAAAACACACATGTAGCTGCATCACTACCCACATTGATCAATGATATATGCACTAAACATGATTGTGATATCGAACGATGTTGACATCCGTAGATATTGGTTTTGCCGTTGGGGCTAGATTAAAATTAGTTAAGAAATTAATTTCTAAACTGTTTTCTATTCAATAAAGAAGTTGTTCTCCCATGTGGCAATTAATACGAATCATAAATGAGAAGGTAAACATTAATGCTATTAGGTATATTATTGATGGAAAAAGTCCATTGGCCCGTACAAATTGAGCGGGTAGCTAGATACTTTTCATGTGGACATTTGGGTTCTTCTTTAGATGAAAATATTTTTTCATATGGTTTTATTTTATTTTTTATTATCAAATTTGTGGCATGAAACTTGTATCTACAATAAAAAATAAAAAATCATGTTATAGAAGCATGTATTTTAATATTAAAAGAAATAATTTTGTCTTGTAAAGTGAATTTTTGTTAGATCCTTATTGATAAAAGCTGGTGAATGTTGTCCATCCTTATTCAGCCCCATTATTTTGTACTTATGTTCAACTGGGCTAGATCATAGCACTTGTTTTAGAATCATAGATTGGAACATTTGCATACATGTATACATATTGGTCTTGTCTCTTTAATTTTTTATTAGTAGATGTATTAATTTGTAAGTCAAGCACACTTTATTTTCTAGCCACGTAGGCGTTGAGAAACAAAAACGTAAAAACACATTAGGGGGTAGATTAGACCAATCAAAATAGTTTGGAGAGTAAATTGAACCTAAATTTTGTTGAAGGGGTTAAGCAGACAAAGTGAATAGGTGAGGGGAGTAAAATAGACCTTTTCCGTTATTGATAAATAAGAGAGCTTGTAAATCAGCAACATGATCGTTAAACTCACATAACAACAAAGGTCCTGAACAAACTTGACTTTGATAAAACAATACTTGACGTTGATTATATTCATGCAAAGATTTTCGAATGTTTAACAAATTGGGCTTATGCAATATAATGAATTACAACACCTACTACTAGTTTCCACTACTAATGTAATCAAATGGGACGGCGATTGCCTTGATGCGAGGATCACCGCCAACATTAGCTCCCTTTTTTCTGACCGGTGAGGACCACTGAATTTGCTGCCTTTTCACTTTGTCAGGTGCATGGAGCACACAGGCCCCTCCTTTTCCTTCCTCATGCACACACATGATTACTCCCTGTGGTTGTTGATCCCAATGCAAAGCAAAGCGATTTTGGCAATCACAAAATATTTTCAAAGCCTTTAGAAGAGATCTCCGTTTTTTTCTTGAACGTCACAATAATAAAAAAAATCATTTGCATTTTATTCGGATTGGAATAGCATTTATGCTGATGTATAAAGCCAGAAATTATAATCTCGTTTAGTACTGTAGGAATTTTCCTAGGAAACATACGAGGTTCGCAGTAAGCTAGATTTCACTTCCCACCACGAATATATCCATGAACTCGGGTATAAAATAGGGATTGTCTATAGCTCACCCATATTTACCGATGCACACATGTAAGATCAGAAACTGGTGTCATTCATAAGGATTAATTAACCAGCACTAAGTTTACATCGAAACTGGGACGAAATTGGTACTTACCGGTAGTCCCGGGCAAGACGACTGGTATCTACCAGTTTTACTTCTGAATTGCTTCATACCGGTCTGGGCCGGTACAACTGGTAACCGGTTCGTTATCGCCAGTTTTCGTCCGCCGGTTCCCACGTGAACATGGATGCCTTCCAGCATTCCAGAAGGGCAAATTCAGCTCGTCCCGGACCTCTTGAAAAAGGGGCATGGATTTTTATTGAGAAATAGCCATTGTATCATTACACTAGACCTGGTTTGTCATGCTGCCTGCCTGGCTATGTTATTGGGCTAATGTTACAGCCATTGACAGAACAGAGAGGCGGCAGAGGATGAAGAAGAAGAAAAAGGCAATGAGAAGGAATGTTTCCTTGACCAAGTGAAAGCAGTTCCAACGCCAACTCACCATCACAAGCTAAAGTGAGCACACCCAGATCAAAGCATCCCATCCTTGGTTAGTGGTTCTACTAATCCCAAACCAAACAATTCCTTTCAGGCATCTCTCTCCATCTCTCCTTTTCACTCCTTTCTGCCATGCACCTTTGATGCTGCTAAGCACAGACCAGGCTCTGTCGTCTCTGGCAGAGCTCCCCACCACTGTCTCCCTGCTGCCATCCCAACAATGGACATGCTCCCCGTCCTGCTGCTTCTCCTATCCTCAATCTGCGTGTCGTCGTCACTATTGACGCCAGTGGCGGTGGCGGCGACCGACGCAGAGGCGCTCCTCCGGTTCAAGGCCTCAATCCAGAAAGACCCAGATGGAGCCCTGTCATCTTGGCAGCCGACGAGTGGCACTGACGGCTCATGCAGCTGGCGTGGCGTGGGGTGCGACGACGGCAGGGTGACGCGGCTCGACCTCGCCGGCATGGGCCTTGTCGCCGGGCGCGCGCCATTCGCCGCGCTGTCCGCCATCGACACGCTACAGCACCTCAACCTCTCCGGCAACGCCGCGCTCCGCGCCGACGCCGGCGACCTCCTCGGCCTCCCCCATGCGCTGCGTACGCTGGACTTCTCCTACGGCGGCCTCGGCGGCGTCCTCCCCGGCGACCTGCTCGCCCGCTTCCCGAACATCACCGACGTCCGCCTCGCCCGGAACAACCTCACCGGCGTGTGCCCGGAGTCCCTCCTCGCCGGCGCGTCGAGCATCCTCCGGTCATTCGACGTGTCCGGCAACAACCTCTCCGGCGACATCACCAACATGTCGTTCGCCGACACGCTCACCCTGCTCGACCTCTCCGAGAACCGCTTCGGCGGCGCGATCCCGGAGTCCCTGTCGCGCTGCACGGGGCTCACGACGCTCAACCTCTCCTACAACGGCCTCACCGGGTCCATACCGGAGCCCGTCGCCGGCATCGCCGGGTTCGTGGTGCTCGACGTCTCGTCGAACCACCTGACGGGCCCGATCCCGAGCAGCATCGGCAACTCGTGCGCGTCGCTTCAGATATTGAAGGTGTCGAGCAACAATTTCACGGGGCCGATCCCAGAGTCGCTCTCGCCGTGCAGCGCGCTGCGGGTGCTCGACGCCGCGAACAACCGGATCACCGGCGCGATCCCGGCCGCGGTGCTCGGCAACCTGACGTCGCTCGAGGCCCTCCTCCTCAGCAACAACTTCATCTCGGGTTCCCTCCCGGGCACGATCGCGGCGTGCACGCGCCTCCGGGTCGCCGACCTCAGCAGCAACAAGATCTCCGGCGCGCTGCCGGCGGAGCTCTGCTCGCCCGGCGGCACGGCGGCGCTGGAGGAGCTCCGGATGCCGGACAACATGGTGACCGGGGTCATCCCGCCCGGGCTGGCCACCTGCTCGCGGCTGCGGGCTGATCGACTTCAGCATCAACTACCTACGCGGCCCGATCCCGCCGGAGCTCGGCCGGCTCCGGGCGCTCGAGAAGCTGGTGATGTGGTTCAACGGCCTGGAGGGCCCGATCCCGGCGGAGCTCGGGCAGTGCCGGAGCCTCCGGACTCTGATCCTGAACAACAACTTCCTCGGCGGCGACATCCCCGCCTCGCTCTTCAACTGCACGGGCCTCGAGTGGGTGTCGCTCACCAGCAACCGGATCACCGGCGGCATCGCGCCGGAGTTCGGCCGGCTGGCACGTCTCGCCGTGCTGCAGCTGGCGAACAACAGCCTGGAGGGCTCCATCCCGCCGGAGCTCGGCAACTGCAGCAGCCTCATGTGGCTCGACCTCAACAGCAACCGCCTCACCGGCGAGATCCCCCGGCGGCTCGGCCGGCAGCTGGGGTCCACTCCGCTGAGCGGGATCCTGTCCGGAAACACGCTGGCGTTCGTGCGCAACGTGGGCAACTCGTGCAAGGGCGTCGGCGGGCTGCTGGAGTTCGCCGGGATCCGGCCGGAGCGGCTGCTGCAGATACCGACGCTCAAGAGCTGCGACTTCACGCGGCTCTACTCCGGCGCCGCGGTCAGCGGGTGGACGCGGTACCAGACGCTGGAGTACCTGGACCTCTCGTACAACGCTCTCACGGGTGGCATCCCCGAGGAGTTCGGCGACATGGCGGTGCTCCAGGTGCTGGACCTGGCCCGGAACAACCTCACCGGCGGGATCCCGGCGTCGCTGGGCCGGCTGCGCAACCTGGGGGTCTTCGACGTGTCGCACAACGCGCTGTCCGGCGGCATCCCGGACTCCTTCTCCAACCTCTCGTTCCTGGTCCAGATCGACGTCTCCGACAACAACCTCAGCGGCGAGATCCCCCAGCGCGGGCAGCTCAGCACTCTCCCGGCCACCCAGTACGCCGGCAACCCGGGCCTCTGCGGCATGCCGCTGCTGGCCTGCCCGCTGCCGCCCAGGGCCACCACCGCCTCTGTACTGGGTGAGCCCCGCTCCGGCGCCGGCAAGAGAGGCGTGTGGAGGGTGATCCTGGCGGCGCTGGTGACCGGCGTGGCGGCGTGCGGGGCGGCGGCGGCGTGCGCTGCGGCGGCGCGGGCGCGGCGGAAGGAGGCGCGGGAGGCGCGGATGCTGAGCAGCCTGCAGGACGGGACGCGGACGGCGACGGTGTGGAAGCTGGGGAAAGCGGAGAAGGAGGCGCTGAGCATCAACGTGGCCACGTTCCAGCGGCAGCTCCGGCGGCTCACCTTCACGCAGCTGATCGAGGCCACCAACGGGTTCTCCGCCGGCAGCCTGGTGGGTTCCGGCGGGTTCGGGGAGGTGTTCAAGGCGACGCTCAAGGACGGGTCCCGCGTGGCCATCAAGAAGCTCATCCACCTCAGCTACCAGGGCGACCGCGAGTTCACGGCGGAGATGGAGACGCTGGGCAAGATCAAGCACCGGAACCTGGTTCCCTTGCTGGGGTACTGCAAGATCGGGGAGGAGAGGCTGCTGGTGTACGAGTACATGAGCAACGGCAGCCTCGAGGACGCGCTCCACGGGCGGGCGCTGCGCCTGCCGTGGGAGCGCAGGAGGAGGGTGGCAAGGGGAGCCGCCAAGGGGCTCTGCTTCCTCCACCACAACTGCATCCCGCACATCATCCACCGGGACATGAAGTCCAGCAACGTGCTCCTCGACGGCGGCATGGAGGCACGCGTCGCCGATTTCGGGATGGCACGGCTCATCTCGGCCCTGGACACGCACCTCAGCGTCAGCACGCTGGCGGGGACGCCAGGGTACGTGCCGCCGGAGTACTACCAGAGCTTCCGCTGCACGGCCAAGGGGGACGTGTACTCGCTGGGTGTCGTGTTCCTGGAGCTCCTGACCGGGAGGAGGCCCACGGATAAGGAGGACTTCGGGGACACCAACCTTGTTGGGTGGGTCAAGATGAAGGTCAGGGAGGGGCGCAGGCAAGGAGGTCGTCGACCCGGAGCTCGTCGCCGCCGCGACGGAGGGGGAGGAGAGGGAGATGGCGACGTTCCTCGAGCTCGCGCTGCAGTGCGTCGATGACTTCCCGTCCAAGAGGCCCAACATGCTGCAGGTCGTCAACATCCTCAGGGAGCTCGAGGACGCGCCGGCGCCGCCGCCATCGGCTCATGAACCAGCACAGGCCGCCGCTGCTCGTGAATGATGGTGATGGTGACGACGCGTACGGATGTTATGTGCTTGCCACACGCCCAAACCAGAGGAGTTGACGAGTTGTAGTGTGGAATTCGATCGAATGCTCTGCTCTGTACACTGCACTGTATTGATGATGAAGATAAACTGATTTTTGAAGCGTGATTCACATACACTTTTAAGAAAACATGAAAGATCACAATCGTGAAATCCAAGTACAAACAACAAAGGCCCTCAAACTAACGCTCCAAATCGCGGCCGATGCAGCCCACAGCAAGTCACGGCCTCTATACAGCCGGGTCTTTGTCTCTGGCTAGTGACGACGTTTGCACGGCCGGTAGTTCAATTCGGCCCAACAGCTGATTCGGCTCAAACTAGGGTTATTTCTTGCTTATCTTTTACAGACATGACTGTTTTACTGGTAGGGACTGCGAGCCGTGGGCTTCTTTTTCTTTTATGTTTCTTTCCGTATTTCTTTTTTACTTTTTTCTTACTATTTAATTTTCTCTTTTCGTATTATTTTACTTTCTTTTTTATTTATTTGTTTGTGGTGTTAATTTTTTTTTCAATCTTAAGAACTTGCTTTGTGATTTCATGAAACACAAATGTTTTACGTAACTTAATCCACAACAATAACTACAGATCCTGATTTTTTACGTTTATATCTACTAGGTTTTCTTGGAGCTCCTGATCGGGAGGAGAAAGTCTGCTTACGGCGGTTCACCTCCCACATGGAACGCCGGCATATACATAGCATCTCTTACATTTTTGTCCTCATTTAGTATAAAAGCTAATCCAAATGTGTTATGTTTTAGAATACGAATGTTTATAAACTGACTCGAACCTACTTCGACTAGCAAAGTAAGACTAGTTCTAGAACAAGACTAGCCACAACAGGCCGAAACCAGAACGCTAATGGCCCGGCGTATTACATTGCCCCCTCCTTCAGGGTGACGCCCTCGGCAGCTTACCGCTTTCATGGCAGATAAATATCCAAAATCTCCCCTCGGTGTCACAGGCCATGCCATGTGCCCTCCATGGGCCGACACTCACCTCCCACATGGAACGAGTCCGCATACGCATAGCATATCTCTTAAATTTTAAGGCCCACATAGTTATGGGGTCTAGCTATAAAGCACATTAAGGCCCATATCGAATATAGGATGATGATCCATTCACCATTGCAACTGAAAAAATGTTGGACCAATATTTAAAAAGATGTTGAATTTATTTTTTTTAAGTTGAATCCAAGATTTTTTATAAAAAACTTGAGCCAATACTATTATAAAAAAACGTTGGGAACAATGTTAAACTATTTTTTTTCTTAAAAAAGGTGGTCAAACAAAAATGTTAACCAACATTTTTATAAAAAAATGTTGGATAAAATAATATTGAACCAACGTTTTTTTAGGAGAATGTTGGATCAAATATTGAACCAATATTTTTTAAAATCCAATAGACGTAATCTATCGCGCGATTCTCAAACACTAAAATTTGTAGAATATTGTTTTTTAAAAGATATATAGGTTTGTCCTCATATGTAAGGGGCTACTATACATCTTGCGTAAGGTGCATAACCTTTGTATCTTCCAACCCAATAAGCAACCCAGTATGCTGCCCAACAAAGGTATTAGCGGCCCAATAAGTATTGGAGAGCAGCAATATGTTTTTAGTGCACCAACATTTTGTTGATGTTGACCGACATTTTTTATTAACATTTTTCTTCTGTTGTTTTAAATAATTTTCTTTTTTTACATGTATCAATAAATTTCTTTAATATTTTTTGACATACACCATCATTTTCTCTTAACATTGACCGAATTTTTTATATATACCAACATTTTTTGAAAACTTTTTTATATGCACCAACATTATGTCCCCACAATTTTTTTACACCACCATTTATTTTATATTCATCAATAGTTTGGACTGCTTTTTTAGCCATTCATCTTATATTGCACAGATCTCAAATATTGGAGTTGGATCAGGCAAAGAGTTTTAGTAGTTTGGGTCGCCCATTTGCATTTGTCTTGCCTAAAGTAGATTATGCAGATTTAAGGGCTACAGTCCACAGCAAGCCACGGCCTATGCTACCGGTGCTTTGTTTCTGGCTACGCTGTACCCTCCCGTTCCCGCGCGCCGGAGCAGAAGCCGCCCACCGTGCACCGAAGTTACCAGCTGTAACGATTTAGCTCTGGCCCGGTTGATTACCCATCATGACATGTGGTGGCAGGGGATGAGTTTGACGAGGCCTGCCGTCCACCGAGCAAGGGTTTTTGTCTTCTTGAGCGCCGGCTCGCTTGGCATATATCTAGTTGATGGGCGGATTACTTTGAGCGGGCGGAGCAAGCTAGGACGGAACGGTGCCGCCGAGAGCACTGAGACGACGAAGCGCTTCTTGAGGAAGGACCCAAGGAGCGCGCGAGAGCGCGACTAACCTGGGTGTGCCACTTGGTGAGGCACAATGAGCTAGCGAGTACATCATTTTTGCCATTTCTCTTTCATCCGCGTCAGACGAAATCCTCCGGGCCATCGTCGCCGGGTGCCGCCACTTCGACATGGCTGAGCAGGCGGAGCACGGACGGAGCGGCGCCACCAGAGCACTGTGAGCGAGAGCGCGACATGGCTCGGGCGGTCCACCACCAGGGCTTGGCGACGCGACGCACAATGAGCTATTGACGACAGATTACTCACTCAGCTAGTGCATCGTTTTTAGCCATTTCTCTGTTGATGTCCACATCAGACGAAATCCATGTCAGCCGACGAGATATCATCCCAACACGGTGTATAGCTTGCCTGTATGATAGCGTGGGACCATTTGGATGGTTCCCAATGAACAATATCAACATGTTTATACACAACAATCAGTATATAGAGCTTCCCTCCAAAACAGATTGCTACAGGATACGGGGATTGAAAGCGCTACGCTATATACTGCCAAAAGAGAGGAAAACTAACCACATACATATGGGTTAAGACTCGTAGTGCGTTGAAAGCAAGGCGAGCCACGCAAATTTGTACTGGCACGCACAGTAATTAGCGAGCTCCATTCCATCACCATATTCACCAAGACACCAAATCGCCATGGCGGGCGTCGACAAGCATGGGACTACGACCGCGGCCGGCGTCGTGGTGCCAGCGGTGCCGCTGAGCTCCGGCAAGCCGATGCCGCGGGTGGGCTTCGGCACGGCGACGCCGACGCTGGGCCAGGCCGAGGGCCACGCCGGCGTCACGGAGGCCGTCCTCCGCGCCATCACCGCCGGGTACCGCCACTTCGACACCGCCGCAGTCTACAACGCGGAGGCCGCGCTCGGCGACGCCGTCGCCCAGGCCGTGCGCGCCGGGGCCATCGCCTCCCGCGACGAGGTCTACGTCACCTCGAAGCTCTGGATCACCGACGCGCACCCCGGCCGCGTCCTGCCGGCGCTCAACAAGACACTACAGTGAGTACAATCGTACAAATTCCCATTCCCAGAGCCATATGCATAATGCATATGTAGCAGTAACTGGCCATCAATCTGTTCCCGTCAGGAACCTGGGGATGGCGTATGTGGACCTGTACTTGATTCACCACCCGGTGAGCCTGCGGCCGCCGGAGGCCCAAGGACGAGGCCCGGTGGTAGTGAAGAAGGACCTGGTGGCGATGGATATGCAGGGGGTGTGGGAGGAGATGGAGGAGTGCCACAGACAAGGCCTGGCCAAGGCCATCGGCGTCAGTAACTTCGCCTGCAAGAAGCTCGAGCACCTGCTCTCCTTCGCCAAGACACCGCCGGCTGCTAACCAGGTGGAGGTGCACCCGTACTGCCGGCAGAACAAGCTGAGGGAGTTCTGCAAGGTCAGAGGCATCCAGCTGTGCGGCTACTCTCCTCTGGGAGCCACCGGCACAGCGTGGGCCAACAACAACGTCATGGACTCCCCTGTCCTGAAACAGATCGCCCAGGACAGGGGCAAAACCGTCGCACAGGTAATTTTCCACACTGGTAGAAATGGAAGCGAAAAATCTCTGTTTGGCTATTTACAGACTTTGTCACCGAGATGCAGGTGTGCATTAGGTGGGTTTACGAGCAGGGCGACTGCGTGATCACCAAGAGCTTCAACGAGAGTAGGATGCGAGAGAACCTCGACATCTTCGACTGGGAGCTCACAGACGACGACCGCCGAAAGATTAGTGACCTCCCGGAGTCGAGGGGCAACTACAATTTCCTTGTCCACGAATCCGGGCCATTCAAAACGGTGGAGGACTTGTGGGACGGCGAGATCACTGCCGGCCAAAGTAACCAAACCCCGCTCGTTTCGTCTGACTGATTGAACATGATGCTATTCTCTGTCCATTGTTTGATGCAACGTATTCTGCCCGTACTATTTATAACCCACTAATATATCGTATATTGTCTTCTTAGTGGTTTGTGTTTCTCTTGGTCGTTTCGTTACGGACGCAGGAAGTCTCTTCTTTATCTATTATCTTATTAAAATAGAACCAAAAGGAGTTACCAGATTCACCGAGAGGGCCTAAAACATCCCACGTTAATCTAAAAAAGACAAAGATTTAGACCGTTGGATTTTATGAAGATCTAATGGCCCATATTATTTGCATTAATTTAATGGTCCAAAATATTTTAAATAATTCATATATGAAATATATTCGCTATACTAATGAATAGTCCTTACACAATACGTATATGGCGACATAACTTATGTTGCCATGTTTGTTGATTTTTCGTGACTCCTATTGGGATATCTATAAGGTTCACTAACACATATCCAATATGGCACAATAGGATCAAATATAATATCGTTATGCATTGAATTAAATAGATTAGCCCAGCCACGAAATCAAGAAGAAAAACGGTGCATTGGAACTAAAAAACACTTGTAGGCTCCATAAGTTTCTCTTTGACATGAGATAAAACAAGAGATCAAATTTGATCTAAGTGTGTTGCTTGCTCCAATAGATTTAGCCGGTAGATCCTCGAGATTGATTAAGCCACCACTGTAGCCTCGCTAGCGACCGACACGTCACCTACCACTGAAAGAATAGCATCGGTTAAATCCTAAAATAAATATAGAGAAATGTGAACACTAGCACCGAGCCGACGATTAGAACCCTGGTGGACAGGTTTCACCATAAGGAACCTTACCAGCTGAGCGTTCGCGTGTGCATGTACATTTAATCACGCGTCAGTCACATAGCTAATAAATAGGGGTAATCTAGACCATTTTACCTCTTATTAATCTATCCAAAAATCTTTAGGCAATTTATTTTTTTCAGAAGGAAGGGAGTGTAAGAAGTGCGCTGGGGCAAAGTAAGTGGTAGATTGGACAACGTGAATACGGATGCAAGCAGAAACAACTTGCGTAACAAATGCAGGCGATCTTTGTGCAACACCAAAAGACGCAAGCTGCTACTTTATGCGCGAGAGCAGAGCCATGGTGTAGATGATTGATTAGATGATGAGGCCGCCATACTAGCCTCAGATGTTACCATCAAGGATGACCATTATCTTCGCAATCAGCTCTACTGACACGCGGCTACACTAAGGAAGGATCACATTGACCAGTAGAGCAACCACACTGCCATCGATAGCTTAAATTTGTCCGTGTGCCATAATAGATTCGGTCTTGAAAACATCAATATGAGAGAGAGGATGAAATATGTATGTAATGGGGTACCATTTTATGCTGCTGATCTCTGTCGCCAGTAAAGAGTAAGCTAGATTAGCTTAGAAAATACTAACGAACGAAAATTTTGTACTCGCTGCCATAGTTGTTTGTAACCCAAAACTTCCTAGGTCATCTTCTTTGGGCATGATAACAACCGACTTGTTCACACCTGTATGAGACCAAGGGACCGATGTACATACCATACCCAGGGCCTAGGGAATAAAATAGTCACCGTAGTTGTTGACGATGGTTAGATTAGAATGTCAAAGTAACATATGAAGGATCCTAGCAACAAAATCTTGATTAAAAAGGGCCATGTTGTCCCTTGAGATAGTGAGGTGGCTGCCATAGCCATTTGGATGTACGAGGATGAGAACACTCATGAAAATTCAACCAGGTTCAGCAAGCAACATGGTGGCTTCCTGATAATGAGGCCATTGTGCTATCCTTACGCGTTTTCATCAATGATGACAATCATAATCGGTCAACTCCATTGACACATGCCCACACCAAGAAAGGATCACCTTGACCAAGCACATTGCCTCCGATAGCTTAAGTTTATCTGTGTGATGCAAGAGAGAGTGAGAGAGGATGAAATATGTATGCAATTGGGTAATGTTGTTTGTTGCTGACCACCGCTGCCACTAGCGAGTATAGCTAGGCTAGCAGCTGGAACAGACTAACAAGTAAAAACCTACACCTGCCCGCATGGTCGTCTGCCCCCCCCCCCCCCCCCCCCCCCCCAAAACTTACCAAGTCACCGTAGTTGTTGATGGTGATTTGGGCTACATGGTGATATGAAGAGACATAGAGGGCATCAATTGGAAGGTTGGAGCAACTTGAGGGCCAAAAAACGGACAAAGGTGGTGATTCAATGGTTGGAGAGGAACATGGAGGTAAGAGTTAGATGGCTAGCATTTGCGAGGGCTTGGGAGGCAACATTGAGTACAAGTAGGCTGCAATCTGGCAATCGATGGCATCATTGAGATGAGACAGTGAAGAGGGGGAGTGCGCAATAATATATTCAAGATGAGACAAACAAATATGGTATATATACCTTCCTTTGTTATGTTTATAACCAATTAACCATTGTCTCGATTATGTGTGTGTATGTATCGCTTAAGCTATTGTCTAGAGTTACAGAGATGGGTATGCCACATTAATAGCCACCTTCTTTATATAGTGCTACTTTTGAGAATATTGCAAAGATACATGCTTCCGCTTCCAACAAAGCTTAAAAGCAACTAAACAAAGATTAAATATTATACATTAATCGTCATGAATTGGGTAGCTGAGTTGGGCTCAACCATTGCATCCATCAAGCCTCACTGTGTCCTTCAACATATCATCAAGATTGGTTGCTTAAGCGATGGCATTGCTTTGTTGGTTGTGATTCCGAACTAACTTAATAAAAGTAGCTCATAGGGAACAACTATGATCGTTAGTTCAGACGGGTGATGACGAGCAAGGAGAAAAACAATGGGTAAGAATCCATGCAAAAGCATGATCAGATAGCAGCATGTGGAGAAAAAAATGTGCAATTAGAAGATAGAAAAACGAGTCGTAGGACTAAAAAGTGATTTTAATCTAACATATGATAGTCACTAGACTTGGAAAGTGCAACGACAATATACACAAATTAGGGACACAAATAAGATTGCACGGCAGTGCAATCATGTTGTAGCCGTGGCACCCTACGACTAAGAAGCCATGGCACCACCAGCGACAACAATAAGTAGTGAGATGATGATATCTTGCTACGTAGCATTTTAATAACTGGATGGTTAAAATAAAGATTTATGGGAGAAACAACGAAAGTTCTCAAGAAAAAAAATTATATTGTCAATCAAATCTTTCCTTATAAAAAATTATCTTTTATATTACTTTAGGTAAAAATATATAAATATATCCCTAAAATTTTGCAGTAGGATACGCGTGATAAAAAAGAAACATAGATCATACATACAACAAAACAATTATAATGACACCATTAAATTTTTTTTTCATTTATCATCGGGAAAAGAATTCTAGCTACCCACGCAAATTGCGTGGGCCGTGGGCCACCTTGCTAGTCTTTTTGAAAAGAGAAGGAATCAGAACCAAATAGGAAAAAGCTATATTTACTTCCCTGAACAATATTTCGAGTTCATGATTTCATCCTCGACTCGAAAACCATTCATTCCACCTCCTAGTGCTCGTAAAACCGTGCGCATGATCCGATTTGAGCCCGGTTTTGTGCGACCTGGCGACACCACTTCATTGCCATGCCACGACAGTAATTCGACGAGTCATGGGCCGACCGGTCAGTCATAGCACTTCCTGGCACAACACATCGTCTCTCATGCCGGATGCCCGGCTGCGCGCACGGGCACAACCCAGGTGCGTGGGGTGTCAGGCGGGACGACGGCCAAGTGCGCCGCCGTGTGCTGTGATGCTTCCAGTTCCAGGGCGCCGGCAAGGAAACGAGGTGACCGCTGCCGTGCCACGCCTATCCCTGCTGCCTATGTTGTTTCTTTTGCTCTCAGAGTTAGATCCGTCACATCACCAATCCAACCAGTCCCCATAGGAAAAAGATGAATACAATAGTTCATGAGCCATTCCATCATAAATTAGACAAGTTTATTGAATAATGTGAACGGATAGCAACGGAGTCGAGGTCAGTGATTGACTGATTGTAGAGTTCAATAGAGTTGATGAAGGAGGTGGAAGGAGAAACTCTGATGGCCGGTTGGGCGCTCTGAGAGGTGGAATTGAGAGAGCAGCTGATGGGCGTTTCATTTTTCCACGGCTCGATCGGCGGAAGCCTTGGCCAAGCAGTGCCACGGTGATGGGATTCACAATCCAAAGAATCGCTTCCTCGTTGCCGCATTTCGTCGAACATGTCTAAGTGGTTAACCTTGGAGATCCCTCGACGGCTCGGCACAACTAGACACGCCAAGGTTAACCTCGGAGATCCCTCGTGCACTTGCCAAGACCACCGCAACTCTGCAAGTCCGCAATCCCCGGTGCCGAAGGATCAATCTGTTCGGGAAAAAAAAAAAAGAAACAGAGGTATAAGAAGATAACGGTGACTGACAGGTGACCCCCACCGGACATTTGCCAACAAGGATGGATGATGTGTTGCCACGTCTGACAAAACCAGCTTCAAAATTGCCACATCGGCCGAAAACCGTTCTGGATTTGAGTCAAGGAGGATAAATATCTGGTTTCGCTAGTTGAAGGAGTTGGAATAGACAGTTTTTGAGTCACGGGTGAAATCGCGGATTCAAGCTATAGTTAAGGGAGGTAAATGGGACTTTTGCCAACCAAATATTTGTGAGTAGAACAAAAATGTGAGGGCTGTGTTATGCCCAGAATCACGGCATGGTAGCTTGCTCGGCATGTTACAGTGGCACGTCATGTTGATGAGATAATATGACAATATAGAGGCAAACCAGCATTTATGTTCCTCTCTTATGTTTAATTATTTCTCCTCCCCTAACTAGAAATTATGTGGATGCATATACGGATTGTGTGGAGAAATTGTGGTCTTGATGACAAGATAAACCTTATCTGGTGACATGCATGTGCATGCTTGGTCTAGCTAGAGACTTGGAAATGATTTCCACGTCGACGAGAGCTTTTGTACATATTCATGTAAATGATGATTTAGCTGTTCTTTCAAGAAAGAAGTCTTCATGATTTTTTAATTCTGATTCTGTTATCCCTTTCCAGTGTAAACTGGGGTGTTCGACGGGTGATCCTGTGATTATTTTTGGATGTGTGGCTAGTTCGGCATAACCGGTTTGAACCAAATTAACGGAGACCAAAATTTTCTGGGTCTCAAGAATTTTTAGGAACCCAACGATTTTGTTTACATAACCATAATTGAGGGGAAACAACGAAGAACCCAACCAATCAAGCGTGACAGAGTACCCACCCAAATATACGATATCTGATTATTTATTGGTGAATACATAAACCTGACGGCTGCATCCATCAGTTGTTTATACTGACAACTCTTTGGTTACGTTGGCCGGCGGTGATCTCACCATCCCATAGCTCGTCAACAGTTTTGTACGGCCCGGATTCATGGACCATGAAATCGCAGTTACCCCTGGACTCAGGAAGGTCACTAATGCTGCGGCGGTCGTCGTCACTGAGCTCCCAGCCGAAGATGTCGAGGTTCTCTTTCATCCTCCTCTCGTTAAAGCTCTTGGTGATCACAACGTCACCCTGCTCATACACCCAACGAATGCACACCTACAAATTTTCCAAAAGGAAAAAATTGGTGTACAGCTGGGGAAGTAAATTTTCTGAAACTTTCAAAGTAAGTTCCGATCCTCTGCATGTTTCTGCTATGGAACCAGAGGATAATTTATTTTTTATAGGCCATAATTTGCGATGATTGGTTCGAAATTTATTTCAAACATTTGGTTAGAAAGGTCAAGTTATTTGCAATGGTCCTGGTAGTTTTAGCATAACAAATTACCTGGGCAATGGTTTGACCCCTTTCCTGGGAGATTTGTTTGAGAACAGGGGAGTCCATGACTGAGTCATTTGCCCATGGTGTGCCCTTGCCGCCTAGTGGAGAGTAGGCACAGAGCTGAATCCCTTTCGCCTTACAAAACTCCCTTAGCTTATTTTGCCGACAATAAGGGTGCACCTCCACCTGCGCTCCCACAAATTATTAAGGACTTGATGGTGGATAATAATATAACTATTATTACAAGATGATGTCTACTGTGTCTGTACTTCAGATCAGACTTGACCGAGCTAGTACCTGGTTAGCAGCCGGAGGGATACGTGCAAAGGAGAGCAGGTGTTCGAGCTTCTTGCAGCTGAAGTTGCTGACGCCGATGGCCTTGGCCAGCCCTCCCCTCTGGCACTCCTCCATCTCCTCCCACACGCCCTTCATGTCCAACGCCACCAGCTCTTCTTTCACCACCAACGGCGCACCGACCGGCACGGGCCGCATGCTCACCGGGAAGTGAATCAGGTACAGGTCCACGTACTCCATCTGTAAACATCTGGCAAAAAAAAAAAAAAAAACAGAGTAAGAGACCATCAATAAATAGCATAATGGCCAGTGACTGGCTACTTACTGAAGTGTTTTCTGGAGCGCCGGAAGGACGCGGCCGGGATGCGCGTCGGCGATCCAGAGCTTGGACGTGATGTAGAGCTCGTCCCGGGAGGCGATCGTGCCGTCGCGCACGGCCTGGGAGACGGCGTCCCCGACCGCGGCCTCCGCGTTGTACGCGGCGGCGGTGTCCAAATGGCGGTACCCGGCGTCAATTGCGCGGAGGACGGCCTCCTTCACGCCGGCGTGGCCCTCGGCATGGCCGAGCGTCGCTGTTGCCGTGCCGAAGCCCAGTCGTGGCATCGGCTTCCCAGAGCTCAGCGCCACCGTCGGTACTGCCTCCCTTCCACTATTAGCACCACTGGCTGCCATAGCTAGCGACAGAGTAGATAGGGTGAGAGATGCAAGCCAGTGATCGATGTATATGTACAGAGGCTTGCAGGACTATACCGAGTCTGTCACTTTAGCTTTAACCAAAGTGTCTTCACTCTTCACACTAGTTAACTGCAACAGGAGGGTGGTGCACTGATACTGCATTTTTTCAAAAGACATCGTCAGCTGGTATCCTTTTCCCTTAGCAGCCGCCTTGTAATTTAGTTGTTTTGTTTCTCCTTCAATGACTTTTTGGGTTACAAACCGAACGCGAGAGTCATTTAATCCCGGCGACCCGGCCCATACTCTCTCTGTAGCAGAGCAGTCACCCGGCGGCTTGCTACGGCCCACCAGCGAGGAGAGCCAGTGAAGTGCCGAAACAAACAGATTTTAGCTTGAAAGAAAAAATGATTCAAATAATAAGTTAAAGAAAAAAAACATACTTGGGATGGAAGCTAGAGCTAGGAAGTGTGCGGAGGACATCTTGAATTCTTGATCCGGAGGCAGTGAGGCTGTCACAGGTAGGATTTTCAATTTCATTTTCAGCTTTTTTTTATCTCAGTCGAAATTAGGGAAATCCGTGAATTTCGTATTTCAAATCCGGGACATGGAGCAAAACACCGACTATAAAATCTCGAGTGCTCTGTTTATTTGCCGGCGGGAGTTCGGGGTTCCACCAAATAGTACCGGACCACATACTTCTTTGCATGAGGATTGGAAAATGACACGCGATGACAAACTACTCCACCGGATTGACACGCGGCTCAATTAGATTGGGATGGGTCCATAAATATGTTGAAAGATGCGCGCTTCAAATCATATCCCCACCTAATCTGGTGTACGCATCTAGTTGATACGCCCATGTCATCTCTTATAATCTCGATTGTACTAGATTTAATTTGTAAGTCAAGCCTTCCGTTTAGATATGGAAATTGCCCCTCTTCCATCGGCCATCATTTCCACGCCTAGCCCAAAAACAGTCAAAACCGTGGGCAGGCACGAAGTTAGAGCACCTCATGATGCTCATGTTGCGGCCATAATTTTCCATCTTACAATATTGCAACTATTATTTCTACATGTTCCACTGTAAATGTTGCATAAAACATGATGCTTATGTTGCAGCGAGAATTTTCCATCTTAAAATCGGATGGTAAAGTCATTTTTACGCTCATTTTATTTTGCAAGTGGTGATTTTGAATGTTGCAATAAATATTTTTTTAACGTTACGATGGTCGATGGGATGTCCAATGGTAATTTCCCATCACACAGCCGGCAAAGCTGAAAGTACACGACAAAGCCTTTGCCGTGTGAATTCTGGCTTTGTCGTGCGTGGGCAGCACACGACAAACATGTTATTTCCCGTAGTGAGTAGCTGCATTAAGCTTTAGGCCAATGAATGCATGAATTGACGGCTTAGGTTGCCCCGCCAGGCTGCCACATAATGATTTGGTTTCAGTATCTCTAGAAACATTGTGAAAAATCTTTTCGTGCAGATATGAACTCTCATATGTGTTCAAGACAGATTGATACATTATTGACTTATTGACCAACAGACAATGACGTGATAGTGCAACTTGCTTCCAACTTTTATAAATTATAATGATGTTGATATTGTGATGTGTCTCTAAAGATTCGACTTGGAAAAATTCCTCGGCCGGAAAAATCGAGAAACCTGACAATCATGTTTATTGGTGGTGACCCGTTTGTCAAAATTTTTCAGTGATTTCAAATATGTGCCCACCCCTTCCTCCTAGACCATATATTTTATCATTTATATGCATTGTGATGTCTTATTTTTCATGTTAGATTGTTTGGAGATAATCTAGATTGTTTATGTACAGCTTGAGAAATTTCTTCTCCAGAATTTTGTCCGAAAGAAAAATGTAAATTCGATAAACGCATTTATCGGAACCTCCGGTTTTTTTCTCTTACTGGTAAAGTTAACCCCACGCGTTTTTGTCTATTTTTGTTTACTGATTGCTGTGTTGCATGCATGTATATCCTGTCCACGCATACATTGTATGATGGCCTAGTCATGAAGAAAAATATCTTGCATATGTTTGATATGATGCATGAGGAGCAAACTATATTGAAAGAAAAAGTTGAATTATTTATACAGTTTATTATGTTTTTCTACATGATCAGCATGCATCTCACAGTTATGGAGACTGAATTTCCATTGGGGTAAAAAATTTCTTTTGAACAATATAATGTTACACTCTGAAGTGTTCAAGCAGAACCTTGCTCGCAAGTTCTCGGCTAAAGAAGGTCTCCAAGAACTCAGGAACTGGTGAAATGCCTATACTTGGCCGGATTCTCCTCAGAAACCAGCTCCGGCAGCGGCCCGTAAAGATCCGACACCCCTCTCTTCCCGGGCTTGAAGAAGAAGGCGATGGAAACTGTCGCCTCCTCACGCGTGTTCATCACCACCCGATGCTCCACGCTCCTGTACTCATCGTTAGACATCATCTGCAAGAGGTCGCCGAAGTTGACCACGAGCGCGCCGGGCACGGGCTTCACGTCCACCCGCCGGCCCCTCCCATCGTCCTCGCTGCCGGCGTGATGCCTCACCTGCAGGCCGCCGACGCCGTCCTGCGTGAGGACGACGAGCACGCCGGGGTCGGTGTGGGCGACGATGCCCGTGGTGCGCTCGGGCTCCGGGCACACCGGGTAGTAGTGGCAGACCATGACCTTGCCTTCGAGGCAGGAGGCCTCCTCCAGGGTTTTATCCTACGTTGCACCGATACGGGACACGGATACGGCGATATGGATACGGCGATACGGCGATACAGAGTTTTGGCAAAAACCAGGATACGCCGATACGGCATATATATAAAATATATATTTATATATAATTATACTTGAAAAATCATGCTGACCAACTCAACATATAGATAATTAGAGATGAATAGCTAAGATAGAATAGTACTTAACGAGGTTCCAAGTTCCAGTGCATAAGAAAGATTAAGTTCCAACAGTGCAATAATATAAAAGGATACAAGCCACATGGCCAAATTTTCAGCTACAGATAAGATTTGAAGTGATTTGTTATGGGCTGCCCAGTATCGAGGAGGTATCGATAAGAATCGAAAAAGTATCGGGATTAATTTTATTTATTTATTTTACTGCAGTCACCGATACTCGGCCGATACCGTATCGACGTCGTATCGGGGGTATCGGTATCGGATACGTATCCGATACCGGTACGTCACTTTGGTGAAGTATCGGTGTAACGTAGGTTTTATCCGAGAGGCCGAGGCCCTTGGAGAGGAGGCCCAGCAGGGCGCGGCCAACGGCGGTGGCCGCCGCGTCCCAGTCGAGGAGCTCGGCGCGGCAGGCCGCCAGGATGCGCGCCGGTCGGCGTTCTCGAGCTCCATGGTGTCGCGCCAGCTCGCCGACGGCGACCGGAAGAGGTCGACGTTGGAGGAGTAGGAGACGCTGCCGTCGACCGGGGCGCGGCCGTAGTGCTTGGCGCGCTCGGGGCCCGGGAGCTCGTTGATGAAGGCGCGCATGGCGGCGAGGGCGCGCGCGGGGTAGTCGACGCAGAGGGATGGGGTGGAGGTGGTGGTAGTTTACGAGGTGGAAGAAGCCCCAGTCGCGGGCGGGTGGCAGCCACAGCGACGGCTGCAGCGGGGAACGAGAGGGAGAGGTCGACGATGGGGATGGTGACGCCTGGGGGAGCGAGCGGAGCGGAGGCATCGGGGTCAGGGTGGAGGAAGATGTCCGGGACGGAGGAGACGCCGGACTCGACAAGGCCGCGCATGCCGGTGTGCGACTCGTCGAAGGCCTTGAGGAGGGCGGCACAACCCGCCGGAGGAGAGGGGGACGCCATGGTCGAAGTTCGAACACACCCTTTTTTTGCGAGGAACGTCGCCCTTTGTCTCAGGCGGCGGTTTCGTGTTGATTGATGCCCAAACCAGGCGAAATGTTACAATTATTATTTAGGTAAGCATACATTGACTGGGGTGCCTCTAACAGCCACTCACCCCGAGTCATAGTAGCGGATACCAGTTTAGCACAACCATGAGCTACTTGATTACACAACCGACTAGTGAAACGAAAGACAAAAGCATTAAAACTAAAACTAAGCTCCTTGATTTCATTGATGATGACTGCAGCTTCAGATCGTTGCAAGTCCTTGCTATTCCAAAGCTTGATTAAGGCTTCACAATCAGTTTCCAGGATCAATCGTGTCACTCCATGTTGCCTTGCAAATATCAGACCATCCCTGCAAGCTTGAGCTTCCATAGTTAGAGCATTTAACGAGTTAGCATACCAAATAGCACGAACACCTCGGAAAACTCCATTCTCATCGCGAAGAACAGCACCTGAAGCACCAGAGTGGAAAGAATCATAAAAGGCTCCATCAACATTGCATTTCATCCAGCTAGGCGGAGGCTTCTTCCAGCCCTGGTATGATTTTTGGATTGAAGGCTGCTTCTGAGGGTGCAAAATGTGCCACAGATCAGTTGCTGTATCTCTCGCCCAAATACTGGCATGTTGTATCGACATCATTTTCTCCCCATGTCTTCTTTTGTTCCTAGCCATCCAAAGAGACCAGATGCCACAGAGAATTATTGCTGCCTGCTTTCTCGAGCAAAGGTTAACATTCATCAGATCAACAGCCCATGTAAGTCTGTAAAAGTTTGGTAACTTGACTCCCATCATCTCTCTTGTAAACTTCCAGAAATTCCTTGCAGTAGGGCAGTCAACGAGGACATGAAAAATGGATTCTTCTGCAGCTCCACAAACTTCACAATTCGCAATTTGCTCAATATGTCTTCAGTGGAGAATTTGCCTTGCTGGTAAGAATTCGTGCAAAACCCGCCACCAAAATACTTTAACTTTTGGAGGGATTTTTTCTAGCTTCCAAAATAGCTTCCATTCATCTGATGCCGAAGTGCCCGGAATCTGTTCTTCTTTTTGCTGTTGGCGAGCATCATCAAGCAACCTGTATGCAGATTTAACTGTATAGTTCCCATGCTTCTCATGCGACCACGCCCAGAAATCATCAAACTGAGTGTTCAAAGGAATGCGAGTTATTGCAGCAGCATCAATTGGAAGGAAAATAGCATCAATCAAATCAGTGTTCCACTGTCCACTAGGTGTGATCAATTCCTCCACTCTCTGGACAGTTTGGTCATTCGCCGGTGTAATCGGTCTCCCATTAAAATGGTTAGGAATCCACTTATGCTCCCAGATTCTAGTTGAGGCACCATTGCCAATCCTTCTAATGAGGCCTTGCTGTAGCACATCCCGACCTGCTAGCAGTGGCGGAGCCAGGATTAAAATCTACCTATGGCGGACCTACTACTACTCAATCCTATAAAAATATAATATAATGAAAGATCACAATTCAACTAAAATATATATCTAATAATGTCCGATTATGAATAAATTTAGTCGCAATTGTATGAAAATATTATGCCATTAATTGGTCTGTTCTTGCCCTAACAGGGCTAAAAAAATCTATTTATGCTTACAACTGAAAACATTGAATGCCACATATATCATTTTTTGCAAATATGGTATAGCAACGTATGCAATTAGGTTGAATTAATAGGCCCGTATTGTCTAATTCCATAATCTAACTCTCACCTTTTTTTTTCTAATCCTGCTAGCATTTAAATTGCTGGCCCTGCTCCCCGTCCGCTGCCATCACACGTCTGGAGCGCGGCGTAGCCCAAAGGCCGGAGGGCAGCGACAAACAGACGCAAAGAAGAAGCCAAGGGGTCGTCGAGACGAACAGCGGCTGTCTTGTTTTCAGGTTCAAAACGTAGATGTATCATGTATTATTAGTTTCAAGTGTGGTGGGCTGGTTTAGTAAACGATGGGCTGATGGCCTAATTGTTAAAGGCCCAAAAGTAAAGTGAAGCGTTATCTTCTGGTCTTCTTCCTCCTCCAGAAACACCAGAACAGACCAACAAGCAGTTTCCATGGCGCACGAACTGCCGCCGGGGAGGGGAGTTGGGTTCGTCGGCCGACTAGTATGGCGGCCGCCATGGCTCGCCATACTGGTGGCTCCGCCACTGCCTGCTAGGATTGCACGCCAAGTGTGACTGGCATGCTTCTTGCGTGTTGCCTCCAGAAAATCTGAGTGTGGGAAGTATCGTCCTTTGAGAACACGTGCACAAAGAGATGACGGATTAGTGGTTAACAGCCACCCTTGCTTGCCTAACATAGCCACGTTGAACAATTTCAGGTCCCTAAAACCCATTCCGCCTTTACACTTCGTAATAACCAATAAAAAACACACCCTTGGGATTGGCCTCTGATCGGGAAAAAAAACTAAGCAGCCGGGAGCTATAATAACCAATAAAAAAGCAATAACCAGGACAGCTCACCCGTCATAATTCATAACAAACAAACAAACACGTGGCATGAAAAAATGATCCATTATACATGACATGTTTAAAAATGCATGCTACACATATATATCGTGATTATATTTTATTTTATAAACCGACACTACGCTAGAAAGGTTTTTTTTGCTGCCAGCAGCCTTTTACGACGTTGGCGGGCCAAGTTGGCGCCCGCCAACACACATCTGCTACTCTGTGTTGGCGGACGACATTACTGCCCGCCAGCACTAATTATGCCCTAAAAGCCGCGAATTGTTTCTTTTCTAGTAACAAGTTCAAAATCACCAAATACAAAGGGAAACATTTTAATCTTAAATTTTTTGGAGGAGGTAACTCTAACGTAAGTTTGTGACATTTTTAGCTTTTTTTCAAGATTAATCCATGCTTTAGGGCTTAATTTGTGTTTGTATAGAAGAGGGCATCCATGATGTTCTTCCTCATTCATAGAGTCAATTGAGCTATAAGTTTTTTCCATCCTTTACTTGAATAATTAGGTAGACATGATTCAACAAGTAGCTAGAAGTTTCAATATGTTTTTGGAAAAAGTCCAAATTACTCCCCTAAAGTATAAGCAAAGTCTGGATAACCCCTGAAGTATGTTTTGGTTCAATTTACCCCTACACTATGACATTTGGTTCAACTTACCCCTTAATACAATTTGTCTTTTTCGTTTCTCCATGTATATGTGGAATTTTGAATTCAGATTTTGTGAGATGATAATAGACATCATAACACATATTAGAAAAATATGTCATGAAATTTTATCATTATTTTCATATGGTAGGATATTTGATAATAAATTAATCATTGACATACCAAATTATGTGAAAAATAATGACAAAAAATTATAATATATTTTTTGACATGCATTGCGATGTCAACTACCATCCTATAAATTTTGAACTTAATATTCCACTTATGTATGGAGAAACAAAAAAGACAAATCGTATTAGGGGATAATTTGAACCAAATGTCATAGTTTAGGGGGCAAATTGAACCAAAACATACTTTAGAAGGTTATCCGGACTTTGCTTATACTTCAGGGGAGTAATTTGGACTTTTTCCTATGTTTTCCCCAAATTGGAGCTAAAAATGGGCTAGATCTAGATATAGAAAAAGTAGGAGAGAGAGTATGAGTTTGATTTTTAGTTAGAGCTTGTTTTTCATCTAAAACTAGGAAATCTAGTATTATCTGTAACTAGGAGCTTATACTTCAATCTTATAAAATTTTAAAGAAATGTTAGAAAAATTTTCATACTATAATTGTTGGTAAAGTAAATTATATTAGTGATTAAATTTTCATTTTTACTATTACATTTATTATCATTAGTAGCTCAAGATGGACAGGGCATGAATTTACGGCATAAAAAGACATTCAGATTCTTTTAGGTTGAAAGTATCAAAATATATTGATGCCGCGAAAAAGCACACTCACAGTAACAAGACAAAGCAAATACATTATTCGTGCTTTGACTAAAAAACATCATACCATGGGTGAACACGACTATCATCATGGCACATTTGATCCAGCGGGTTTTATTGCTGATTATAAGGTTTGAACACACCATGGTAAGGCACAATTTACTACTACCTCATGCATCAGCAATGTCAATGATGCAGTGCTGGCTGCTGTCGAAGAAGAAGCTGATGATGCCGGTGATCATGGTATGATGCATGATGGTGATGAAAATGGTGATTTGCACGCTCAAAAAGAAGAGAAACATGATACTGATATTGAGAAAATGTTGTGTAATATTGAACTAGAAATGTTGCGTAATATTGAACTGGAAATGTTGCTATGCAGTGCTAAAGGTTTAGAGCACTTTGAGACACTCAAGAAGGCCGCAAAGCACTGTATATACGAGGGTTCTGGGAAGGAGTGGACAGTCCTGTGTTTCATGCTTCATCTTATGATCCTTAAGACTAAGTTCTGCTGGTCAGATAGTAGTTCCAATGATCTGCTTAGTCTTTGTCACACCCGGTTTTATAAACAAAACCGAATGCTAACTATAAGTATGCCAGGATCTAGTTTCATACATATAGTGACATCATTAGTGAATAACAACAACAGTATCACATAAAAAAGAGAGTTTATCAGAGATTTACGGTTAATCCTGGAAACGAAGGCTCTAAACTTCACAGGCAATTGGCTGGGGGTAGCGTACGCCTAGCACTCAGCGACATCTTCAGAAAACTTCATACACCTTCTTCTTCTGAGCAGCAATTTAGCAAGGGTGAGTACACTTATGGTTGGTACTCAACAACGCCATGGAAATTAACCAGAAAATGAATTCATATCAACTTCAAGTATATTACTCATGTGAGGGTTCTGGCTGCTCTTAACCGTGAGCACGGCTGATATATCAGTTTTAAACACTCTGCAGAGGCTGTACACTTTCACCACAAGTCGCGTAAAAGTTCAGAAGAACTTTAGACCCAACCATGCTGCACCACACAAGCGCTTATCACACTACTGAGGTGTGACTACATAGGGACACTACGAGGCCTTTACAAAGATTCTTCAGTAAATAATAGTCCGCTAAGGATTCTGGTCGCCGCAGTCATAACCCTCCCTAGTGAGCAGAGTATCTTAGCAAAGCATACCTCTCAAGAGGACCGAGCTATACCCTGTCAACGCCACCCCTCTTGCCCTTTTCAGGTAAGACTATCATCCACCAAAGTTTCTAATTATTTAGCCAAGACCAGAGCCATGTAGTCTCATGGTTGTACTGTAAATCCTGGGTGGTTCTCGACGTTCCGATTAAAATTCATCATGATAGCATTAAAGCATAGATAGAAGATTGGTTAGGGTCACTTGCCTTTCACCAAAGTATAACTTCTTAGAGTCTTTAGGTCTTGATCTTCAAAAACTCTTGAACATCGTTCCTTCTACTCGTAGCAAACATCAGGTACAAACATACAAAACAGTAAACAAGAACAATACACCAATCAAGAAAGGATTTAAAAGAGCGTACTAAAAGATAAGGCTCGAGTCTACTAGGATCGCGAAAACGCATAAAACACTAAGAAAGATGCTATTGTTGAAGACACACATCTATCGGGGAAACTTTGGTTGTAAAGAAAAGGGCATAAGCTATGTGCTGCTTTCATTTTTAATTAGAAAAACATGTGTGAAGGATACTTCTAGAAAATACCCAGATTAGAGTTAATCATATTATATTTATGTATGAAAACACGATGTAAAACCTAGTCAACTTTATTTGTATACATTGATGTATAAATTATGCCATTTAAACATTTAAACTGGAAAAAGGACATAGGTGATAACATCTAGGCAACTTTATGATTCGTGTTGATCTAACCAAATTATAATTCAAAAATACATTTATATTTATATTAGACAAATTAACATTTAGTTAAGAAAACTCGGGATATAACCTATGTAGCTTTTATATAGAAATCACATTGAATAAACATTAATGAAGTTAACAATTATTTATAAAAGCCGTGTAAAAACCTAACCAACTTTTAATTAGCAAATGATTCAATCTTACGTTAAGCAAATTTAAGTTTGATTATGAAAAGCCGAGGTTCAACTATATTTGATTTTAGTTAGAAACTCAATCGAAGTATATATTAGTCAAGTTACTTTCAATTATGAAAACTGATGTGAACCTTAATTAAATTCTTATTAAGAAAGGCATTCAAATGGGCATTATTCAAATTAATATGAAATTTATTTTTAAAAACCTGCACGATGGAAAACATCACTGCTAACGTGTACTTTATGTTATTATGAAACTAACGCAACTTGAACGGATCGAAACGGAACAAAACAAGCTGCAGGGGTCTAAACGCGATTAACTATAGACGTGGAGGGGTAGCTGGTAAGATTCCCGAGACACAGTTAATAGTGCTCGTGAAAAGGCTAAAAGACAGGGTTAGATCCTGAAAAGTGGAGCGGCTGGATTTATGTGCAAAGGTGGGATCTTTCTAGGGGGTTTTGTGAAAGAACTCCAAGACACAAAAGAATCTAGTAAAATTACATATTTATTCAGGGTTTAGATCGAAAAACTGTGGGGGCCTTTCTTCTTGCCGTGACCATGGCGGACAGGGAGTTGCTGGCGGGTCAGGGGGGCCAAATCGCCAGCGCCCTGGGCAGGGAGAGGCTCGGGCGAGCTGGGGAATGGAGAGAGGAGGTCAAGGGGATCGAGGGGAGACGCTCACCAGCGGCGAGGATGAAAAATTCCGACCGGAATTTGCGACGGCCGGTGGAGACGGTGTAGACGGCGGCTCGATTTTCCTCGTGCGGCAGTGCTTCGGCGGCGGAATGGCGACGAGGAGAGGTGGCGGGTGTGCAGCTTGACGAGGCCGTCGTGATGGTGGCGGCGGCTTGCTCTGGACGTGTCCGTGGGCGGCGAATCGGAACGCCCAAGGTCTGGCGGCGGCGCTCGGCTTCGCAGCTCTGGGCGGCGGTGCTGCACGGCGTGAGAGGACGAGGCGAGGATGGAGGGGGCGAGTAGGGGCGCACGGGGTCTCAGGCGTCCCTTTTATAGGGCCAGGGGAAACGGAGGCGACGGTGGGGCTCGTGGCAATTAATGGCCACAGGAGGTGGAGGCGACGGTTCCTGGTGGAGGGAGATGAAGCGAGGGGCGGGTGTCCCACTAAGCATTGAAGGCAAGCGTGGAGATCAAGCGACGCGGTGCTGCGGTAGGGAGGGCGAGTGGTGCGGGCGGCGCTCGTGTGGCAACCTGGGCGCCATGGCTGGTTGGAGAAGGAGGCTGACCGGAGGTGGAAGAAGCACATGACAGGTGGGCCCCACATGGAAGCGAGAGGAGGAGAGGAAGGTGGACTGGATGGGCTGTGTCGTGGGCTGAAAGGAGTGGGCTGAGCCCAGCTCGTTAGGATAGGAATAGCTTTTCTCTTTTTTTCAGAAATGCTTTCCCGTGAAAGAAAAAATCCCGAATAAGTCTAGATAATTCCATAAAGTCACAGAAAAGAACTCTAAAAAAATTCCAAACATTCTAGGAAACATCCCAGAGATAGATTGAACACAAGAAATCCAAATAAAATACTTGGATCTCGTGAAAAAAGAATTTAGAGGTTTCTAATAAATAGATTTAGCTTTAGAAAAGTGAGAATAAAACCCAGAAGAAGCTGGAAAATTCTCAGGAGAACTTGGTGGTCGTCTAAACGTATTTTTAAAACTTTTGCAAACAAGAAACACTACGGTGCATCGGCATGAATGCAGCACTCATAGAAACAGTTTATTTAATTTAGAAAAGACAATCAATTATTTTCCTATACTAAATTACCTGTCAAGAAAATAAATGTTGAGAAAATTTTAAGGTTATGAGAAAATCGTTGCTTTACTTTTCTTTCTATTCACATCCTGAAATCAGGGTGTGACAAATCTACCCCCTTAAAAGAAATCTCGTCCCGAGATTCGCGAAGGCTAGCAAGAAACAAAGGTTTGGGTGGGTACCATCCAACACTTATTAAGTTCCCTCCATATCGGTCATTCTTACAGTAGCTTCTCAAACACGCTTCTTTATTCTTCGCAACTCACATAAAATAGCTCAAGGATACTTAGTTTAATTCCACCTTTAAATTCCCATTCCTTTCCTCGACTTTGTTGGTCATTCCTTTCCTCGAATTCGTTGGTCATATTTCAAGAACTTTCTTCATATCTTCTTAAAGTGACTTGAATCGAGCTGAATTAATTCCATGATCACTTTTCCTTGGCTTGAATGTCTCCTTGCGAGATGATGTCACTTATTCTCAACACAGTCTTTACTTCTTGTCCAAATGTCAGACTCTTCTATTTATCAAACTTTTTGTCGGTATCACCATCAAATTGCTAATGTTTTCTTGAGATGGCTAGTGTGCTCCTCTTGGGACACTATTTTTTTTATAATGGCCCATTTCACCATAGCATCCTTATCATACTAAGGCCTTCGTACTTTTCTTCCTGTACTCCTGGATATTGTTCAGATAGACATCCTTCTTTATTAACACAATTGTAGCATTACCATGGTAATTTGTCCACATCTCTCTTTGCTGGCATCTTATAGTGTGATGACCTGAGTTTCTATGGCTGCAACACTTGTCGCGAAATATCCCTGTTCGAAGAAAATAGCAAGTCGTCCATGTTGGTTTCCTTTCTGCTCTACCATAGTTCTGGATGGAATGGCTTGTGCATTAGAATTCTTCATGATAGAGTTGTCATGTGGAGGTTCAACAATTTCCGGCTATGGTTGGTAGGAACTGGGTTGAGTATTGCTATAAGTTAATTGTTCTTGCAACCCCATCTTCTCTTGGTTTTCTTTGTTTGCTCGTTACTTGGGTTGCTTGATTCTACTCGGCTAAAATTATTTGAACAAATTACTCCAATCCACGAGGTTTATAGTCTCATTACTATCTTAGTTTGGGTAAGTTCTTCTAAGACTGGATCTCAGGCAGATAGCTTCCACTTCTTATTGATGTCTAATCGATAACGTTGTCTTGCATCAGCTGTCATTAGGCTATCTTCTTCCTGTAGACATGAATGACCATAATGCTCACAACATTTACATGTTTCGGGAATCTTAATATCCTCAGGTTGTATCTCCATCTCAAGCTCTAGCGGTCTACGACTTTTCTTATTCCTTTAATGGTTCAATGATTCATCAACTTGCCTTTTTATTGGTCTGGTAGAAACTTTTGCCTTGTTCATCTCCATGTTATGCGGGGGTGATGTCGGTGTTGCCTTCATCTTCTTTCTTGGTTGTTGAGGTCATCATCGGCAGAGTGAGGTAGATGGGAGAATAAAAACTGCAACGTGTGGCATAAGAACTAAAGGAATGCTTTTTTTTTCTTCAACTTGCTTCTACCCACACGATGGTGGTGATGATAGCTTCTGCTTGTTGTCATTGGTGTTGCCTTAACTTTCTTCCTAACGTCCTGCATTGGATTGAGTAGAAAGGGAGAAGGATAACAAGGAGGTGGGAGGTACAAAAGAAGAACCCAACTAGACAACTGATGTCATTGTAGGTATAAGACCCACAATACACCAACAATCATTACAAAGAAACGAATCAAACAAGGTCATAAAGACAAACATCATCATACAAAACACAAAATTACACCAATCATCACTTAGTCAAAGAACGATGCTAAACGTTGTTAATAAGGTTGTAAGGGGTGCTCCTAAGCAAGGATGGTATGCTAAAACTTCAACATTAATGGCACATGGCTCCTTCAGCTTGTCCGCGTTGAATAAGCTTCTCAACGAGTGGTGATGAAGGTGCCTTCAGTTGCTTAGACTTCTCTTCTGGTGGTGAACTGATATCTCCATTCTTCGGATGACCTGGCAAGCTTTAGGGTAGGTTGCACGGACCATCTAAACATTTTGAATAAGAGAAGAGTAGAAAAGACACTTTGGAATCCAAAAGACCAAAGATGTGATTCCAAATAGAATTAAAGAGAAATAAATGAGAGCAAAAGGATACTCTCAAAATACTGAGGGGATAAATAGACAGGGCGAACCAATGCCCAGAAGAAAATATTCATGGGAAAGTTGAAAAACAGTAATTCAAGGAGGGGAAACAGAAATTTCAAGTAGGTAATAAATAATTAAGGTCAGGAATAAATGAGAAGGACAAAAACAATAATTAGATATTCGCAACATCACCAATAAATCAAGGAGGTGAGATGCATGAGATAGAAAAATCATTCTTCAACGAAGATGTATGATCAAGATCAAGAAGTCATCAAGGGGAGAGATAATAAACTGCAAGTGTCTAGAGTTTACATTTGTAAAACAAGGGAGTGCAAGTGAAAAGGGGAATCATGGTTTTACATTTGCAAAACAAGGGAGTGCAAATGAAATGGGGGTTAAGTGGGGAAGGTGAGATATCAACGGTGAATTTAGAAAATAAAATTTACCAAGGAGTGATAATATTCTTCAGGGAGGTCAAGAATAAGGTAGGAATAGATTTTATATCAAAACAAGCCTTAGAAACATGACCACTGCTATCTAGGCTCACGTCCTACAGTCGATACAGCTCTGATACCACTTCTGTCACACCCAGGTTCTGTAAACAAAACTGAATGCTAACTATATGTATGCCAGGATCTAGTTTCATACATATAGTGACATCATTAGTGAATAACAGCAACAGTATCACGTAAAGAAGAAGAGAGACTATCAGAGATTTACGCTTAATCCTGGAAACGAAGGCTCCAAACTTCACAGGCAATCGACTGGGGGTAGCGTACGCCTAGCAACATCTTCAGAAAACTTGATACACCTTCTTCTTCTGAGCAGCAATTAGCAAGGGTGAGTACACTTATGGTTGGTACTCAGCAAGGCCATGAAAATTAACCAGAATTCGATTTCATATCAACTTCAAGTATATTACTCATGTGAGGGTCCAGGCTGCTCTTGACCAGTGAGCACGGCTGATATATCAGTTTTAAACACTCTGCAGAGGTTGTACACTTTCACCACAAGTCGCGTAAAAGTTCAGAAGAACTTTAGACCCAACCATGCTGCACCACACAGGCGCTTATCACACTACCTGAGGTGTGACTGCTATAGGGACGCTACGAGGCCTTTACAAAGATTCTTCAGTAAATAATAGTCCGCTAAGGATTCAGGTCGCCGCAGTCATAACCCTCCCTAGTGAGCAGTGTATCTTAGCAAAGCATACCTCTCAAGGGGACCGAGCTATACCCTATCAACTGCCACCCCTCTTGCCTTTTCAGGTAAGACTATCATCCACCAAAGTTTCTAATTATTTAGCCAAGACCAGAGCCATGTAGTCTCATGGTTGTACTGTAAATCCTGGGTGATTCTCGACGTTCCGATTAAAATTCATCATGATTAGTATTAAAGCATAGATAGAAGATTGGTTAGGGTCACTTGCCTTTCACCAAAGTGTAACTTCTTAGAGTCTTCAGGTCTTGATCTTGCAAAAACTCTTGAACATCGTTCCTTCTACTCGTAGCAAACATCGGGTACAAACATACAAAGCAAGTAAACAAGAACAATACACCAATCAAGAAAGGCTTTAAAAGAGCGTACTAAAAGATAAGGCTCGAGTCTACTAGGCATCGCGAAAACGCATAAAACACTAAGAAAGATGCTACTAGTTGAAGACACACATCTATCGGGGAAACTTTGGTTGTAAAGAAAAGGGCATAGGTTATGTGCTGCTTTCATTTTTAATTAGAAAAACATGTGTGAAGGATACTTCTAGAAAATACCCAGATTAGAGTTAGTCATATTATATTTATGTATGAAAACAGGATGTAAAACCTAGTCAACTTTTATTTGTAAACATTGATGTATAAATTATGCCATTTAAACATTTAAACTGAAAAAAGGACATAGGTGATAACATCTAGGCAACTTTATGATTCGTGTTGATCTAACCAAATTATAATTCAAAAATACATTTATATTTATATTAGACAAATTAACATTTAGTTAAGAAAACTCGGGATATAACCTATGTAGCTTTTATATAGAAATCACATTGAATAAACATTAATGAAGTTAACAATTATTTATAAAAGCCGTGTAAAAACCTAACCAACTTTTAATTAGCAAATGATTCAATCTTACGTTAAGCAAATTTAAGTTTGATTATGAAAAGCCGAGGTTCAACTATATTTGATTTTAGTTAGAAACTCAATCGAAGTATATATTAGTCAAGTTACTTTCAATTATGAAAACTGATGTGAACCTTAATTAAATTCTTATTAAGAAAGGCATTCAAATGGGCATTATTCAAATTAATATGAAATTTATTTTTAAAAACCTGCACGATGGAAAACATCACTGCTAACGTGTACTTTATGTTATTATGAAACTAACGCAACTTGAACGGATCGAAACGGAACAAAACAAGCTGCAGGGGTCTAAACGCGATTAACTATAGACGTGGAGGGGTAGCTGGTAAGATTCCCGAGACACAGTTAATAGTGCTCGTGAAAAGGCTAAAAGACAGGGTTAGATCCTGAAAAGTGGAGCGGCTGGATTTATGTGCAAAGGTGGGATCTTTCTAGGGGGTTTTGTGAAAGAACTCCAAGACACAAAAGAATCTAGTAAAATTACATATTTATTCAGGGTTTAGATCGAAAAACTGTGGGGGCCTTTCTTCTTGCCGTGACCATGGCGGACAGGGAGTTGCTGGCGGGTCAGGGGGGCCAAATCGCCGGCGCCCTGGGCAGGGAGAGGCTCGGGCGAGCTGGGGAATGGAGAGAGGAGGTCAAGGGGATCGAGGGGTGATGCTCACCAGCGGCGAGGATGAAGAATTCCGGCCGGAATTTGCGACGGCCAGTGGAGATGGTGTAGACGGCGGCTCGATTTTCCTCGTGCGGCAGTGCTTCGGCGGCGGAATGGCGACGAGGAGAGGTGGCAGGTGTGCAGCTTGACGAGGCCATCGTGATGGTGGTGGCGGCTTGCTCTGGACGTGTCCGTGGGCGGCGAATCGGAACGGCCAAGGTCTGGCGGCGGCGCTTGGCTTCGCAGCTCTGGGCGGCGGTGCTGCACGGCGTGAGAGGACGAGGCGAGGACGCAGGGGGCGAGTAGGGGCGCACGGGGTCTCAGGCGTCCCTTTTATCCAGGGGAAACAGAGGCGACGGTGGGGCTCGTGGCAATTAATGGCCACAGGAGGTGGAGGCGACGGTTCCTGGTGGAGGGAGATGAAGCGAGGGGCGGGTGTCCCACTGAGCATTGAAGGCAAGCGTGGAGATCAAGCGGCGTGGTGCTGCGGTGGGGAGGGCGAGTGGTGCGGGCGGCGCTCGTGTGGCAGCCTGGGCGCCATGGTCCGTTGGAGAAGGAGGCTGACCGAAGGTGGAAGAGCACATGACATGTGGGCCCCACATGGAAGTGAGAGGAGGACAGGAAGGTGGACTGGATGGGCTGTGTCGCTGGGCTGAAAGGAGTGGGCTGAGCCCAGCACGTTAGGATAGGAATAGCTTTTCTCTTTTTTTCAGAAATGCTTTCCCGTGAAAGAAAAAATCCCGAATAAGTCTAGATAATTCCATAAAGTCACGGAAAAGAACTCTAAAAAAATTCCAAACATTCTAGGAAACATCCTAGAGATAGATTGAACACAAGAAATCCAAATAAAATACTTGGATCTCGTGAAAAAAGAATTTAGAGGTTTCTAATAAATAGGTTTAGCTTTAGAAAAGTGAGAATAAATTCCAGAAGAAGCTCGAAAATTCTCAGGAGAACTTGGTCGTCGTCTAAACGTATTTTTAAAACTTTTGCAAACAAGAAACACTACGGTGCATCGGCATGAATGCAGCACTCATAGAAACAGTTTATTTAATTTAGAAAAGACAATCAATTATTTTCCTATGCTAAATTACCTGTCAAGAAAATAAATGTTGAGAAAATTTTAAGGTTATGAGAAAATCGTTGCTTTACTTTTCTTTCTATTCACATCCTGAAATCAGGGTGTGACAATCTTCTTGGTCTATTGATTCCGAAGCCAAACATTGTTCTCAAAAACACGTAGAAAGCAAAGAAGCTTATCAATTCACTAAAAATGTGTGTGCAAAGAATAAATGCTTGTTCAAAACATTGCATACTATACCATGGTGACTATGCAGCATTGAATAAGTGCCCAAATTGTCAGGCTAGCCGTTACAAAAGTAATGCCAATTTTATTGAGGAAGGTGCCACATCCACCGTCGGGAACTAGAGGAAGAGAACAACTAAGAAAAGTGAAGGTTGTCAAGTAGAGGGTGTAAGACTTCTATCTGTATTGAAACGGGTCAATGTAAAATTCCTCCCTTGGTGATGTGGTATCTACCAGTGGTTGACCGCTTCGAGCGTTTGTTCTCAAATCCAAAGACCGCTGAACTCATGACCTGGCATGACACTCGGATCGTAAAGAATGAGATGGGATGAATCCATTTATTTGGTGAGAGAAGCAGCACGCATAGCACACGACCAGTGTTGATGACCATATTCAACCTTGTGTCATGGCTATGTCACAAGCGCATGTACCTTCTCATAACCATTCTCATACCAGGCCCAAAGCAACCAAGCATTGACATAGATATTTTTCTTGAGCCATTGCTCGAAGATATGCAAAAATTATGGAACGAGGGGGTTAGAATGTAGGAGGAGTACCGGCAGGAGCATTTCACACTAAGGGTCATTATTTTTGTTACCATAAATGATTATCCCGCTCTATTTGCCCTACTTGAACAAATAAAAGGAAAGACGACATGCATTGTATGTGTGGATAAAACATCATCTTTGTATCTTATGGGATCAGTGTACATGCGGCATAGATGCTTCTTAATAAGTACGCACAAGTATAGAAAGATGAAGTACAAATTTGATGGCACCATTGAGAAATATGATGCTCCTGATGCCGTTATAGGAGAAATGGTGTGTGAAATGTGCCAGAATGTCATGTACAAACCCGGAAAGAAGTCAACACCCGGTGTCAAAAAAAAGAGAAAGAGAGAGAGAGCAAGAGTAAGAAGGATGATACTACAAAAGTCGTCAAGGTGTCATTCAAAAAGATGGCTAGAAAGAGTTAGCGGTACACCATCAATTAATGGTATGCATCTACAAAGAAATAAAATGAAAGAACATCTCCTTGCACCGGCTGTTTCCATTATTCCTCGTCATCCCTTTATCAGACCGAACATCAGTCCTTAGTCATTTGGAAGTTGATGGTTTGTTGTTGCATGACTCACTTGAATGCATACCAGAGCAAAATATGGTTTGGAAGCTGGACATTTAATGTGTTCACGTATTGTGGGGGATATAGTACCCGGGTGCCTCACGAGCAAGCTTAGCAGCCCATCAAAAGGGGGCGGCCCACCTCATCGTTCTGGACCTGAAGACGTGCGGGACAAGTCAGCGCACGGAGGAAGGATCTGGAAGGAAAAATCCTAGTTGGAATAGGAATTATTGTAAAGAAGGAAAGGATTCTTAGAGATAGGATCGGATACAAACCGACTTGTAACCCTGCCCCCCGATATATAAGGCGGGCAGGGACCCCCTCCAAAACAACTCGACTAACGAGACAGCAATCAACCACAACTCGAGCTAACTCGAATCACCAAAACACACAATACAACATCCCAAAACAGGACGTAGGGTATTACGTCGAGTCGACGGCCCGAACCTGTATAAACCCTTGTGTCTGTCCATCCTAACCATCCTGCTTCCGATCTTTGCGATCTTCCCTGCATTACAAATCACTTCCGTGGGCCACCCTGTGGAAGACTGCCGGAGATAATATCACCGACAGTGGCGCGCCAGGTAGGGGATATCGCCGAGATCAATCTGGTAAGCTCGATGGATCGCGTCAAGATCTTGGACAGCTGCAACCTCCCGGACGTCGACGAAGTCGAGATCCAGTTCGGGGACGTCATCACCGCCGCCTTGGATACCCAAGCGGCAGGAGCTATGGTCGCCACGGAGGTCTCCTCTCTGGCGCCGACTTCGGCCATCACGGCCCAATCCGGTCCGATCGCATCTGATCGTGCCGGATCTACCCCGCTGAGTCCATCGCAAAACGCGAGGCCAGACCGGTCGGGAACAGATCTACAATCACTCGGTTCTGATCCGACTCCTGAGAGTCGCGTCGCCGAATCATCGCAGAGCGTAAACGCTCAACCAACACGCGTCCAAAGCCCTGAGGTCATTACTGTTCAGACCCCTGGTTTTTGCGCGCTTGCTCGGAAGCAGAGGATGAAGGACATCGTCCAGTCGGATGATTACTTCTCTGGGAGCGACTCCTACGGGTTAGATCTACTGGGACCCTCAATCCTGGACGATCTGCCGGAAGGATACACAGTGTCCGATGCCTCTACAGAGCCGGAACTACTAGGATCACTCGGAGAATTGACTCCGAGTAGTTTGGAGCGTTATACGCCCACATCCGACTTCTCCGAGTCCGAGGAAGACTACCTCGCGCAAGAGGGAGTCGGATCATATTGCTACATGGTGGCGCCAGCAACGCCAACCAATCCTGTCTCAGAAGATGAGGTCACTCCTGCTGAGGAGACGATTGAAGCCAGGAACCAGCGTCGAGGACGCAACGCCAGTCGGGCGACTCGCAGAGCCGCACGACCGCACGGAGCCACCGCGTCAGGATCTGGCACTGCTCGACTCCAAGAGCCTCACTCTGAAGATCATCGTCGCCAACGGGATCAACACGACCGGAGGAGCGCCCGGAACTTGATGCGCGACGGCATGTTTGAGTTCAACGGATACGACGTCTACGAGACACCGGTCCAGAACCTCGTTACTATCAACGAGGAAATCAATCGGCTGCCACCTAACACTCCGGGCCTGGAAAAGGTAAGGGCTCTCGTGCAGGCCGCCTCCGTCCAGGTTCACCAGATGCAAGGCAGGACGACCACGGACGCTCCTGAGCCCGGTCCGTCTCGACACCGGGCCGGCGGCGGATCGGGTCGTGATGAAGACCTCCGCACCACGATCAACAGAGATCGAGATGCGAGGGACGTCATTACCAACAGCACCGAAGAGCGCCACCGTGAGGAAATCCGACGGCGCGAAGAGTACGATCGGGATCATGGAAATCCCCGTCGTAATCCCAACAGGAGCGGCTACTCGACGGAGTCAGACTACTCTGACCTCTCCGGTAGCCCAAGGCGCGGCAACAATGGCGGTCGCACTCCGCCACGACGACGAGTGCTTCCACCACCCAGGCGACCGACTCCGCCAAGAGATCGAACTCCACCGCGCAGCAGAACCTACCGACAGGACCGAACTCCACCCAGGACTCGGAACTATCGGAGGACCCGTTCCCCGCCCAGGGACCGGGATCGCAGGAGGGACAGCACACCCCCAAGAGCAGCTGACGGATCGGGTCCGAGCGATTCCCGCCCTGGAGGTCGGATCGGCGGATTCCAGTCGTTCACCGAGCGCTTGAGAAGCGTGACGTGGCCCAGAGGCTTCAAGCTGTCGGATATCGACAAGTACGACGGGAAATCTGACCCATCTCAATGGCTTCAGATCTACTACACCGCCGTACAAGCGGCCGGCGGCGACGAGGACGTGATGGCAAACTATCTTCCCATCATGCTCACCAAGGACTGCCGCAACTGGCTGGCAGGACTCCCGCAGGACGCCATCGACAACTGGGAGCAGCTTACCGAACTCTTCATCGGTAACTATCTCGGTACCTGGGAGAGGCCCGGGAGCAAGCGACTCCTCGGTCAGATCAGGCAGCGCAAGAACGAGACCCTGCACGACTTCGTGCGCAGGTTCTCAGAAAAGCGCAACTCCATCACGGACGTCACGGATCAGGAGGTGATGTCAGCTTTCCAGCGCGGCATCTCTGACGGGAGACTGATTCACAAGTGGACTCGGAAGCCACCCGCGACTGTCAATGACATGTTCCGGGTTGCTAGCACGTGGGCGGATGCAGAGATCGCAGAAAAAGAACAACTCAGCGAAATCAGAAGTCGTTGGGAAGAAGAGAACAAGACGACTCGCAAACGCGACCGCCGCGAGGACGAATACCGACACGACGACCATCGACGCAATGACAGCCAACCTCGCAAGAAGAAGAGCGAGGGAGACATGGTCGCCGCCCTGGACCGGTCCAGAGGCCGGGTAACTCCAGAGGACTTCCAGCGCATGCTCGATGAGCAATGCCCTTACCACAAACACAAGCACTCGGCGCGAGAGTGCTACGGGCTCAAGCGAGCCTTCACCGGGGGCAACAGAGGCCCTCCATACATAAAGAGGAACGATGGTTCCCTGCGAGACGACAGGCGAAACGACGAGCCCGGCGATGACTTTCAGGAAGCCGACCGAGTGGTCCGCATGATCTATGGCGGACCAGAGTTCGAGTCGAAGCGCCAGCAGAAGCTCACCCATCGCCAGGTCATGCACGCGAGGGAGCCACCGGTACCTGAGTACCTCAAGTGGTCGGAAGTTCCGATCACATTCACCCGGGAGGACCATCCAAACTTCATACTGAAGCCCGGGTCCCATGCCTTGGTAGTAGCCCCGACGATTCGCAACGTTCGGCTCACCAAGGTACTAGTCGACGGTGGCAGTGGCCTGAACATCCTCTTTGCTAACACATTGAAGGAGCTCGGCCTGACTACTCTCGACCTGAGTCCCCCCCCCAATCCGCATTCTACGGTTTGATACCGGGAGAGGGGGCAGAACCACTCGGGCACATCACACTGCCCGTCACCTTCGGAGACCGGAACAATTACCGGACCGAGCACATGCAGTTCACGGTGGCGAACTTTGAAACTGCATACCACGCCATCCTCGGGAGGCCCGCGCTCGCCAAGTTCATGGTGATTCCCCACTACGTCTACTTGCAGGTCAAGATACCAGGACCTAAAGGCGTAATCACCGTCTTGGGAGACGTCCGAGTCGCATACACATGCGAGCAGGAAACTCTCAACGCGGCAGCCGCTCTGGACATGTCCAAGCGCATGGAACAAGTACTGGCTGCATCACAGGAGGTGGACAAGGACGCTCTAGAGATCCCCACCAAGAAGCCAGCGAGAGAAGCCATTGCGCCAAGCAAGGAGACGGAGCTGAAGAGGATCTCTCTGGACTTGGACGACCCAAAGAAGACGGCCATCATCGGGGCAGAGTTGGACCCCAAATAGGAAGAAGTGCTCGTCAAATTCCTAAGGGAAAACGCCGACATATTCGCGTGGAAACCATCCGATATGCCAGGTGTCCCAAGGGAACTTGCCGAGCACTCCTTGAAGGTCAATCCGACTGCCAAACCGATCAAGCAAAGGCTTCGTTGATTCGCGCAGGACCGCAAGGAGGCAATTAGGGCAGAAATTACAAAACTGTTAGCGGCCGGGTTTATTCAGGAGGTGTTCCACCCCGACTGGTTAGCTAATCCAGTTCTTGTAAGAAAAAAGAATAATAATGATTGGAGAATGTGCGTCGATTATACAGATCTCAACAAAGCTTGCCCTAAAGACCCCTTCGTTCCCCCCCCCCCGCATCGATCAAGTCGTTGACTCCACGGCAGGCTCCGCCCTGCTCTGCTTTCTCGATTGCTACTCAGGTTATCACCAGATAGGCCTGAAGCTAGAAGACCAAATAAAGACCGCGTTCATCACGCCGTTTGGTGCCTTTTGTTATACTACAATGGCCTTCGGTCTGAAGAACGCAGGCGCAACCTATCAGAGGACGATTCAAGCATGTCTGGATCAATTGATTCCAGACATAGTAGAAGCCTACATCGACGATATCGTGGTCAAGATCATGAACCCAGAGGACATGATAGGGAACCTGGCAAAGGTCTTCGAACGCTTGCGCGTATTCCGGTGGAAGCTCAACCCGGAAAAGTGCGTCTTCGGAGTACCCTCAGGTAAACTACTCGGCTTCATGGTCAGCAACCGCGGGATTGAGGCAAATCGTGAAAAGATCACGGCCATCACCACGATGCTACCACCAACCTGTCAAAAGGATGTGCAAAAGCTTACTGGATGCGTGGCAGCGCTCGGTCGTTTCATATCACGACTCGGCGTTCGCGGATTGCCGTTTTTCAAACTGCTCAAGAAGCAGGACAAGTTCATATGGGACGACGAGGCGAAGCGATCTTTCCAGGAACTCAAAGACTACCTGCAGAGCCCTCCCATCCTCGTCCCACCTCAACCAAGAGAACAGCTCTACCTCTACATCTCTGCTACTCCCCGAGGGGTTAGCACGGTACTAGTGGTCGAGCGTCCTGAAGAAGGACACGCATATGGAGTTCAGCGACCAGTCTACTTCGTCAGCGAGGTTCTGACCGTATCTAAGGTACGCTACCCCCATGTGCAGAAATTATTATATGGAGTTCTTATCTCAGCAAGAAAGCTGAAACACTACTTTGAGGCCCATCCAATCTCGGTGGTGAGCGAAAATCCTTTAGGGGAAATTCTCCATAACCGAGATGCCAGCGGCCGAATCGTCAAGTGGTCAATAGAATTGGCTGCCCATCATATAAACTTTGTTCCACGTACTGCTATCAAGTCTCAGGTCTTGGCCGACTTCGTAGCAGACTGGACAGAAAACCAAGCTCCGGCTGACGACGAGGTAGTTGAGTACTGGGAGATGTACTTTGATGGCTCCCTCCAGATAAAAGGAGGCGGCGCAGGCGTACTCCTGATCTCTCCAAGTGGACAGGAATTAAAATACGTCCTTCAAATCATGTTCCCAGTATCCAACAACGCAGCCGAGTACGAAGCAGCCTTGCACGGTCTCCGCATTGCAGTATCTTTGGGTATCAAACGCCTGATGGTACGCGGGGACTCTGCCCTGGTCATAAACCAGGTAAACAAGGACTGGTCCAGGACCAACGAAAAGATGGACGCATACTGCGAGGAAATTAGGAAGCTGGAAGGGAAATTCTATGGCTTAGAGTTCCATCACGTGGTGCGCGACCATAACAAGGCAGCAGATGAGCTCGCTAAGATGGGGTCCACCCGTGAAGGCGTCCCACCCGGAGTTTTCATACAAGATCTTATCAAACCATCTATCAAGATAAACCCGGATGGCACTGTCGCGGAGCAACAAGTCGGAGAATCCCCAGAGTCAGCCACATTAGTGGTAGACGAAGCGTTGGACTGGAGGACACAGATCATCGATTATCTGGACAGCGGCATATTACCCGCAGAGGTCGCGGAAGACAAAGATCTAAACTCGCTCCACGAACAAATCGTGCGGCGCAGCAAAAACTACGTCATCATCGGAGACAAGCTGTATCGTCGATCTGGAGCTTCCCAAATCCTACAAAAGTGCGTGAGTCATGCTGAGGGTATAGAGCTCCTGACAGACATACATAAAGGAATTTGTGGCAATCACGCCGGGGCTAGAACCATTGTTGGTAAAGCTTTCCGGTCTGGTTTCTACTGGCCGACTGCTGTAGCAGACTCAGAGAACATCGTGCGGCACTGCAAAGGGTGTCAGTATTTTGCAAGGCAAATACATGCACCTGCACAACAGCTGCAAACCATACCAGCGTCCTGGCCCTTCGCTTGTTGGTGCTTGGATATGATTGGTCCATTCAAGAAGGCTCCTGGCGGTTTTGACCATGTCCTTGTAGCTATTGACAAGTTTACCAAGTGGATTGAGGTAAAACCAGTCAGAAAGCACACGGCAGCCAAGACCATCGAGTTCTTCACCGACATCACCCACCGCTTCGGAGTCCCAAATCGTATCATCACAGATAATGGTACGAACTTCGTGGCGCAGGAGTTTAAAGACTGGTGTAGCGAGAGGAGCATCAAGCTATGCCCTGCATCCGTGGCACACCCAAGGGCCAATGGCCAAGTCGAAAGAGCCAATGGCGAAATAATCAAGGCGCTCAGGGCCCGGATATTCAAGCAGCTGAAGCAACATGACGGACGATGGATCAAGGAGTTGCCAGCTGTAGTCTGGGGGCTGCGCACACAGCCGAGTCGTGCCACGAAGCAAACTCCGTTCTTTCTGGTTTACGGCTCGGAAGCTATCCTACCAACGGACCTCACATACGGCTCCCCCCGAGTGGAGTTCTATGATGAATACGACGCGCAAGTGGCGCGCATTGAAGACCTCGACAGCATCGAGGAAAAGAGATTGGCTGCCCAGATCCAAGCCACGCGTTACGCTCAGGTCCTGCGACGCTATCACGATCGATCAGTTAAGCAGAGGTCCTTTGAAGCAGGCGATTTGGTTCTGAGGAGGAAGCAAGACACCAAGGGCGCGCACAAGCTTGCGTCCCCTTGGGAAGGGCCATATATCATCAAGTCAGTAAGTCGCCCAGGCTCATATCGCCTCATGACGGAAGACGGCGTAGACATCCCAAATCCATGGAACATCGAGCACTTACAGCGTTTCTACGCCTGAATCAGTTATGTATTTATCTTTTTATTTTAGATTTATTTTTTTTCCGAGTGATTTTGAAGGGTAGTCACCCCAGTTACGACTCGGCATGTTCACAATGAGTTATCAATAAAGTTGTTTTCATCTTTCATCTATTTCTACTACTCGCATTTCCTCTTTCGCGTCACGCACATAAAGTATGAGTGGAATAAACCTTAAATCGAGAGGGAAAGTACTCGCCAAGTCAAAGCTCTAAACGTAAGACAAAGACTCTGCGGCATGAGACTGAGACCAACGAGGCTAATCTACTCCGTAACAGGTCAACCACTCAGAAATTAAGGCCAGCGCAGAAAGAAAGGGAGTAGTAGACCAATAAAAACTTATATACAATAATGACAATTCAAACATTGTTCAAACAATACTAGTTCGACCAAATACTACAAATATTTTATTTACATTGCAGGGTCACCAGCACCAGACGGGGCCGCTTCATCCGAGTCATCAACAACATCCTTGGACAGGACACTGGCGATGGGCTCGACTTCATGGAGTAGTCTGCCCACGTCGTCTTCAGAGGTGCCGGCAGCATACCCGCGGCCGAGTGGCTCCAGGTCTGACGCCGGGAACAGCGATTTGAGCACCGCCAGGACATGGCCACAGCTGGCCTGGCTGATGGAGCAGAGCTGCCGCCGGAAGTAGCGTGGGAGCGCCCGAACGCGGTCGAGGATGGAAGCTGAAGACGATGACGCCTCCGGCTCGATCTCCTCCGCCACCACTCGGATAGCGTCCTCCAGCGCTATCTTCTCGGAGCGCAGCGCCTTAGCTTCACCTTGCAGCCGGGCCACCTTGGCAGTGAGCTCTGCGAATTGGGACATTATCCGATACCGATAATCTACAGAAAGTTAGATCTGAATAATATTTTCACGTCTGACAGAAAAACAAACAAGGAAGAACATACCTCTGAGCTCGTGCACGGCCTAGGCCTCGTTGAGCTTAGCCTGCTCTACCTCCTCGCATAAATCGCGGGTGGTACGCTGGGCTTCCTCCAACTCAGCCTGGCGCTCGACCGCAGCAGCCTCGAGCTCAGCCACTCGGGCCACCAAAGAGTCGGCCTTAGCAACTGCAGAAGATAATTCTTGAATAACCGAGGCTTTGGCCTCGGCATCAGCAGCTAAGTCCTGCAAAAGCAAGTCAGATGACAATATGAATTAATGTACCACTCGGTACTTGATATCAACAAGATAAGTAGCTCGGGAAATACCTTGGCTATGTGGCCCATGCAAAGATGGAGTGACATGAACTCCTCCAGAGGAGTCAGGGGAGCACCACCACTCATAACGCCGACCGCCGCAGAAGCAATCTCGACCGCCGCAGTCTGGGGCTCCTCCACTGCTGCAGTCGGTTCAACCGCAGGAGCATGCTGGGGGCTGCCTTGAGGAACTGGCGGCGGGGTCGGCGACGCCGTTGTAGGACTCGGCGGAGGCGGGGTTGGCTCCCGCTGCGACTCTGGTGGCGGACCCACAGGCTGATCGCTGAGAAGATCAGCCGAGTGGATCGGCACCTCTGGAGTTTGGATTGATGGGGCTTCGGTCTCAACCGCCGACTGAGGCGGAGGACCCGAGAAGGGGACCTCAGACGGCGTGCTACAGGATAAAGCATATATGGATCACTAATAGAAGAACATAAAGGAAATCAAGAGATGATAAGGATACTTACAGAGTAGAAATACGCATTCTCAGGCGCTTTCCTTTCCGAGTAGGGGAAGGGAGGTCCCTCGGACTTGCAGCACTCAGAGGCATTACTGCAAGGGGAGACTGCTCCGAGCTTGTGATTGGCGGTTGGAGTGACGACTCGGCGACGCCAGCTTCATCTTTTTCCGAGTCAGACGACTCAGAGATAAGGAGTTGGCGGCGGCTTGGCGCATCCCTAAACATGATCCCAGTGGAGATCTTCCGCTTCTTCAGAGCAGGAGCAGCCTTCCCACCACTCGGAGATAGCACATCGGGAGAAGGAGAGGACAACAGAGTGATATCTGAGTCGCGCAGATCACTCTCACTTCCCCCGACTGCTTCTTCAGATCCAACGGCCCTGCGCCGAGCCGGTTGATCCACTCCCTTTGGCATCTCAGGCAAAGGAGGGAGGGATACAAAGGCAGCTCGACCCTGCAAATATTGGGTTCAGTTCTGAGATTACACCCAATGGGTGGAATTGAAATAAAATTAACAACAGATTGACTAAATACCTCAGGGCGTGGATTTCCCAAGTTAACGCCGGAGGACAGTCAGTGGCCCTCAGGGAGGTTCCAGTCGCGAAGAATTTGCCAAGCCGAGCGGCGGCTTGGACTTTGTCGACGCGCTCGGGGGCTTCGCGCGTGTTGTCCCCCTCGGCGTAATACTCATACGCCGGGTGAGCCCGCTGCTTGAGTGGCTGGACCCGACGCAGAACGAAGTTGGCTGCCACTCCGACGGCAGACAACCCATTGTCCTTCAACTGGGAAATAAGACCCAGGAGTTCCCGAACCTGATCCATTTCACTCTCCTTGGGAAGAGCGGTCCAGGATTGGGAGGGAACAGGACGAGAATCAATTTCTGGAGAGATGGCAGGCGAGTGGTTTCCTACGTAAAACCACTCGGACTGCCACCCTTTATTGGAGGTAAGGAAAGGGATGTCAAAATACTCCCGAGTTCGACCCTCGCGGAGTTGGAGTCCGGCGCCCCCGACTACTTGTGGGCAGTCGGTTCGGGGATAAGGTTTAAGAAGAAAAAGATGAATAAAAAGATTGAAGTGAGGCTCTATCCCAAGATAGGCCTCACAGAGATTGATGAAAATGGCGATATGAAGGATGGAGTTGGGATTCAGTGCGCAGAGACTGATCCCATAGTAATGCAGCAGCCCGCGGAGGAAAGAATGCGCGGGCACGCCAAAGCCACGGAGAAAGAAAGATTCGAACACCACCAAATCAGAAGAGTTTGGGGTGGGGAAAGACTCACCGGCAGCGGCGCGCCACTCGGCGGTTTGCTGGTCGGGAAGGATGCCGTCGATGACGTGTTGCTCGAGGCGCCTGGTGGTGGTGATGGACTCCCTCCACTCGGCGGCGCGATCCACGGCGACCTCGGCGGTGGCCTTGGCCTTGGACGACCGGGCTCTTGCAGGCGACCTCTCCTTCCGCTTCGGGCCTTCCTTCCTCTTGGGCGCCATGGCGACGAGCGGGGCTGAAGAGCGAGGAAGAAAGCTGCGGGAGCGGATCTAGGGTTTGCTCTTGCGCGAGGAGAAGAACTGGAGCGTCGGGGAAGGCAAATGGCAAGTAAAGGAAGAAGAATGCGACGGGGATGGCTTATAAAGGAGTGAACCGTTCCTCCCGCGCGCGGCGCGGCGCGTGTCTCTGGAACTCAACCGACGCAGGCACGTCCCGTCGCTTTGAATTCAAAGATGCGGTAAGGAGTCGCGGTATCTCGCGATATTTTGCCTTCCGTAAAGCAACCGTTAGGGACGCAACGGACTTTGCGGAGTAATGGGCCTAAATGGGCTGAAATATAGCACGACCTTTCGGTTCTGTTACGATAATAAATTTGTGGGTTCCTGAGCTAGGGTTCAGGGGCAGAAACCACTCGGTCGTGAGGCTAAAATTAGTCGACGACCAGACTTGATTTTGCAATTAATATTGCATCCTTGCAATTGATTTTTTACGTAAGGCATGCGATACTATCGCTAAAATTGACTCAGAAATCTGGGTCAAATGCTGACAAGTATAAATCTTGTGAGAAGATGACTTACCATATGGTCAAGCTGAGTCGTGGGACACGACTCGGAAGTCATGCCGAGTTCAAAGAACTTGAGGACAAAATCCTTGTAAAGGGGAAATAAAAAAGCCTCTGAAGGAAAAGATTATCTAAAATCCATGTCCAGAGGCATGGGGGCTGAAAAAATCAGTCGGAATTCATGGCTTTCAGAGTCTTGACACGATCATGCTGAGTCGTAACAAGACTCGGGGGCTACACCCAATGGGTGCACCTGGAGGTGCACACCATTGATGGATTAAGTTTAAAAAGAGATTCATAATATTTTGCTTTTTGACCCTCGACCAGAATATTCTATTCTGCTCAAGGCTCGGGGGCTACACCCAATGGGTGCACCTGGAGGTGCACACCATTGAAGATCAAGATACAGATGGGTAAAAATTGAAGACCTTTGGCCAATTTCATACTAAAATTGCCCAAAGCCCGGGGGCTAAGTGTATTCACTTCGCTGTCGCGTCGTGAAAAAGAGCACTCCTTCCCCTCACTATGACTATAATTGAAGAATTGTTTTCAGGAACGTTTGAGCATGTACTCGGATCTTCCTCAAAACCACTCGGATCTTCTTCGAAACCACTCGGATGAGATCTTAGACAACTTGGAGCACTCGAATCATGCAAGAAAAGACGGAACAGTTATAGCCAACGATCGGTCAAGAAGTGCTCGGGGGCTACTGTGGGGGATATAGTACCCGGGTGCCTCACGAGCAAGCTTAGCAGCCCATCAAAAGGGGGCGGCCCACCTCATCGTTCTGGACCTGAAGACGTGCGGGACAAGTCGGCGCACAGAGGAAGGATCTGGAAGGAAAAGTCCTAGTTGGAATAGGAATTATTGTAAAGAAGGAAAGGATTCTTAGAGATAGGATCGGATACAAACCGACTTGTAACCCTGCCCCCCGATATATAAGGCGGGCAGGGACCCCCTCCAAAACAACTCGACTAACGAGACAGCAACCAACCACAACTCGAGCTAACTCGAATCACCAAAACACGCAATACAACATCCCAAAACAGGACGTAGGGTATTACGTCGAGTCGACGGCCCGAACCTGTATAAACCCTTGTGTCTGTCCATCCTAACCATCCTGCTTCCGATCTTTGCGATCTTCCCTGCATTACAAATCACTTCCGTGGGCCACCCCGTGGAAGACTGCCGGAGATAATATCACCGACACGTATGGTAACTGTTGACGCAAAAATCGGGACTTGACAGATGCGTCAACGCACGAGCGAAGGTGTGGCCTTGAAAACCGGGGCGTTCCAGTCAATCTGACCTGTTGATTGACAAGGAATACCAGATCGTAAAATCCTAGCCGAATCGGCTGACTGCCGAGACTGCTGAGAAACGGCCTACAGATTAGCCGAAACTTTGTAGACAATGTTTAGAAACAGATGTAGTCGGCTATAACTGCTGATGATATATCAGACAGATAGCTTGATAATGAGCCGACAACAATCTAGATCTAAACAGGATAGATTGGTGTTAAAAACTAGAGCAACAAGAATTGATATAAAACTTGCGGATCTAGCAGATATCGATAACTGTTGAATAAATCTAGGCGAAACCTCAGCGATACGCCCGGAGGTTAAAGCCTAGAAATTACTCGGTAAAAGCGGAACTTACAGGCAAGCCTTGGAGATCAGGATCAACCTTGACGTGCCTGGAAGAACTCGTGAATAGAAAAGGGTGGCGAAGTCGCCGACAAGGTATGAAATTGCAAGTAGTAAATGTAGGTAAAAAAGGTTTATTTATTGATGCTGTGATAAAACGTTTACAATGCCCGTAGGTACATATTTATACTCTGGACACCCTAAGCCGGTTACGGCATATTCAACTTGCTGAAAAAGAAAGTATCTAAACAAGCTAATATTAAGATACATGGACTCTATTTTTCCTTACGTAGAACCCTGGTTAATAAAGCTCTTTCCGTCCAATTTTTCTGTACGTGACTCTTCCATACTCTCATTAATTCCCTTGCACGTGAACTTTCCTATAAAGATCCTTTGATTTATTTAATCAACATACTCTTGGTTCCATCGGCAAATACTATGACGCATCGGCATCTGCAAGTTTCCTATCACTACTGGGGAAGCTGATGTAAATCAGATAGTAGAGAAAATCGGACATTTGAATCGGACATCAAGAAAAGGGAAACCTTTGAGGCACAGGACACGTGACCCTCATGAATGCTTTCATGAGTGGGCTTCTCTCTTGTACGTACTAATTTCCTCTCCTTTAATAATACTCAATCTTTCTTTAATCACCTTGCATATACTTTCTTTATTATTTCTCCTTTGTTCTGTCCGATTCACACATGTACTTGGCCTTCTCTTCTTTTCGTGAGCACTTGCCCCTTTTATCTTATTCCAATCACTCTGACGTGTATGTGCTGCCCCTCCTTAATCATTTTGCATGTTATTAATGCACCATATAAATCGTTGCACACATATTTGCATCTCACAAGATGTCTTTGCATGGGACATCAGCCATCGGCTATTGCTGGTTTCCTTGCCTGCTACGTATATCCGATCCATAGTGTGCCTGTGCATCCTTGCCAGCAATATAAAATGATATTTTGCCTTGGCTAATTAATACTACATTCCCACAAACCGATATCCTTTTTGCCGATGTCCACAAACCGATTTCCTTTTTACGGATTGCCCGGCTTGCCGATTAGTCACCATTGTAACTCTTTTGCCCTCCTTCGATTCTAGAACCACCGCTTCGTCCGATTCCGACTCCAAAACACATTTCCCTTTTCTTTTTAACGTCGGCTCAAACACGTGTTAAAAAACGGTGTCAACAGTAACACTACAACATATCATTTAATCTGTGACGGAATCCTGGCGACGGTTTCTGAAAACGTTAGTATTTTGCTCTAAGCCCAGATAAGCCCATAAAACCGTGACGGGACCCTGACGACGATCCCAGAAACGTTAGCATTTTGCTTTAAGCCCAGACAAGCCCAGAAAATCGTGACAGTTTATGAATTCCGTCACGGTCGGCCCAAAATACTGCGATGGTTAAATAAATCTGTCGCAAATATAAATTTAAAATTTTCATATTCCATATGAAAAAATAAAAAAGTTGCATTATGAGGGATTTGAACCCTGGTCTTGGGAACCATCAATAAAATGCCATACCACTACGCCATGCATTAAGTTGTGATACTGTTTAGTAACAAATTTTATTTATTGAAAACAGCTAATAGCTCACCGGGGCCACATCACCAGACCCCCTCCAGATTTTATTCTGCCGCAGAAAATCATTTGGCCGTAGCCAGAACTCGAACCCACGACCTAGTGGATTGACAAGGCACGCGCTGCCAGTGAGTTACTCTGACGTTTGTGATGCTACTAAGAAGTCTAACTTTTCTATACTAGAAAAGATCCTCCTAAGCCACGTCACCTGGCCCCCTCCGCCGAGTCACTCGGCCGCCCGCGCTGGCTCCCCGGCCATGTCATCCGGCCACCCCCTGACCCCGCGCCACATCACCACCGGCCTCGTATTGCAAAAAAAAATGATGCAATTTGGGGGATCGAACCAGGGACGCCACGGCTAGAAACTTAGGCATCTCACCACCAGACCACATCTTCCATTGTGTGTCAGTTCCGCAATGAGTCTACAGTAATTCGAACTTGCAGAATGAGTTCAACGGTTGTGCCTCTTTGTTTGGGCGGTGTTGACCACGTTTCGATTCTGGTTTGTGACACAATTTTTGCCGTGTTGACCACGTTTCGATTCTGGTTTGTGACACAATTTTTGCCTATTATTTTATTCCCGTCCTTTAAAAAAATCAAAGACACAAAAAAATGGAGAGAACCTGGGGATCGAACTCTGGATCTACTGCGTGGAGAGCGCATGCAATACCACTACACTGCAGCGAATGATGTGATAGCTTGAGGGTAGTTTCGATCATATAGCAAGAATGATGGATATCTCACGGACACATGACAGCACGTCATTGGTTGAGTTGCTCTACCATAGAACACGTGGCGCGCTCAGAGCTTGCTGCCTGCATCATTTTTTTCATTTTAATCTACAATTAAAACTTGTGACTAGTATTTCGTCATAGTAGCTTCAAATTCATCGATTTTTTTCTATTTTTTTATAAAATCATGTTCTTTCATGTAATATCATTTGTTTGCATATTAAGTGCAATTTTATGTATCATTTTCACATAAGTTCTTTTCTTCTACCGAAAGAGAATATATAAAGAATATTTTTGCATAACAAATGATAATATAACTTTATATTTTGTAAGTTATGGTAAATATAAGGTTCCATCCAAGTTTGAGATACATACGACTTGAAAAATACAAATCACTACTCAAATCTCAAAGTTTGAGTTGAATTATTAGAAACTATGTGAGAGATGTGTCCACGTGTGAACAATATATACTCCAAACATTATGAAAGCTTATGAAACTTTTATGTTAAGATTATAGTTCATAAAATGGTTATATGACAATTTATAGTATCTTTAGAGTACTTTTAGGTATTATTATGGTTATTTAAAATAAGATCACAAGTAGAAGTTTGAATTATCATTAGCAAACATTTAAAATTTTCATCCATCTTCTGGATATGAGATACAATAGAACTGAGATACTTAAAATATATTTTTGTAGATTTTTTTAAAATTATTTTAGATATATGTAATTCAAATTGTAATACTTCAAAATGGTGCAATAAAATAAAAAGAAAAAGAAAAAACGTTTAGTAGAGAGAAAGAATGAGAAAAGGCCCACTCAACCCACATGGTCCAACGATTCCTATCCGTCCATCTCTAACTGAATGGCTATGATCGCTTTCTCATGGTATATAATAACCTGCCCTAACCCTAGCTCACGCCGCTTCCATCCTTGCGCCCCCTTTCCTTCACCCCTTCCAGACGCCATTGCGCCTCCGCCTCCAACTCCTACTGTAGCCGCCCTCACCACCACCTTCCCCTTCCTCGCCAGATCCCCTCCCCGTGCGTCGCTCCATCGCCAGCGATGGGGCCAGGCCGCACTACCTCCCCACCACCCGTTTCCCCGCCGTCTCCCCTTATCCACCCAAACCCTAACCCTGGTCCCTCCTCCTCTGCCACCCCCCGATGCGGCACCGGAGGCGGCGGTTGCTCCCGTCGCGCACACGCTCTGCCTCGCCGGCGCCGCCGCCTCCCGCGTTGGCCTCGCTAGCGACGGGCTTGAGAACCTCCCTTGCCCCCCACCGTTCAGATCCACACACGCGCCACTCATCTCCGTCTCACTTCTTCGTCGCCCGCCCTCAGCCTCCAAATCGAATCCGCCTCCGCTTCCACCTCCCTTTCCCGCTAATCTCCACGGGTGCCGCTCATCTCGCCTCCCCGCGCTCTACTCCTGTCCCCTCCGCGGTCGGAAGGGAGTTCACCACTAGATCCGCCCCACCCCTCAGATCCACACGCGCCAGCGACGAGGATCCCGATGTCTGCTGTTGCTGCCTACCGGCGGCGGCGAGCTCGTGGCCCTTCTCCACGGCGGCTCACGAAGCCACGGCGCGAGATCTACTGGGGAGCATCCTGGGAGTCGTGGCCCTTCTCTGCAGCTGAGCTCGGGCGCGGACCTACGCGCGGGCGCAAGGCAGCGCAATCCGGCTGCGGCTGACCAAGATCCGGCACAAGCAGGTACACATCGAGCAAGTGCGGGCCCCAATTCAAGCGTCCTCCTTCCTCCTTCAACTGTATGACCCCCGCTGCTGGCGCCGCTGCCTCCTCGCTGCCCAAACCCTAGCGGCTGTACTGACACGTGCTCGCGTGCGCAGATGCAGGAGCTCAACGAGATGAAGCGCCACCTCTAGCCTGTTAGCCCTGGAGATGCAAGGCTAGGACTCCCTCCCCTCCCCCGTGAAATTGACGACATCTGAAGCGGGGTGCTTTGTTTTTTTGTTGATGTATGTGCGGACATGGTGCAGGGTGTTTGGAAATCAACTTGCATATGCTTATGTGTAGTTGGATGGCTGATTGAGTTAGAAACTAGTAGTGATACTAATTTTCCTTGTGGTTGACTAAACATTTTTCTTGGCTTGTTTCTATGTTAATTGTTATTTTATGAATCGTATTCATATGGCTTCGTTTATGACACTTGATTCACATGGCTAGTGCTTGTTAACAGGACTCAACCTGTAGATTCGTTCCTTCATCACATTCTCTTGCATTCTTTGCTTACTTATGCTTTTGCTCTGCAGGCTGATCATCGTTGACGGGATGACTATGGCGATTACGTGCTGGGAGCCATGCAGGTGGATGCTATTGGTGTGGGCTTGGACAGCGAGACAGGCATTGAAGAGGTAACTTTTTTGCAGACATAGCTGAACCTCTAGACTGTTTGTTAATTAGATCAAGGCCTGACTGGTATGTTGAGTCATGTCTAAAACTGAAACTCTGATAGCGTGAGAAATAGCACTTAAAAAATGTTTTCTGCAACTTGTCTCATAGTTTAACGGAGACTTGTAGGTTAAATGGGCTTGTAATGATCTGCAACTTAATTTTTTTTTTCTGCAACAATAGCTTGACTGTATAGTCTAAAGTAATTCTAGTGATGCCTCAAATGCAGTCATATGTTGGTTGCTTTACTCATCCATAGTCCCTCACATATTATGGTAGTTATACTCACATAGTTCTCTTGGTTAGAAATCTGGACAGAGTGGAAGACATCACAGTGCGATTGTTTTTGAGCCCGACGTTAGAAGCACCTGAGCTCAAGTAGCTTAGTTTATCTTCCTGTGCTTGGTCTATTTGATTCAATAGCTGCAGCTTGTTGGTTGGAAAAACAAGTCCTTTCCATGCTACAGTATTTCCCCTGTTGATATCTTTCTTTAATCGTTGCATGCTTGTCTTGGTTAGTTGTTGGCTGATTAGCTTTGTTCTCCAAATGATCGTGAGCTTATTCGTGTGACCTGGTAGCTTGGTTCTTGGGCAATTAGTCTTTGAGCTGTTGTGTCAGATCCTCTTGTTTACATGTTGTTTGGCTCTATGCACATTGACATGTTTAAGCAAGTGGTTAGCACGCACACTGCTTTCAAAGTGTTGAAATGGGAGCTATAAATCTGTGTCAGAGTGACCCATTTTATATGCATTTATTTGAGAGATGCTGATCTTATGTACCGATCCAAGTTGATAGGTAGAAAGAAACACAAACACATGGTCTTGGTTAAGTGATATCTTATTTTTCTATGCCTGAAAGACGTTCCTAGCTTTTTTTCCCTAACTTGTTTTTGTTCTATTGTAAAACTGCAGGAAGAAGAAAAGAGAGGTTGAACTAGTATATTCTATGTCCTTGCTGATTCTGTTGGTATAGACAATAAACTGCTGGTGGTACATATTTACTTTCATCAGTATGTCTGAATTTGTCATACTAATCATCTCTTGTAATGAAAGTCCTTAACTGTACATGAATATGTTATTTGAATTGTTATCAGGGCATTCCAAATGCCTGAATTTGGAACAGTATGATCTCTTGCAATGAATGTTTCTGATACCTGTGTACATAGTATTTTAGTAATTTCTATCACAAATATTGCCCTCTAACAAGTAATTGACAATGTGCCTTTTCAGGTCATATGCAGCGAGTGAGCCAAGCAATTGGATGGGGATTAGCTGTAGCTAGTGCAAGCAGTTAGATGGAAAAGGGGACTTAACTGTAACATGTTTTGTTAGCTTTCTAATTTATAATGTGATATGTATCTGGGCTAGTTCTGTATCTGATTCTGAAAAAATGGGTTTTTTTTGGCTGCCTGTTCTGATCATGGGCTGATTGTTTTTGTAGGCTTTTTTGATTGAGCTGAAATGTTAATGGGCCAAAAAGTGGTCCACTTAAATTGGCCCATGAATGAAAAGTCATCGTCCACGTCTTTAGCCACGTCAGCGTTCACGTCGGCGTCCATGTTGGTAGCCACGTCAGCGTCTATGTGGCTGCCACGTCAGCGTCAATAATGTGGCAGCCACGTCAGCGTCCACGTCAGTGTCCACGGTGGTAGCCACGTCAACGTCCACAGTGGTAGCAATTCATGACGGTTATTTTCGTCGCTAAAACTGAGCTTTGGGTTGGGCTGAGTGGGCTTCGGGCTGTTCTGTGACGGTCAAAAACCGTCACAGATTGTTCAATCCGCGACGGTTTTCTAAGAACCGTCGATTGATTTAATCAATGACGCTTAATTAATAACAGAATCCAAAACCGTCACGGAAATTAATTTGCGACAGAAATTTGACAATTCGCGACAGAATGATTCCGTCACGGAATAAATGTTGTGTTGTAGTGTAAAGTCGTGGCTATATAGTTGTAGTTTTTACAAACCTACAGGAGGAAGATAAACAAAATTACGATATATTTCATAACTAAGTACCATCTAAATATAAATGTTGCAAGAACGTGACAAAAATAATATGTATAAATTGATTAAATAATGTTTACTCTGTCTGTATTACAACCATAATGGATGTGATGATATATAGTCTGAAATAGACGATAAGTTCCAAGGGTTAGCTCTAATGGTAACCATATAATGACTTGAAAATAGCTAGCTAAAGGATATAAACCCTAACTATTGTTGTAATTGTATGGTCAAATGGTAAATATATGTTGATTAGTTTTATTCAATGTATAGTTTTTTTTGCTATTTAGATGGTTAATAGAAAAAACAACAATCATATATGTAAACAGATTATAATCTTAATCAACAATAAAACAATTGCTTGATTAACAATATTTATTTATATTGGGGTTTTTTTTACATATATTGTTTCTAATTGTTTGTGAGTAGCGAAAGCCCCAACCTATTTTTGTATATTTTTTTTATTTCAGAACGAGTTAATTCGCTCCTATGGGGAGTCGAATCCGGCTCTGCTAGGTGTACTCAGGTGGTCTAACCACTAGGCTAAGGCCTTTCATTTAAGTTTTGTATTTTAAAATTAAATACTGAAAATAGTATTATAGTTATCTTGTAATTAAAATAGCTCACCGTGACAAAAATATCATGGCTAAAATGAATATTTTCTAGTTGAAGGAAACATAGAGTCATGACAAAGAAAAATTACAAAAGTAGAAATGAGAAGAATTGGACAAAACTTTGCTAACTAGTCAACTGGTAGAATCTAAACCCAATAGGCCTGCACTTTGGCTCGACTGGCCAACTACAATTTCACCATCCCAAAATTCTTCAGCAGTTTTAAACGGCCCAGAATCATGAACAAAGAAATCGTAGGAGCCTCTGAATTCTGGGAGGGATCTAATTTGGTAGCGGGCATCCTCGGTGAGCTCCCAGTTAAAGATGTCCAGGTTCTCTCACATCCTTTTCTCATTGAAGCTCTTTGGGATTACGCAATCGCCCTGCTCATACACCCACCTAATGCACACCTGCACCTTGCATCGCTTAGTAGATTACAAATAGATGGATAAATGTATACTTAAAATGTAATTACTTAGGCATCAGAACATTTTAAATTTATGTTAAAAATAATTCCATTTCCAAGCTTTTCCTTGGTAGAATAAATATTTCAAATCACATATTCTGAAAAATCCACTTGTCTGGGCACTAACAAGGCCAGCTGTCAAGGATTGTATCCAGTTGGTGGAACTTTCCCTCCTAGTTTCAGCTATTTATTGATTTAGTTGTAGGTGGCCGTCTACATCGAGGCGTGCCTATGTTGATTTGAATAATTTTAAGAATTACCATTCCTAGTGTACTTATATGTGAACGTCTGTGTATATATGTACCGTAAAAGAAAAAATGATTATTAACTCTACAATATTATATTTATGAATGAGGGAAGCTCATGATCAAGTTATACCTGAGCGACGGTTTTGCCCATGTCCTTGGCAATCTGCTTGAGGACAGGGCTTTCCGTGACAGAATTGTTGGCCCACGGTGTTCCCTTGCCACCCAATGGAGAGTAGGCGCACAGCTGGATCCCTTTCTCCCTACAGAACGCCCGCAGCTTGTTCTGACGACAGTACGGATGCACCTCAACCTGCTCTTTCAATGAGACGTGCAAAGCAAGCAGCAGGGGGACAAAAAGATGTCATAGAGATACGTTGCACCGATCCAAAAGCCAACATAACAGACTGAAAGAGCACATGTAATAAAAAAACAGACAACAAAAAGATGTTTATTATGGATGTCTCCTACATCACAGGACTATACCATGCAAAGACAATTTAGTTAACAAATAACAATACTGTCCACAGTGGCTTCTTTGCTAGTGAACAATGGTGTACATATCTGTTATGTGTCAAGTGTAGGATAGATACGAGGATACGAGTAAAGTAGTAATGTTACTGTCGCCTGTTTGTTGGTCACTCATTACCAAATACTAACTGGAAAAATGGCGGTTACTGATGTAAACAACTCCATCTGCCTAATTAAAAGTTGTTTAAGCTACAGTAGTTTGTCTCTAAATAACTGCCGTCGTCCCTTCCTCTCCCCTCATGGCTTCACACAATCAGTCGATCACATGCACTACTTCTGCCCCAGCTGCATTGATTCCTTCCACAATCACACACACTCACGGAGTACTTTAAAGGGGTAGCAGGGTCTTTCGCCAACTACATTGATTCCTGCCCAACTGCTCCGACGACATTTAGTTGGGGACAGAGGCCGGGAGTATATGCATGGAAGATGCCGTGACTATGCTCCCCCACTACCCTCTTGGCCTGAAGAACCCCACATTCTCTTGTGTTTTGTAGGCTAACGTCCACCACACGCACAACGTTACGAACCCTTTTAACTGAATCTGAGAAGTTCTAGGAACCACAAATTATTGCAGTGAGCCATACCGTAGATTTGTTGGATAAAAATAAAATATACACGGATTTGTGGACAGGCATACACAAAGAAAGACAAAGGGGTTCGACCGTACATTTTGGAGTTCCCCAAACCCATCATATTCTATAATATATGATTTACTCGAGTACAGTTGAAATATTTTTTCAACATTATATGCTGGATCGGAGTTGCATGTGCTGATAGGCTGTCGTCATTTGTGCCCCGAAATAGTATATTGATTGGAAGGTGTGATCGGAACCTGGAGGCTAATAGCTAGTAACACAGAGGATATATAACACAAGGATTTATAAAAAAACCTGAGGCGAATCATTTACCTGATTCACGGCTGGGATTATCTCTGCGAAGGAGAGCAAGCGTTCCAGCTTCTTGCAGGTAAAGTTGCTGACCCCGATGGCCTTGGCCAGACCTTGCCTGTGACACTCCTCCATCTCCTTCCAAACTCCCTCCATGTCCATCGCCACCAGGTTTTCCTTCACCAGCATCGACCATCCTCCTGCCTCCGTCACCTTCATGCTCACCGGGAAGTGGATGAGATACAGGTCCACATACTCCATCTGCAGATTCCTGGTGGTCATGCAGACATAAGCATGTTTAATTTCGACATGACATGGCAACCCGATGATCCTACGGAATTTAACTTGGCACTCACTGGAGGGTCTTCCTGAGCGCCGGCAGGACGCTGCCAGGATGCGCGTCGGCGATCCAGAGCTTGGACGAGACGAAGAGCTCGTCCCGAGAGGCGAGGGTCCCAGCACGGAGGGCCTCGGCCGCGGCGTCCCCAATGGCGCGCTCCGTGCCATACACCGCAGCCGAGTCCAAGTGGCGGTACCCGGCGTCGATGGCGCGGAGGACGGCGTCTCGCACGTGTGGCCGGCGGTCTCCAGTCTCCCCGAGTGGGAACGATGCCGTGCCCAGGCCCACCCGTGGCATCACCTTGCCGGAGCTCAGTGGCACGACCGGCACGGCAAACTCCTGATCACTGGCAGCCATGGCAAAGAAAAGTGACGTGTGAGAGGAGGAGATCTTGATGAATAGGTGAGAGCCTGGCTGAAAGTTTATTCGCTTATGGCCTTATGGGCAGTACGTCCTTCAGGCTTATTATATGGTGATACGAGTGATTCAAATTGTCCATGCCCAAAATTTTAATTTAGACGGCAAAAGACTAATAATTGGCGGAAAGGCGAATAATTGGCCAATAATTGGTGGCAAAAGACCAATAATAGGCCGTTAGTTAATCTCCCTTTTGGGCCAGCCCACCAACATCATTTTGCCACGTTTCTATAAGAACTGTAGTAGTTTATTTTCTTTTCTTTTCCTTCTGTTTCACATGCACTGTGCAACGATTTTTTTTGTGCATTGAAGCAGAAATACTTCCGTGCAGTTATCCAGTTACTTTATAGTATATACTCGCTCTGTGCCTGTAAATGATTCCACAGAAATTTTGGCAACTTTATCATATATATGAGCTGTAGGAGGTTTATCTGATTGAAGTGATGGAGACCAATTTCAATATGTTTTCAGTCGACTGCGGACTGCCATGCATTTTTATATTTTTTTCTGGCCATAAACGATCAATCTATATTGTTTGGGTTCTTTTCCCTTTCTCTACGTGCCATTAAAAATTTAACTCGTCCAGTCTCGGCTGCCTTGTTGACACTTGATTGGACAGTGCACTATACGATTTTTTCCCAGTGTCAACCAGCTCTCAATTATGATGGTGCCACACAGCACACTGGATGAATTTTTCACGTGGAGACAAAGGAAAGGACCTGCCGTGCCAACTTCAAATCCTACTGAAAGCAAATTGAGATGCAGCTGATAAGGCTGACTTCGTCAGAGTCTGTTTGGAAACGGAAATTATCATTGCGATATCATACGCCTCTGTTATTAGTCACCTATTAAGATTAACAGCCATGACCTCGCAGAAGAAGAAAAGCAAATGTGTGTCAGGCACTCACCGCGTGAAGGTAAAAAGTCCGCATTCAAAAAATATATATATAATTTTTTTAAAACCAAATAACCAAATCAAAATCTGATTCAGAAGTATATTTTTAAGACAAGATCCTCAATATCTAGATCACCTTGCGCACTCTAGGATTAGACAAGCACAAATTGAAAGCGCTTTAAATACAGAAATTTTTTGGACTAGCATCCCAGCCAGCAACCATCAGTTGGTTGAATCCAAGCTTGCAGCAATTTGGTAAGTCGACTGCCCAGCCACAATCTCACCGTCCCAGAACTCTTCAGCAGTTTTGTAGGGCCCGGATTCATGGATGAAAAAATTGTATGTCCCCCTCGATTCTGGCAGAGCACTGATCCTGTGCCGGTCGTCGTCGGTGAGCTCCCAGCCGAAGATGTCAAGGTTCTCTTGCATCCTCTTGTCATTGAAGCTTTTTGCGATCACGCAATCTCCCTGCTCATACACCCACCTGATGCACACCTAGACCTCATAAAAAATGGCTGTAAATAGCTGGCTCCACCAAGTAGTTACTTGGTTTTGTTACCCAAAGACTTTCTATGTGTGACACTAAAACTAGGATCACCTCTAGCTTATTGCTATAACTAGTGGAAGCAATATTTCACATTTAAAAAGTTCAGAATATTTAGAAGTAATATAATTGTTTTACAGTGAGCACTAGCAAGGGTGCTAAGTGATACTGTGATAGGAAGGTTTACCTGGGCGGCTGGGCCAGGGTTTTGCCCTTTTCATGGGCGATCTGCTTGAGAATAGGGCTGTCCATGACAGAATTGTTGGCCCATGGTGCTCCCTTGCCACCTAATGGAGAGTAGGCGCAGAGCTGAATCCCTTTATCCCTGCAGAACGCCCTCAGCTTGTTCTGACGGCAGTATGGGTGCACCTCCACCTGCTCATTCTCAATCAGAACGTGTGCAAAAGGAAAACGCAGGCAAATGAGGATGGACTACAATTGACCACCTGGTTTGCAGCCGGAGGGATGTTTGCGAAGGATAGCAGGTAATGGTATTCAAGCTTCCTGCAGGTGAAGTTGCTGACGCCAATTGCCCTCGCTAGACCTCGCCTGTGGCACTCCTCCATCTCTTCCCACACCCCTTTCATGTCCATCTCTACCAGGTCATCCTTCACCACCATAATGGCTCCTTCCACCGCCGGCGGCCGCATGCTCACCGGGAAGTGAATCAAGTACATATCCACATACTCCATCCTCAGATTCCTGACCAACAATGCAAAGATTTCATTATTTTCTTCTTCTTCTTCTTCTTCTTTTTCTGTAATATAAGATGGCTCCATGCAAGCGTGGCTGCTTACCGGAGTGACTTCTGAAGCGCCGGCAGAACACGCCCGGGGTGCGCGTCGGCGATCCAGAGCTTCGTCGTGATGTAGAGATCGTCACGGGACGCGATCTTCCCCGCCCGCAGGGCCTGGGCGACGGCGTCCCCGACCGCGGCCTCCGTGTTGTACGACGAGGCCGTGTCCAAGTGCCGGTACCCGGCGTTCAGAGCGTGGAGGACGGCATGCGTCACGCCGGCGCGGCCCTCGGCCTGGCCGAGCGTTGCCGACGCCGTGCCGAAGCCCAAGCGTGGCATCGGCTTGCCCAAGCCCAGCGCTGCCGCCGGCATGGCTACGGGCACAAGGCACATAATTGCTTTGATTGGTATCACAGATGGAGCCATCTCGCGTGACAGTCTGGTTGGAGGTAGTTTGCTAGTCAGCAACAGTAATAGGTACTTGTGTGGATGGCGCATATAGATGATATATGTGTACGAAATGGTTGCAGAAGCGTGGACGGCTTCAGCTTTAATTTGCTCAGTTTGTTCTTTTCTTTGATTTTTTATCAGAAAAAATATTGCAGAAAACCTTGGGCACAATGATATCGGTGGCCATCAAATCCTCAACGACGCCCGCTGATGCTATACGCCGCATGTGCGGGGTATCGGCACTCGCTGCAAACTTCGCTAGGAGGGCCGCAACCACGCTTTGATTTCTGGGCTGGCCCACACCGATGAACATTATGACGCCGATTGAGTACAGGCTCCTGTTAACTCATGGTTATGGGCCCTAGTTTGTTTATGTAAGCTGGATTATAATAACTGAGTCATTTTCTTTTCTTTTCTTTTTCTTGATAGCAGTGTGCATGTCATGCATGGAGCGGATGGAACGGCTCATGACACACTTTTCCTTTTTTCATTTCTTTTGTTTGTTCATGTCTACTTTTTTCTTTATTTTTCTTTTTTGTTTATCGTGTCAATTTTTTTCTCTTGTTTTTTAAATTTTCGTACATATTCTTGTCCCGCATGTATAATAATTTGTTCCGCATGTATATATATTTTGTTGCACAAATCATATAATTTGTTTCAAATGTATAATATTTTTGTTTCAAGAGTCTCATATATTTTATTTCTCCTATTTATTTATTCTTTTGTTTCTTTCTCTTTTCTTATTTGAAGATAATTTGGGAAGTATAATTTTATTCTACTACTCAGTGTTAATGCGATGTTTTCACAGTGTTAAATACCTTAGTGTTGTTTTGAATTGTTTCCATAGTGTTAATGAGATGTTCCTTTGTGTTGTTTGGACTGTTCTCCCAGTGCTAATGGGATGTTCCGTGTTGTTGTTTGACCACAAAATATTTCTTGGTGTTGTTTGAATTGTTCCCATAGTATCAATAAGATGTTGCACTGTGTGGGAAATTTATAAAGAGATATTCCATTGCGCTGGATCAAATTGTTCCACCATTATAAATTTATGTTCCTTTTATACGATATTTTTGTTCCGTAAGGTTATACAAGGTTATATGATTTGTTCTGGTTGCTAAAATCGGATGAATTGTTTCCCTTTTTAAAAAATGTTTCAATTTTTTTAAAATTCCAAACATAGTGAAATGCGGTCTAGTTTTGAAGATCTCATCGTAAGAAACCTACTGTTGCAATCAGAATTTGATTTGGACGTCCCATTCATGAAATATGAATTTTTGTCTTAAACTTCTCGGTGGGGCCGCGCATGAGGAAAGGTGGGGGCAGCTGGTGCCAGTCCGCTTCCGCGTCGGATGAGCAGTCCCGCGACGTGGGTGTGCGGCGTGCGTAGGACGCCACAGATGCGGTGGCCATTCGCTCCCAACGACGCCACCGCGAGATGGACCATCTCCAAAACTCGTCGGAATATGACGATAACCCATGCGGCCCTTTAGCATGCGCTAAGTTACTCAATTTTGTTATGGACCTTAACTCAAGAGTTTACATGCTTATTGCTTACTCCCTCCATCCTACTGACAAACAAACACACATACTACTGACACATAATAATATGGGTTGATTGTCTACTTATTAATAAAGGATAATTAGAGTCATGCCCAAAAATAAAAGAAGTAGCAATTTATTAAAGGCCTGGAAACTGATAGATGGATTTAGGATATCGATCAATTGGCTGGATGGCCAGCTGCAATCTCATCATCCCAGAATTCTTCAGCAGTTTTGTACGGGCCAGAATCATGCACAAAGAAATCATATGTGCCTCTGAATTCCGGGAGGGAGCTGATCTTGTGGCGAGCGTCATCGGTGAGCTCCCAGTCAAAGATGTCAAGGTTCTCTCGCATCCTCTTGTCATTGAAGCTTTTTGGGATTACGCAATGGCCCTGCTCATATACCCACCTAATACAAACCTGCACTTTGCTTAGTAACATTACAAAAAAATGGATCGGTTGATAAAAATTCTATATTGACACATCAATATATATTCAATATAAGAATAATTACTTCATTTTTGCGAGGAGATTACTTTATTTGTTATCAGAGCATATTTATTTAGACTAAAGTAGTTGCAGTGGCTAACTTTTTTTGTTGTATAATAAATAATTTGGATCATATATATTACAAACAAACTCTTGTACGGTAGAAACACCAAGGTTAAAAGATTTGGGGTAGCATTCGTTTTACCAAGTTGTATATCCCTGCCATTTAATGAATTACCTGAGCAACGGTTTTTCCCATGTCCTGGGCGATCTGCTTGATGACAGGGCTTTCCATGACAGAATTGTTGGCCCATGGTGCTCCCTTGCCACCCAACGGAGAGTAGGCACAGAGCTGGATCCCTTTCTCCCTAGAGAAGGCGCGCAGCTTGTTTTGACGGCAGTATGGATGCACCTCCACCTGCTCTTTCAGTGATATAAATTTGCAAAACAATGTGAGAAAAGATGCCACGAAAGATCCTTCCTAAAGTCAACAAATTAGAACAGACTGAAAGATCCTTCCTGGTTCGTTTCAAGAAAAAGAACAGACTGAAAGGACAAGAAAATAATGAACAAAAAGATGTTTATTTTGGATTTCCACTACACGTCACGAATATATCGTATGACAAGAAAGCACATTTGTAGTGGCTTCTTTGCAAGTGATAAGTGGTTTATGAGTTACTTCATACCTTTACGAGCTACTAGTGTAAGATATTTCTTTTCACCAAAGACAAAGCCATCTCCCAGTTTTTTTTTCAATTTTGTTTTCCTCCTTCGTATCCTCCCAAGATCGAGAGCATCTCCAGCGGTCTAACTTTTCCCAATCCAACTACCATACGTGGAGACTTCGTAAAAAAAAAGCAGTCTTCTTGTCCAGCAGTTCCCCTTTAATCTTCCCTTCCCAATAATTGTTGAACAACCCAATAATCCACTCCAACTCCCTTCAAATAGAGGGGAAGTTGTGATTCATCCCAATGTGGAAGTCAGATTGGGATGAGATTATTGAGAAATTGCAAAACTAACTCCCCAATATTAAAAGAATAGATATTAGGACAACACAACTAACTATAATTGGAGAAATCCATTTGATGCCATTGTGGAGGCAGCAGGCTGCCATGCTCCCATAACCAAACGTCAGCATGGGCTGATGGGCAGTAGGCCGGGACCTTGCTCTTTAGCCTGGGACGACTGCTGCTACTCACGGTGGCTTTTCCTAGCGCTAGCTGTGGCCATGGCATGGGCCCTTTGTCCAACGCATGGCTCCCAGTGGCTCTAGTGTGGAGCCGGTGTTCATGGACGTTGTTGTCGTCTACGACGTGTCATTGGCGATGGCGGCACGACTGGATCTTGTGAATCTGGTCATACACAAACTGATAATAGCATGTGCTCACTGCTTCGATCCTTGGTGTTGATGTGGTATGGCACACACTTCATCGACTTCGGGCAATAGGTGTGGCAGCCTTTAGCGATCAACACTGGCTTGGTATGGGACGCATCTCATCAACACTTCAGGCTATGTTGTGGTGGGTAAGGGTGCTCTGGGGAAAACCATGTTTGTTGTAGTACCAACTTTGATGGTGATGATGCCTTTGGGCGTAGTTTTCCTCCTTGAAGGCACCACTATTGAACCCTTTTTCTACCCCCTCAACCAGATCTCAATGCGAAAACTAAGTCCCGATTCACAACAGGTGGCCACTATGACTATCGTTGTGTTCTCGGTGGTGGCGTCGCTTTGTAGGACTTTTTTGTGGTGGTATACTTTGTGTGGGTGCTGAGTTCTATAGCTAAAGGTATCTTATATATTCTCACTGCCTTTGAGGGTGGACGTGACAGTGTTGATAGTAGCGGTCTTGATTTGGTTGCCAGGGCTTCAAGCACAACAGATGGAGTTGTTTTCTTCCCTATGTTAGATTTGGCTAATCCTTCAATTGCGTGTTTACCCAAGTTGTGATGAAGTTGGTTCATGTGGAGTCAACCTTACCAAACAAGCCGTGAAAAGGAGAATTACTCAAGCAGTAGATTGGAGATTTTCATTTTTTCCTTCTATTGTACATTAGAGATTCTAGTGTCTTAGCTACATGTTTCTTTGAACATGTGCAAAACTTTGTAACGGTGGCTATTATTCGTTGTAATTGTGGTCTGATGCATTCTGAAAAGAGAATGTCAGAATCCGAATATCATCCATTATCTAAAAGAATACTTGAGAAAGATTTATTGAGAAACTATTGGCGATGCTTTGCCTAATGGACCCTTTACCCACTATTATTCTTCTTCAATCCGTGCCCTCATCCATTCCATCTCGGACGCCATACACAACCAGTAATACCCTACTGCCGCCCAACATGACAGTAACTTGGCTTTGTCTAGCCTTTATCTTGCCTCTTTTGCTATTGGGCACCGCCTACCACTATGCGAGAACATGTCTTTTGTAATGCATCATTAGTAATGTGCTTTTATGGCCCATTACAAATTGTACAAAGGTAACAGGTTTCATCAATGTCCGTTACTGACGAAGCCTCAAGGGAAAGACCAAATAAACCTCGGACACAACAAGGCCCGTTACATTTGAGCGGTAATGGGCCTTAACATCGTCCGTTACTTGTCAAGGATTCATGGACCTAAAAATTTCATTAACTGCAATTTTGCTCGCTCGCCGCTGACGTTCGACGCCGACGAGAAATCCTCGTTCGCACTGGTTGTTTAACCGCTTACATTTAGCCAATGCAAATAATTACGGTTATTTGTGCTGGTTATTTAACCAACACGTATTACATTTATTCTAACGATGGATCATGCACCAGCACGGATAATAAATGTAGGAATTTCCAAATAAAAATGGCAAAAATATGATCTTTCTAGGCCACCTTGTTTATTCTATTCACAAGTGTCACGTATTTCACAAGAAATACACACATGTGCGGTACCCATCATTTGAACTCACAACTTCCTACCTCGTGCGAGCTTTGCTTACCATCCCACCTAGACGTCGTTAGTGAATGCATGAGGGAGCTCTATTCCTATTGACCTTTATTAACTAAAGATTTAGATCTATTATTTGGGCATCTAAATGATTTCAAATCGAAAAACTTTCAGCTGCAAAGTCTTTTGAAAATGCAAATAAAGGGTAGGATTGTGTATGCAAGTGTTCATAGGGATGAATGTGCGTGCGTATTTGTGAGGGTCTGCATCTATACTATTTTATTCGAAAAACAAACATACATATTGGTCCCGTCAGGTGACAGTTTGTAATTAAGCATAAGCATAGTCGCACCCAAAAAGAAGAATAATCAGTTATTGCCTCGAATTTTCAGCCCTATATGCACACACCAAGTCCCTAGGCCCAGCTAGCAGCTTTGATTTTCTCAACAAAACAAAAATCTAGCAGCCTTAGCTGCAAGACGGTAAGTAACGATCGGCATCGATTTTCCTCTCCGCTCGGAGCGTGTGTACAGTAATGATTCGACTTTTCCTCAACTAAGGCTATCCGCACCGGTGAAACTATAACTCCAACCTTTAAAAAGAATATTATGTCCTGGTCAGGGAGATTCTCTACTTTAAATTCGTTTCTCCCGCACCCGTCAACCTTTACACTCAACCTCTATACCAACTACCATCCACGCGGGCCCACGTTTTAATTTTTTAACCCCGCGGGCCCCACCATCTTCCCTCCTCTCTCGCATTCTCTCCTCTCCGCCCGAAGCTTCCTCTGCTCTCTCCGCCTCCCCTTCTTCTCCCTCAACCTCCTCTCTCTCTCTCCGTCCTCGCTCCCTCCGCCGCGGCACAGCAGATGCCGCCGCGCCCTCCTCACCCACGCCGCCGGCCGCGCCCACCTCCTCCCCGCGCGCCACCTCCCTCTCCTCCTCCGTCGGCCGCGCCGCCTTCCCTCGCCTCCTTCTCCGGCCGCCGCGAGCGCCCGACCCCGCGGCGAAGTAGCAGCGGTGCGTAGGAGCTCGAGCTCACCAGCGGAGCTCGAGATCGGGGCAGAGCGCGCGGACCTAGAGGAGGCCCGCGCCCGGAGCTCCTGCGTCGGCCTCGACCTCCGTGCGCCGCGAGCTCGGCCCCGCCGCCGCTCCCGTGCACCACGAGCTCGGCCGGCGCGGAGGGCTCCACGCGCGGATCTGGGCGTGAATCGGCTGACGGCGGCCGGATCGAGCGCCGCGGAGCTCCTCCTCACCGGCGTTGGAGGCCGAGCTCCGCGGATCCATGGTGTTGGAGGCCGATTAGAGCTCGGCGCACGGGATCCACCTCCTCTGTCGGAGCTCCTGCTGCCTCTCCTCCTGCAGGCCGCCTCCTCCTCTCCTTCTCCCTCTCCGGCGCGAAGCTCTGTGCGCCGGCCGGCCTCCTCCTCTCTTTCTCCCTCTCCGTGCTAAGCTCCGTGCGTCGGCCGCCTCCACTGGTTCGGATCCGGCGGAGGCAGGGCGGCGGCGGCCTCGAGGGCCCAGCGTGGAGCTCCTCCTCCTCCTCCGCGCCGCGCCCGTCTTCCCTCCACGCGCTGCGGCGCGAGGTGGACGACGACGGCCGGCTTCCTGGTTGTTGGAGAAGGCGCGCGGTGGGCAGGCCCCGCGCCGATGTGGCGGATGCCGAGCCACTTTCTCTCTCTCTGGGAGTACCGTCTGCACGCCCGACCTGGGAGGTACCGACCCTCTCCCAGGTCGCCGCTGCAGGCGGAAAACCTGTACCCCGCACGGCATGTACGCCAGGTGGCGCATACCGTGCGGGCTCCCAGGTCCCGGTGCGGTCAGCCTAAGGACGGAAAGGTGGAAATGGAATCCGAATTATCCGACATCCGTATCCGCTAAAACGTAAATATAGATACATCTGAATTCATTTTTGCTGATTTTCTCTATCTGATTCCACATCGTATTCAGCAATATCCGACACTATCCGAATTCGACTATATGAAATTGTTAGTTATTTCAGTAACTAATAACAAATAATGTCCATGTAAATATTAATAATGATAGTATACAGTTAAAAAGTTATGTCCATGGCTAATGATTCTGATATTAATTTTAATATTAAAAATATTGCATCCATAAATAAATATGTATTTATGAACAATTTTATTTATTCATTATATGATTAATTATTAAAATAATTACGAAGAATGTGATATTATTAATGAGTGATCTTTGTCTAGGCTTGTTACGTACTCATACTTTAGTCTTTACTTGTATATAATAATTTTGTTATATAAACTATCAATAAATAAAATGGATGTTTTCGTCAAATAAAGAAAATAGATAAATATTGTTTCCAACTCGAGCGTATTCATATTCGAGACGTCCATTTTGTATTCGTATTCGAGAATATTCGAATATGTATTCGTATTCGAGTTAAAATGTAAGTAAAGGTTGATATCTGAGTTCGATTCCATCCGAATCCGATCCGTTTCCATCTGAACCGCGGGCAAGGACCTAGCGGTTTAGAGTTTGGCTTGAATACAGCGAGTCGAAAGACGGATCATATTGTTTTGTTGTTTTTTTGTTTCGAGAAAAGAATGATGGTGGATGTGAAGCAATTGTTACAAAATGGTTGGAACAATTATCATTTGAAGGAAATGCTACATAAATCAAAGAAAACAGTTTATTTTACTCCTCTAATATATTACTTTTGTTCCTAAACTTCCTAAGCAAAATTTAGGTTCAAATTACTCTTCTGAACTATTTAGTTGGTCCAATCTACCCCTAATGAGTTTTTGCTTTTTTGTTTCTCTATGTACCAGATGAATTTTAAGTTCATAACACGATGGCTTACGTTAAACAATTAGCCTAAAACCAATATAGTCTCTTAGCCATGTATTTGTGATTTTGGTGATTGTGTGACAACGTAATCAATGGGACCAACGGTTTGTCAAGCATGTGATTTGTAGGCTATTTAAGTCTCGAGGATGAAAATGATGCAATCCAAGTTGCAATACTCTCATTTAGGGAATCGAATGGCGATGAGTTGAAGATCAAAGTATGGGGTTTGGCTAAGAACTCAAAGGATTTGAATTGGATGAGTCGCAGCAAGATTGAATGGATCGGATGACCCGACCGGGCTCAGTTTGTACAGGTCGGATCGATTAACCGCCCTAGGTTTGCAGTCAGTGCATGGACCTATTGATCCGATCGAAGGCGCCTTGTACGGGTCGGATGAATTGACCGCTTAAGGGTTGTATTGAGAGAAGCTATGAAGCATACACAGATCGTTTGATCTGATCGAATGAAGGAGGAGGCGGTCGAAGCTTTGGCCATTCGTTCGATCGAGGATGAACAATGAGGATTGTATTGATCGCTTGATCCAACCAAGGCTCGGTCAGAGGATTGAATTCAAATATCATGACTCACACAGAGAGCAAGTCAAGCACGATGAAATGGTGAAGTGTTGGATCATTTGATCCGACCTGGGTCGGATGGATCGACCATATGATTGCATCAGAAGGAGATCAAGTGCAACGACTAGTTGGAATTCAAATGGGGTGATCGTTTGATCCGACCATAACTGAGATGATGTGTGGAGCGGCGACGGCGATTGTGTCTGGGGGCGTGGTGACCCACTTCCTTCATGGAGAAGCTACTTAGTGGAGACGGCATCAAGGTGACCGGGATAGTAGGGGAGGTGAGGCTTGTCTTCGTGACAAGTGACTCATCTACCTTGGCATAAGCCTCCGTGGCGAGTCAAGACCTTGACCGGGAGATCTCATCTTGATGACCGGGAGCATATCCTTCGTGGAGCTCTAACGTGGACTATGGGTGGCATTTGCCTACCGATAGCACGGGATAAATTGCCGCGTCAAGTTTTCATTCCCTAACCCTTCGTTTACATTTCCGCATTTCATTCTTGCAACTTGAATGCCTTTACTTTCAGACCGAATAGATAAAGGGAGTAAAATGTACTTTTTTGTAAATGGAAAAAAAATATGGTTTGTCATTTCGTAAATTAGAAGGTAATGTATTTTACTTCTTTCATTAGATCATTTTTTCTCTGGACAAATGAAATTGGGTCAGAAATCAATCATTTGCTTTTTTAGGCCGTGAAATCGGCAACAATGTTGAAACGTAAGATCAAATTGATGCATTTTTCCTATAGTAAAGTCTATTTTTTGACCACTCAAGTATCTTAGTTTGATTTTAACCATAAAATCACAAAATTAGAAATCTTTAACCATACAAAAATTAAGACCCTTCATATTTGGGCACCGGGTTGTTTTGATACGTGGTGATGGGTCCACTTGTCACCACCGTTCTCTCTCGTCTCTCCCCTACCCCTATCCCCGCATCTCTCTTCTGCCGGTTGTCACCCTCCCCTGCACCCCTCCTCTACTGGCAATCACTCTACACTGCTTCCTCACCGACCACACGGTCACCTTCGTCGGCTCTAGATCCTCCAACGATCGTCACAGGCTCTGGGTGCATTGCAACCTCTACATTTCACCAGTCCAGGAGTACCCTGCATTGACGTACCTTGCATTCCGCCTTGGCCTCGTCCTCTATCCTGTGCCCGACACCGAACCACCTCATCCACCCATTCCCCTCTCATGTTGCCTCCTATCCTCTTCCACCAGCCATCTCTCTCCTGGCAGTGCGCTTCCACATTCGTCCGCCCTACGTCTCCTTCGCGCCTAGCCTTGTGGTTTTCAGCCCAGCTCCTCTGACCCAACGCACTCTCGCTGCTGCCCTCCTGATGCCTCCCATCCAATGGCGCTCTCCCAACCGTGTTCATGAGGCACGGCGCGAGGTGCGGTGGCATCCGGCACAAGGGAGGCACGGGGGTGGCAACTAGGTGGGGGCTCGTGGTGACCGACACAGGAGATAGAGGGAGAGGGGAGAATAAAAACAAAAACAGATGAGAGAAGAGATGCTAACAAGTGGGCCCATTGCCACACGGGTGTCCTTATCAGCAAAACTAGTCACCAACGCTGCTCGACGGAAAATATGAATGGTTTCAATAGTTTGATGATAAAAGATTTTTAGTTTTGCAGTTTGATGATGAAAATAAAAGAGGCAATAGTTGGATGGTCAAAATGGAAGAGATAATAGTTTCTGCATGCTACAAAAGGAAAAACAAATATTATTATTAGACTTATTCATTTTGGTAAATATATTTGTCATTTCTTTAATGGCGGCATTCCATTCATTTTGCTCTAGCTTGGACCCTTAATAAAACACTCTCGTCACAGTGGAGAAAGAAATACCCACCAGAGCCGACCGGTTTGACCGGATTGACGGACCAGTCTCACTAATTTAGGCACAGTGCGAGTAGGTTTAAAAACTTTAGTTTTTATCTCAAAATCCTAATCTTTTTCAATCTCATATTTTGTTTTTTCTTCGTCTCTACGACGGTTAAAGGCATTATAAGTGGTCTACCGATCTCAGAGCAACCTTATGTGTGCTAGGCTGCTAGCTGCAACGAGGTCCTCTTGAGCAGGCGTTCTTAGATTTTCACAACGAGCGAGCTTCCAAAATCCAGTTTGACCAGATTCCCAGATCACATATGGGTTATCCCCAATGTGGTTGGACTTTTCTCACCGCCTTCTTTCTTCGTTAATGAAGTAGACCAGTTCTTCCCATATTTTCAAAACTGAAAAAACGAATGTGAATCCAGTACCTGGTTCACGGCTGGGATAATCTGTGCGAAGGAGAGCAAGTACTCCAGCTTCTTGCATGCGAAGTTGCTGACGCCGATAGCCTTTGCTAGGCCTTGCCTGTGGCACTCCTCCATCTCCTCCCATACTCCCTTCATGTCCATTGCCACCAGGTCTTCCTTCACCAGTATCGCCCCAGCTCCTCCTCCTTCCTGCGGCTTCATGCTCACCGGGAAGTGGATGAGATACAGGTCCACATACTCCATCTCAGGTTCCTGTGCCTCCGCCACTAATCATAATCAGTATATACCGACGATGATGCAGCGCACCCATACAAATAAACCTGCGGAATTTAATGTAATTTAATTTGCTTCATACCGGAGGCTCTTCCTGAGCGCCGGCAGGACGCGGCCTGGGTGCGCGTCGGCGATCCATAGCTTGGACGTGATGTAGAGCTCGTCCCGGGAGGCGAGGGTCCCTGCACGCACGGCCTCTGCCGCGGCGTCGCCGATGGCGCGCTCCGTGCCGTACACCGCGGCTGTGTCGAAGTGGCGGTAGCCAGCGTCGATGGCGCGGAGGACGGCCTCGCGTACATGTGGCTGGTCTCCGTCGTCGCAGTGCGGGAACGAAGCCGTGCCAAGGCCCACCCGCGGCATCGGCTTGCCGGAGCTCAGTGGCACCACCGGCACGGCAAATCCTTGATCGCTGGTTGCAGCCATGTTGCAAAGCAACCCAACGGAAAGGAGGGTGGAGGGGAGCTTGTACGTTGACGGGGTGAGCCTGGCTCAGAAGTTTTCCGTGTGCACTCGTTGGCAGTCTTCGAGGATTATATTTTATATATAAGGAGATACGTGGAATATGCAACTCGGTAATAATGCCAGCAACCTGACGTCCGGGCGTGCGTCTCCCAGTGAGTATCTCTTTCACCTCCACCGTCTCCTCCAAACTCCGACGTCTCCCTCTGTCTCTTTTTTTCAACCAGAATCCAGAAGTCCTCCAGACTTTTCCATCCATGCCGTATCTCCACTGGTGCTAAATAAAAAAATGAATGAAAGAGAATTAACACCGGTTGATAATACCAACCGGTGCTAAAGGGGCTCGCATAGGCGCTGCAGACGTGGTCCCTTTAGCATCGGTTGGTGTTAAGAACCGGTGCTAGAGTGTGCCTTTAGCATCGGGTATCTAGAGGCACCTCTTTAGCACCGGAAGGTCTGCAGCGGTTGTGAAACCGATGCGAAAGGGGGTTTTTCAACCGGTGTACATATGTCCTTCTCCAGTAGTGCTCTCTCTTTCTCTTTTCCTCCGGTCTCTTCACCAACTCTAGTCGTGGCCCGGCCCCTCCCTCCACGCAATAACTTTTTCTTCATGTTGTACTAGTCTCGAGTAATGTTGCAGTAGATGGATAACTGAAGTCTCCATTGGTGATTTGAGATGTTTCTAATATTGATTTTGAGACGTTTGATTTATTCTATTTCCATGTCGCAATTATTTTTTGATGTAGCAATTTGGTGATACTAGTTGTCACAATTGGTGATACTAGATGTAGCAAAATTGTTTCATGTTTTTTTTTTTTTTTTTTTTTTTTTTTTTTTTTGCCTTTGGGGCACGACTGATGCAGATCCAGCTTGCTGTGGTCGTTGTTGTCCTCCTAGGCATCTTGCTGCCTATGCGAGGGTGCCACCAACGTGGAGGCATATGGCAAGCTAAGACTGTTCACAGTCGCCGACCTCTATATTCAATTTTTATCGGAAATATTTCATCCTAGTCATCAACATTCTCACCTTTATTTTAATTTTTTCGCACCCGTCAATATCTATATCGCAACCTCTATACCAACCCCTATTTTTTTCTCCTTCCCCCGCTCTATCTCTTCCACGCCACACTCCCCCATCCTCCTGTTGAAGATGATCCAAATTCAATCCATATCTAAAGGCCAACTTCTGACGAAGCGTAGCGGAGGCCCGTCGCCGGGAGGCTTGAGCCGGAGTGGCACGGTACGGGTCATGATATATCCCGTTTAGGGTTTTCCATTAGAGACTTGATTCATTCATTTTTGTAAGCCGCCGCCGTTGGCGCTGTACTCGAACCCTGACAAAGTGAAGTTCTTGCTGGCTGGCGCCCGTGGTTTTTCTCTCTCACATCGGGAGGGTTTCCACGTTAAATCTCGTGACCCTTTACTGCTTTGATCATTTACTTTGATCGTTTATTCCATCATTTATTTGCCGACGCGTATAACACCTCTCTCCCCCCCTCTCTCCATCGTGGAGGCGGTGGCGGTAGGTTTGGCGTTCCTGCCGATGGCGCGGCGGAACGCCGCCACGCCGGCCTCTGGCGGCACGCAGGTGGCATGCCCTACCCAGCCCTCTGCTCTCTCGAGTCAAAGGAGTACCAGCGGCAGCGGTTGCAGGCCCTCCTTCTCCCGACATCTCTACCCACTCCTCGCATCGAAGGAGTATCAGCGGCTACGGCAGGCCATCCTTCTCCTAGCATTTCCGCCCACTCCTCGCATCAGAGGAGTACCGGCGGTGGGCCCTCCTTCTCCTGGCGTCTCCTCCCGCTCCCTCATGTCGTCGTCTGCACCCTCCTCCTCCCTCCCCAAGCTCATCCTTCGCCTCCTCGTCTTTCCTGACGTTGGGATCTGGCTAGATGTGGGCCGGCGGCGGGGCTCGAAGGTGCTCGGTGGTCTTGGCGCCCGCCATCTATGACCGGCCACACGCGAGTGACCTTGCATCGGGGCGGGGCAGCTAGGCGGCGGGAGAAGCAGGGCCGGCAGCTGCACACGGGTGGCCTTGCAGGTGGCGGTGAGCTCGAGGCCGTCCCAAGCTCCTTGGTGTCCATGGCATGGGCTGCGGGGCAGAGAAGAAGGCCTGCTTGTTTTGTTCATGGCGCGACGGCCGGCGGCCTCCTCCTGCGGTGCACTAGAAGAGAATGAGACATCCACGGAGCACATAAACAGGGGCTATTTTTAGACCCGGTGTTAATGGGGCTTTAGCACCGGGTTTAAAAGGTACGAGCCTAAAAAGAAAGGTGAGAAGGTTTTAGCACCGGGTGGTGGAAAAATCCGGTGCTAAAAGGTACCCATTAGCACCGGATGCAGCCACCAACCGGTGCTAAATGCGCTCGGTCACATTAGCACCGGTGGATGGCTACACCCCATGCTAATGGGTACCTTTTAGCACCGGATTTTTCCACAACCCGGTGCAAAAGGGCCGAGCGCATCGAGGCAGGCAGGCAACCTTTTCTTTTTCTTCTCTCTCTCCCCCTCCAACCGGTACTCCTTTCCTTTTTCTTCTCTCCTCCTCCCTCTCCAACCTTATCCTTTTCCATTCTCTCTTCTCCTCACATCGATCTCTCCAGCACCCAAGGGAGCGAGGGCCGGCGGCAGGGGCAAGGTGCCGGCGGCGCGGGTGGTCACGCGCGGCGCCGCACGGGCCGGCGGCGGCCGCGCGCAGAGGCCAGCCGCGCGCGCGGCATCCAGGCGCGGGGGCGTCCACGCGCGGCGGCCAGGAGCGGCGCCCAGCGGCGCGCGCTGCGGCGGCGGCCAGGAGCGGGCGTGCGCGTGCGCGGGGGCCAGGCCGCGGCGCCGCACGGGCCGGCGGCGGCCAGGAGCGGCGCGGGCGTGCGCGGGGGACAGGCCGGCAGCGGCCAGGAGCGGCGCGGGCGTGCGCGGGGCCAGGCCGGCGGCGGCCAGGAGCAGCGCGGGGGCAAGGCCGGCAGCGTCGCACGGGCCCACAGCGGCCAGGAGTGGCGCGAGCGGTGGATGACTCATTTTTTTTCTGAAATGTAGTAGAGTAATGTTAGTGTTTTGTTGAATCTCATTGTATAAGTTGAAATCTTGGATCTGTGTATTTGGATTGAATCTCTAAATTTTTTTTCATGTGGATCTTGAGTCTTTATAATTTTAGTGAAATATTGTAATTTAAATTCTTCTCCTCATCTTTCTTTCCTCTCATTTCTCCCTTATCTGTTCTTAAGAAAGAACAAGAACAGAAGAAAGAAACGGGTGAAAAGAAGAGAGAGGAGAGAGAAAAAGATGAGAGAGGAGCAATTTAATTTTTTTATGTGTAATTTTTTTAGCACCGGGTGCGGCTATTTGACCCGGTGTTAATGGGGCACCCCTTTAGCACCGGAAGATTAGCACCGGTTGGAAAACCGGTGCTAAAGGGGTGTTTTCAACTGGTGCAGATGCCTCTTTCTCTACTAGTGGGTGCGAGCTCAGGCCGACGGCCGCGGATTGATGCAAAGGAGGTGGCGGTGGTGAAATCCCCTTCTCTCGCTTCTCTCGTGCGCTCTCACTCTCGGTGGGACCGGCGGGGCATAGCACCCGACTTGGATGCCGCTAAATCTAGCGATTGGCGGGACCGACCTGTTGTTTACAGGTCAGCGTAGAGGTCCCAGTGCAGCTTTTCCAACGTGTATATTGAACGGCATGCACGGATTCAGGTTGGTTTAGGCCTTCTACAGTGGCTGAACCCTCAGCTGATGTGAGGGGTTGAGGAACTGGCACAACCACTAGAGTAGGCGAACCTTGGTGGAGAGAGAGCACCGTACCGGAAGTAGGCTTCGGTTCCTCGCCGACTAAAAAATTAGCATGCAGTAGATTCTTCCATAGAATCGAGATGGCCGTCATCCATTGGGCAATGGGAGGCTATTTTATTGCATGTGGGACCCAGGTTGCCTATTGAAACAAGTGAATTGTCATGCAACTAGATTGTTTATTAGCTTATGGGACCAACTGTCCAGGATGAAATTAAAAAAATATTTAGTTGGCTGATGATGTCTCCAGAATTCGGTACCACTGCTGGAGAAGGCCTTAGAAGCGTGCAGGTAGCTAGCAGCGCACTAGTGTGCACGGCGTCGACAAGGCACTCAGCACGTTAAAAAGTCCGCATTCAAAAACAAATAAATAAGATTTTTCTAAATCAGACGGCTAGTATGGCGAGTTAGCCGGATCCGGATCGGACGGCTACCGGGGTAACGGGCGACGTGGACCCATTAACCGCCCGCGGAATAGACCCAACTTTCGATTGTTAAGGTAAATAAGATTTTTCCAAACAAAACAACCAAATCAAAATCTGATCCAGAATTATATTTTTCAAGACAAGATCCTCAATATCTAGGTCACCTTGTGCATTCTAGGATTAGGCACCCAGAAATTGAAAACGCTGTACACACATACAGTGTTTTCTTGACTAGCAACCTTGTCAGAATCATGGGGCGGACCCAAACTCCGACGAACCTGGCGCCTGCCCGGGCTCCCACCTGCCAAGGGTCATCAGAAATGTATTTTTTTTCCACCGTTAACTCAAAACACCTCCCAACACGTAAATGTAAAATTGCCACTTGCCAGAGTTGTTGACTACAATATTAGCACAGCGCGACATCAAATTCTCTGAGCACAAGTTTTCAATTCCACGGTAAGGCTCGTTCGCTTCCATCGGATTCATTCCTGGCCGAAAACAATAGCTGTAATAAAAGATTCACGATAGTTACAACAAGAGATCGGTTATTCCGGCCGAAAACCAATCCGGGTCTTTTTGTTATGTCTATCATGAATAAAATAGTTCCCGACCCGGAATAGATTTCGGTCTCTAGTTGTAACTATCATGAATTTTCTAATGAAACCATCGTTTCCGATCGGAAATGAATGCGGTGGAACCGAATGAGCCTCTAAATTTTTTCCTTATAATGGTAGCCTGCGCTGTTGAATTGAGTGACCGGCGGCTTGACACTCTTGAAACCAGTACGTATACTGTCTGGCCACAAAGATAATTAAAAGTTAAAACTGAGCAATCCAACTGTTGGTTGAATCCAAACTTGCTGCAATTTGGTAAGCCACAATCTCACCGTCCCAGAACTGTTCGGCAGTTTTGTAGGGCCCGGATTGAAGGGTGAAAAAACTGTAGGTGCCCTTGATTCTGGCAGGGCACTGATCCGGCGCCGGTCGTCGTCGGTGAGCTCCCAGCCAAAGATGTCGAGGTTCTCTCGCATCCTCTGCTCATTGAAGCTTTTAGCGATCGCGCAATCTCCCTGCTCACATACATGATACACCCACCGGATGATCACTGGGATGTGAATCAAGTACATATCGACATACTCCATCCTTAGATTCCTGACGAACATTATTGCAAAGATTTCATTTTCTGTAATCGTAAGATGGCTCCATGCACGCGTGGGCTACTTACCGGAGTGACTTCGACGATGTCAATCCAGAGCTTCGTCGTCGTAACGCAGAGGTCATCTCTGGAGGCGATCTTCCCTGCGCGCACGGCCCGGGCGACGGCGTCCCCGACCACAGCCTCCGTGTTGTACGACGAGGCCGTCTTGAAGTGACGGTACCAATCGTCCAGAGCGTGGAGGACGGCCTGCTGCGCCACACCGGCGCGGCCCTGGGCCTGCCCGAGCATCGCCGATCGACCCGTGCCGAAGCCCAAGCCCAGCGCCGCCACCGTACCGGCATGGCCACGGGCACAACATTCCTTTGATCGGCATCACAGTGAGATGGAGCCATTGCGTATCGAACGTAACAGTGCGCTTCCAATCTGGCTAGTACTTCACTATTTTCAGGCAACACGGCAAGTCACAGTAGCCACTTGTGTGGATGGCATATATATAATATATGTGTAGGAAATGGGATGCACAAGCACGCGGACGGCTTCATCTTTGCTCAGTTTGTTCTTTTCCTTGATTTTTTATCAGAAAAAATATTTACATAACTTTGGGTACAATGATATCGGTGGCCACCATATCGACGCCGCGAGATGGACCATCTACAAAATTCGTCGGCACCAGAAGATACTTACGACCCACGCGGCCACTTTAGCATGCGCTACGTTACTCAATTTCGTCATGGACCTTAACTAGTGGTGCTTGCATTTACGATTATTTTTATCTTCCAACAGTTTTATCGAACCACTTACACCGTAAATGCCAATAAGCTCGTTGGCTAGAGTTCAGTGCGTAGTTGTTCAAATGTACTAAAACCATTACAACCTTTGTAGCTTATATATTGTTTCAATAGTTAGTAATCTTGGAAAGCAGCGAAAAATTGGTCTATTATTGTTTATTGGCTAATTTACAATGTACATTAATTTTATTTCTACGATCTCGTAGAGAATGCGCTATCCAACATCTTACTATATATATATATTTGGTACCCCTCCGTTCCAAAATATAAGTTATTCCAACTTTCTTGTAGAGTCAAACTATTTTATCTTTGACCAAAATTATAGAGATGACTTCAAAGATTTATGATACTGAATAGCTATATTATGAAAATATATCTAATGAAAAATCTAATGCTACTTATTTAATATTATAAATGTTAGTACTTTATTGTATAAATTTGGTCAAAGTTGAGAAAGTTTAACTCTCACGAAAGTTAGAATGACTTATCACTACCGGAGAATCACGCATCTGCACCGGTTGGGAAACCCCCTTCAGCACCGGTAAACCGGTGCAGATCTTCCGGTGCTAAAGGGATACCCCTTTAGCACCGGGTCTAGCCACAAACAGGTGCTAAAGGGGGCACGCACGTGGCGACTGCGCGAGCCCCTTTAGCACTGGTTTGTATCTACAACCGGTGCTAAATATCACCATGTATTTTTTCCTTTTCCTAGCCAGCATATATATATTTGTTTGTATAAGAATTTGCCTACGTATTTGTTCTAATACGTCGTATTTGTTCTAATACGGATGTCGTACTGCACTAGATCCGTATAGGCTAGGCTCGTATATATAAGAATAAAAAAGACATATATATTACATCTTAATGCCAAAAAGTTAAGTTTAGTACAACTTGAGATCCATGCATTACGATCTACGACTAGGACCGACAGAGGAACTAGGATGATTGGAGGAGGAACGACGACTTGAGTTGTCCAGATGATCCCATGAATCTGGATAATGGAATTCTCCGTTGACATTGATGATCTCGTCCCAAATAAATCCCACGAGTTATTCTGCAATTGCGTCGATCTTATGCTCCTCGAGGCTTCTATCCGAGAGGGACATCATCTACAATTTGCAAACAATTAAAACTAAAATATAATAATGGTGCACTTGAATTAGAAATGTGTAAATAATTATTGCGTACCATAATATCATGGTTAGTATATGTTTTCTTAATCTAGCCGTGAATGTACCGGCGAACGTAGTATCCGTATAAATTATTGACTGGCCCTGTTGTGCACACTATTGGCGAAAACAAAGTTAAAGACAATTCTTTTTGTTGATTAGCAAAAACGTATATGTACCAATTGCATGCGTATAAGCTTTTCATATTCAAATCCACGGTGCTCTGCACGAATGTCGTTCCACGTCCTGCGATTACATAATCATGTTGTTACTCTCAAATTTGAATTCAAACAAGTCAATAATTAGTGTAAGGAAATTTGAATTGGTGAAAAGTAAGTGTGTATATACCCGACCGCTCCAGGTGACCAGGTGTGCCGTCGGTTCTTAAGGAGGGTGCCGTCGCGAGGTGTAAAGGCCACCGTCGGGTTGCCGTAAGGCCGTCGCTGGGCTGTCGCAGCTCCCACCCATCGGAGGTCGGGTATGGGGTAGCGGAGGTCGCCGGTGGATTCATCCGTGAACGAGAATCAAGGAGGCGATGTTTCTGGCTGTGCGTAACGGAGAACAGAGAAATTTGGGGATGTTTTATTCGTAATTAATTGCTTCTGCTCATTCACTAGAGCCGACAAGTCGAGCCAAGCCGCGCGGGGTTAGGCCGATGATGCGGGCTCGGTTTGATCGGAATGGACGGCAGGATGGAATGGACATAATAGTTATTCTGTGGCCGGCCACAGACAATAGGTTCCATATATATATATATATATATATGCCTACGTAGACGTCACACCTGCATGCATACCACATACCATCTAGCATGACAAAAAGTACACTGCGACGACATGAACGCTAGCTTGCGCAGGGCCCTTAAAAGTGCCTCACCCACCCGGCCTGATCCTCCCGTTTGAACTGAGGTAACAAGTCTTCACACAAAATCAGCATCCATCCCTACAGCCGCCACAGGCCAATTAAGAGCGCAAAGATTGCTCATCAGGTAGTAGTATGCTAATCATTTTCCCATTTTTGTTTCATTTTTTCAAGGATGGGAAGCGGAATTCACAGAAGATGGCCATGGCTCCTGTACCAATGCAAGGCACATGACGCGTTGACGAGTGCTGTGGCTCGCAGTAGTGCTGTCGCTCGTTTAGCTCATGTCCTAATGCAAGTAAAAAGGATCTTGATCAGCAGTAGTGCTGTGGCTCGCAGTACTTTTGTGTGCGGAGTGTTTGCGCATATTTATAGCTGAAGTAAATAAATGGGGGTTCATGTCTGGATCAGGTGTGAATTATTGCTTGTAAATACTCTCCCCTATCAAAATATTTGACGCTACTGATTTTTTTTTTACAACTTTGACCATTCATCTTATTCAATAAATGATGCAAGTACCATGTATGTGATATGCTTTACTACTCTAGGTATTTTAAGTATAACTTAACTTTTTTGTATGTTTTCAATCAATTTTCAAATAAGACGAATGGTAAAAGTTGTAAGAAAAGTCAACGGCGACAAATATTTTGATATGGAGGAAGTATAACTGTAAATTAAAGTGTAAACAAAAAAATCTGGCATTTTTTTGGTAAAAATGCTGCATGCAGATTTTCCAATTGATGGATAATATTAGTTAGCTTGGTTGCAACAAACATAAGTTACTCTATACAAAAATCGGATTGCCATTTTTATATGTTGCACAAATCATTTTAGAATCTCAATCGTGAGCCGGAGGTCAGTCAAAGCCGCTGGGTTCCGGCTGAAGTCTTGCGGAGCGCTGCTGAGTTCCGGCTTCTCCCTGCAGCTGAAAACCATATGTCATTTTTAGCTGTTCTATTCGATCGTGACACTTGTACGGGGGCTGGTAATCCCAGCAGTCTCGATGGATTGCAAACCATATCAAGCTTTCAATAAATCTGGAGATTTGCCTTTGATCCAAAATGTAAATTTTCTTACACGGGGCTGACAAGAATGTAGAACTGACAGTAAATTCCCCATTTCAACTATTAATAAATAACCCCAATCACGTACTCGTGAGTCGTGACCAAATACTCTACATCCTTCGGAAAAGTTTGTATTCTACATGGCTAGAAAAGCATGAAGATCAAGATTGTCATTAATTTTGAGAACGGACAAGCAGGGCCGTTACCTGAGCTTCACCTGCCGGTTGCGAAGCCCATCTGAAACCCGATCAGCGGGCAGGCAATTCGCCGAACGGCTTGGATGGCGCCATCTGCATCTGCGCCGCTGGCCTGAACGAGCGGCGCGACGCGAGCTGCTGCAGCGACGGGCGTCGAACGTCCGGCGTGTGAGTGCCGAGTGCGTGAGAACTGCCGTGGCGGCGACAATGGTGGCATCTCCTGGCGGACAGTGACGGTGGGTCGGCGGCGGCAACGACGGCAATGGGTTCAACAACGTCCGCCACTAGCTTCAGATATCGTACGCCACGCTTTGGGCTTTTTTCTTTTTTCTTTTGGCCCGGCCCACAGCGCACCGCGCCACCGCCCGAATGATTGATTTATCACGTCTTGCATCTTCGTCTTCGATGGGCCTTAAAAAAAATCATTGTCGCCCGCTCTTGCTGTCCGAACATCCTATGTACCTTCTCCGGAACATTTTTTCTCACCCACTTTCCAATGTTTGAGATTCCTATGCGTGACGTGGACCGTCCAATTCTCTCTCAAAACCCTAGCCCTCCAGCCACCCCTTCCCGCCCCGAACGGCCCGCCGGCGGCCGTCCGCTAGCCCCCGCTACCTCGTCGGACCCCAGCCGTTACGTCGCGCGACTACCGACTGTCGCGCCGTCGGGCCCGCGGCGCCGTCGGCCGTCCGCTGCCCCCCGCTACCCCGTGCGGCTGCCGGCCGTGCGCTGCCAGACCTATGTCGCCTCCCCTGCCCGCCGCCACTTGCATATGTCTCCGAAGCCGGAGAAGAAGGTCCGGCGGCCTTCTCCGGCTCCGGTTAAAAAAAATGTTGAACTTTTTTCAAACAAAATGTTGAGAAAAAAAGTTGAGACTCATTTTCTAAAAAAATGTTGACGAAAAAAGTTGAGACATCAACATTTTTGAAAAAAAAATTGTGACTCGGCATTTTTGAAAAAAAAATGTTGACGAAAAAAAGTTGAGACTCACTAATTTTTTGAAAATATCAGCGAAGAAAAGTTGAGGTGCAACATTTCTCGAAAATGTTGGTCAACTTTTTTCAAAAAAAAAGTTGGGGCTAAACATTTCCGTAAAGATAATCAAAGAAATATGAGTTCCATGAAAAACTCAATATGAAATGGTCCATATCCCTATTAAATAACATGATACAAATATACAAACACTTATGTCTCTTTCATAGTATAGTCGACTTGCTAAATATAAGTATGTCCATGTCATCAACAGGTATCAAGTTGACATGTACACCTTCAAATGTCGCCCAACTGTCGAGCGTCCTCATCTCTCTCTCTTCAATGTCTCTTTCGTCTAGCTTTGCACCGAGAGGAATGAGTAATTTATCAGAACTAATTGAGGTTAGGCGGTGTGAACTCTTTCCCAATTGAGAAAAGATCAATCGACCTGCTTGCCAAGCATTGTGTGTGTCATCGTAGTGCTTTTCCCTTTCAAACAAGATGCTACGGAAAGGAAAGAGAAAAAAAAACGACAGTGAGGTGCTACCACACAAACACACGTGTATCACTTTATTTCTAAAACAAAGTATTGGTTTGGAGAACAATATTACATTAGCACGTGCTGTTTAATGAAGACAAACACATACAGCAAACTTCTCGGCGATTTTGTTAGTTTACATACTGGCCAGCTGGGATTCCGTTCATATTGTCTCGTTCATGCTTGCTTGCAATTTCGAGGGATGCCATGATGTTGATTGAAAGATGTCTCATTTTCAATCTAGGCAGCCTTTTCTCTTTGCTTGCTTTCAGAAGTACAAATTATATTCTCCCATCTTGATTTTATTTGATTGGCATTTTGCTAGTTAAGCAATACGATACCCCAACGACCAAGATAATCTGCATATTAATTGCTTAATTGCATACTAGATACATTCTATAATTGTACAACTGTAAGTATAATAAGAGAAATTCATCGCTCTCACAATCACGTTCCCTCCATTTTCACTATGTTTACCGATAACACAACCTACACAATAATCAAAGAAATATGAATTACATGAAAAAAAATCAATATGAAATGGTCCATGTCCCTATTAAATAATTTGATACAAATATAGAACTACTTATGTCTCTTTCAGATATCGTACGCCATATTTGGGCCTTACTTTTCGTTTTTTTTTTTTTGGCCCGGCTCACAAGGCACCCCCGGATCCGAATGATTTATTTCTCTCACCCTCGGCCGGGTTAATCTATATATATTCCGGTAGATTTTTCTTCTACAAGTTTCTGTGTTTGCAATCCGTGCGATGAATTATGTTTGTTGGATTCTAAAAAAATAATAAACAACCTGTTTTATCCAATTTTCTTTTTAAAATATATTGACCAATATTTTGATCCAACATTTTTTCAATGTTGGTTGACATTTTTGTTGGACCGACTTTTTTTAAAAAAAAAGTTGGTCCGACATTTTTATCCAATGCTAACATTTTTGTTGGACTATTTTGAAAATATTGGTTCAACATTTTTCAGTTGAAATGTTGGCTCAACTTTTTTATAAAATATTAGATTCAGCTTTCTCTAAAAATTTATTGGTTCAATATTTTTCATGTAATATTTCTATAAAAAATTTAACTGCAGGTGTTCGATGAAAAAGTTGAACCATATTACTTTTAAAAAAATAATATTTTCATCCAACATGAGACCATGATAGCGTAGCGACAGATTAAGATACATGAAGGGCACCCGGAACAAGCTCTCGGCGGTGGGGACCTACCTTAATCATTACCCAATGTTTATTTATATAATCTTTGTCTATAATTTTTTCTATTGGTGATATCGCCGAGATCAATTTGGTGAGCCCGATGGACCACGTCAAGATCTTGGACAGCTGCAACCTCCCGGACGTCGACGGAGTCGAGATCCAGTTTGAGCACCACCGCCGCCGCCTCGGATCCCCAAGCGGCAGAAGCTACAACCGCCACGAAGGACTCCTCTCTGGCGCCGACTTCGGCCGTCACGGCCCAATCCGGTCCGATCGCATCTGATCGTGCCGAATCTGCCCCGCTAAGTCCATCGCAAAACGCGGGGACCAACCAATCGGGAGCGGGTCAGCAACCACTCGGTTCCGATCCGGCTCTTGAGAGTCGCGTCGCCGAGTCATCTCAGAGCGTAAACGCACGGCAGACGCGCGTTCCGAGCCCTGAGGTCATCACCATCCAGACCCCCGGCTTCCGCGCGCTTACCCGACAGCAGAAGATAAAAGAGATCGTTCAGGTGGATGATTCCCCCTCTGAGAGCGACTCCTACGAGTCAAACCCACGGGGACCCTCAATCCTGGACGACTTGCAAGAGGGTCACACCGCGTCCGACTCCTCTACGGAGCCGGAGCAATTTGGATCACCCGGAGGGTCAACTCCGAGTAGTTCGGAACGTGGCACGCCCATAACCGATCCTTCCGAGTTCGAGGAAGATTACCTCGCGCAAGGAAGACCCGGAGCCGGGTCATACTGCTACATGGTAGCACCATCGACGCCACCTAACCCCGTGTCGGAGGATGAACTCACCCCGGCCGACGAGGCGCCTGAAGCCAGGGATCAGCGCCGAGGACGCAACGCCAATCGGGCGACTCGCAGAGCCGCCCAACCACAAGGGGCCAACGCATCAGGATCTGGCACCGCTCAACCTCGAGAACCATCCTCGGAGGACCATCGTCGTCGTCGGGACCGACGCGACAGGAGAAGCCAGCGGAACCTGATGCGTGACGACATGTTCGAGTACAATGGATTCAACGTCTACGAGACACCAGTCCAGAACCTCGTCACCATCGACGAAGAGATCAGTCGGCTACCGCCTAGTACTCCAGGCCTGGATAAGGTAAGGGCTTTCGTGCAGGCCGCCTCCGTCCAGGTTCACCAGATGCAGAACAGAGCGCGTACGGCCGCTCCTGAGCCCGGGTCGACTCGACACCGGACCAGCGGCGGATCGAACCGTGATGAAGATCTTCGTGACACGATCAACCGAGACCGAGACGCGAGGAACATCATCCGCAGCAGCGCTGAGGAACGTGACCACGAAGAGGCTCGACGTCGCGAGGAATACGATCGGGAGCATGGGAATCCCCGTCGTAACTCTAACCGGAACGGCTACTCGACGGAGTCAGAGTATACTGATTACTCCGATCTCTCTGGTAGCCCAGGACGCGGCAATGACGGCGGTCGTACTCCGCCTCGACTGGCCGACTCCGTCGCGAAGACGAGCAACTCCCTCACGGAGGCAGCCGACCCCGCAAGGGGAGCAGACTCCACCGCGCGGCAGAACCTACCGACGGGACCGATCTCCTCCCAGGGCTCGGACCTTTCGGAGGACCCGTTCTCCACCCAGGGATCGAGATCGCAGAAGGGAGCGCACTCCCCCAAAGACAACGGGTGGCTCGGATCCGAGTGGTTCCCGCCCCAGTGGTCAGATCGGCGGATTCCAGTCATTCACCGAGCGCTTGAGAAGCGTGACCTGGCCTAGGAGCTTCAAGCTATCGGACATCGACAAGTACGACGGGAAATCTGATCCATCCCAGTGGCTTCAGATCTACTACACCGCCGTACAAGCCGCTGGCGGCGACGAAGACTGTGATGGCGAACTACCTCCCCATCATGCTGACCAAAGATTGTCGCAACTGGCTAGCAGGACTCCCTCGGAACTCCATTGATAACTGGGACCAACTCACCGAGCTCTTCATCGGTAACTACCTCGGAACTTGGGAGAGGCCCGGGAGCAAGCGGCTCCTTGGCCAAGTACGACAGCGCAAGAACGAGTCCCTACATGACTTCGTACGTAGGTTCTCGGAGAAGCGCAACTCCATCACGGACGTGACGGACCTGGAGGTGATGACCGCTTTCCAAAACGGCATCTCCGATGGAAGACTGATCCACAAGTGGACACGAAAGCCGCCCGCGACTGTCAATGACATGTTTCGGGTCGCTAGTACGTGGGCGGACGCAGAGATCGCGGAGAGGGAACAACTCAACGAGATCAAGAACCGTTGGGAGGAAGAGAATAAGTCAACCCGCAAGCGCGACCGCCGCGAGGACGAAGAACGACGTGATGATCATCGTCGCAGTGACAGTCACCCCCGCAAAAAGAAGAGCGAGGGCGACGTGGTCGCCACTCTGGATCGGCCCAGAGGCCAGATAACTCCAGAAGATTTCCAGCGCATGCTCGATGAGCAATATCCGTACCACAAGCACTCGGCACGAGAGTGCTACGGGTTGAAGCGAGCTTTCACAGGGGGCAACAGAGGCCCTCCATATAAGAGGAGGAACGACCCTTCCCCAAGAGACGACAGGCGAAATGACGAAGCTGTCGACGATTTTCAGGAGGCCGACCGAGTGGTCCGTATGATCTACGGAGGATCGGAAGGTTTCGAGACAAAGCGGCAGCAGAAGCTCACCAACCGACAGGTTATGTATTAATCTCTTATTTCTTTAAAATATTTTTTAATAATCTTCGACGAGTGGTTTCTGTGGATAATCATCCCAGTTTCGACTCGGCAGATTTATAAATGTCATATGAGTTGTCAATAAAGTTGATTTCATCTTCTATCTACATTATGTCTACTACTTGAATTTCTTCTTTCACGTGACGCACATAAAGTACGAGTGGAACAAACTTTAAATCGTGGGGGAAAGTACTCGCCAAGTCAAAGCTCTACACGCACGATAATGCTCTGCGGCATGAGACTAAGACCAACGAGGCTAATCTTACTCCGTAACAGGTCAACCACTCGGAAATTACGGCCAGCGCAGAAAGGAAGGGAGTAGCACCTACAGAAATTTATATACAAGCACAAAAGATTAAACATTGTTCAAAGTACTTCTACTACCAATACTACAGATAATCTACAAAAATTAATTTGCAGGATCGCCACCACCAGAAGGGCCAGCCTCGTCAGTCTCATCGACAACGTCCTTGGACAGAACATTGGCGATTGGCTCCACTTCAAGCAGCAGCCTGCCCACGTCCTCCTCGGAGGTGCCAGCAGCATAACCCCCTCCGAGTGGCTCCAGATCGGACGATGGTCCACCCCTTTTGGCATCTCAGGGAGAAGGGGAATTGATACATAAGCGGCTCGACCCTGCATATCAAAGTTGGGTTCAGTTTTTCATCGGGATTACACCCAATGGGTGGAATTGAACACACAAACGGCATACTGTCCTCATAAGGCAACCGTTAGTTTCCCTAGGAAACAATGGGCCTAGCAAGATTGATGGGCCTAAATGGGCTGGCTTAAGCCTTTGATAGGCTAAATAATAATGACACGACCTTTCGGTTCTGTTAGTTGACAATTACGTGGGCTCGTGAGCAAATGCTCAAGGGCAGAAACCACTCGGTCGTGAGGCTACAATTGGTCGACGGCTAGGCTTATTTTTGCAATTAATATTGCAACCTTGCAATTGATTCTTACTTAATGCATGCGATACTATCGCTAAATTGACTTGGAAATCCGGGTCAAGTGCTGATAAGTATAGATCTTGTGAGAAGGTGATTTACCATATGGTCAGGCTGGGTCGTGGAACACGACTCGGGAGTCACACCGAGTTCAAAAGGACTCGAGAAAAGATTTCCTAAAAAGGGGAAATTAGTAAAAATTCCCTAAAAGGAGGGAATTATTCGAAATCCATGCATAGAGGCATGGGGGCTAAACGATTCAGCAAGGATTCACAGCTTTTAGAGTCTTGACACGATCGCGCCGAGTCGAGTCAAGACTCGGGGGCTACATCCAATGGGTGCACCAGGAGGTGCACGCCATTGATGGATTAAGTTCAAAAAGATTTTTATAGAATTCTATTTTGACCCTCGACCAGACTATTCTACTCTGCTCAAGGCTCGGAGGCTACACCCAATGGGTGCACCAGGAGGTGCAAGCCATTGAAGATCATGATTTTGATGGAGAAAAATTGAAGACCCTTGGCCAATTTTATACTAAAATTACCCAAGGCTCGGGGGCTAAGTGTATACACTTCGCTTTCGCGTCGTGAAAAAGAGCACTTCTTCCCCTCATTAAGGCTACAATTAAAAAATCGTTTTCAGGAACGTTTGAGCATGCACTCGGATCTTCCTCGAAACCACTCGGACGAAGTCCTAAACTACTCGGAAATCTGATCAAGCATTCTGCCAAAGTTGCGGAACATTCGGATCATACAAGAAAAGCTGTGAATCCCCGGGTACCTCACAAGCAGGCCTGGCAACCCCCCCGATAGGGGGCGGCCCGGCCCACCTTTCTGGACCTGATGACGTGCGGGACAAGCCGGCGCATGAAGGAAGGACCCGGAAGGAGAAATTATAATTAGAATAGGAGTTTTTGTAAAGAAGGAAAGGATCCTTAGAGATAGGATCGGCTACAAACCGACTTGTAACCCTGCCTCCCCGATATATAAGGCGGGCAGGGACCCCCTCCGAGAGAGAGGATCCAATCTACAATCCACGCAATACAACATCCCCAAACAGGACGTAGGGTATTACGTCGAGTTGACGGCCCGAACCTGTCTAAATCCTTGCGTCTGTCCACCCTAACCATCTAGCTTCCGATCTTTGCGATCTTCCCTCCATACAAATCACTTCCGTGGGCTACCCCGTGGAAGATTGCCGGAGATCATATCACCGACAGAAAATTAGCCCCTTCGATCCCCTCCAAACCGCCTCTATCCTAACAAAGACTAAGAGGGCGTCTTTAAAAAAACTATGGTTTAGAGCACATATAAAAACCTATTTCAATGTCTATTTAAATGCGCACTAGGTTTTCACATTTACCATTCCTAGATTGCCATGTTTAGTTTGTAGGAATGGTAAATGTGAAAATTAGTGCAATAACTATGCGGAAGTAAAGGGTAGAGAACGCAAACTCCCGACACGGCGATATATCCCGAGGTATCGGAAAGCCACAGCTTTCCACTAGTACTCGTTGTTGGAGCCCCTCTCAAAGGGAATGCCCGCGCAAGGGCATGTACTCCCCGGTCGAGTCACTCCGTAGGATAGCCTACGGGACTTCCCCACTCGCGAGTGTGTCTCCGCTTGGCCTCTCCCGAATGCTCCTCACCGCCTCCACTTGGTTGAGCTTCGGTAAATGCCTAGGGCCTCACCTCCCTAGTATAAAGTAACGATAGCCACTCCACAAACGCGGTTAGAGGGTCTCGCAAGACTTACAAGCCCCAATACTAACAACTTTTGGTGCATGCAAGCACTGATACAAGAGGTGTGCAAACCTCGCCCAAACTCTAGGCTAACATCTAAAGCAATGCGCTAAAAGGTCTAACTAGCACTTAAACAAGCACTAAGCTCTATGCTAATCATCTAGATCTTCTATTTAGCACTTTGGTGAAATGAGCACTTAGAAATGAGTAACACAAGAACCAACTCCTTCAGAATGCTCAAGCACACTTCAAATGACCAGGGGTTGGGGTATATATAGCCCTGAAAGATTAAAAGAGTCATTACTCAAAGATCCCCAACGACTAGATATCTTTTACATAGGTTGTTAGATCCGACCTCCTCTGATGAATCGGTCGGATCATCCGATCCGTGTAATTCCTTATACATACTAGTTGTTGCGCCCCTCTGTCTCTATCACTGGTCGATTGATCCGACCCGTACATCTTCCCTTGGTCGGATCATCTAGTCGCTTTACTTCAACTGGAAACTAGCCGTTGCTGCTGAGGCCACCAACTCTACAGGCGGTCGTTTGATCCGACCGTGTGCTCCGATCGCCAGTCGGATCATCCGATCCGTGCATTGCTCCTTCCTCGCGTTGCTTCGTCATGCTTCTATGATTACCACTTGATATTTTGTTTCAATACTCCGATCCATTCAAAGTGGCGTTGATTGGATGAATTGATCGCTTCGCTTGATCTCAACCTTTGATCATCGACTGGATGATTGACTAAAACTCCGACCACCTCAATCTCTTCCGATCGGATCAATCGATCCGGGTGCTCGATCTGAGCCCTCCATGTTCGATCAGATGATTGCGCAATGCTCTGACCGCACGCCTTCTCTCGGTCGGATGAATCGATCCGTAGCACTTGATCTTGTCTGTCCATGCTCGATCGGTTGATTGAGAAATGCTCCGACCGCGCCTTCACCACTTCGATTGGATCAATCGATCCGTTCACTTGACGCAACCCTAGGTCAGTCTATTGATCCGACCGGTCTACTCTTTCTTTGGTCGGATCGATAGGTCCGTGCAATTTTGATTTTTTTCTCTCTATTTTAACATGATTTGCTTCGGATCTTCGCGTGTCTTGGCTCGGCTTTTCTTGTGTGATGTCTTGGGCTTATACAAGGTCTCTTAAGCCTTGTATATGTTTTCTTACCTTGATTTGGTGTTTGATCCACCAAGTCCATCACAAACGCATCTACTTGACTAAAACCTTATATACTAGCAAACATCGTTAGTCCATGGGTTGATGTTGATACACAATCACCAAAATCACTAATGGCCTATTACTAGGTCTATTTTCCTTACAGTTATTACTATTACAAAAACTTAACTAATTTTATGGCTTATAATTCACTAGAAAATTGCGAACGCATCCTAGTCGGTCGTTTTCCTAACTGATTGTCCGGCATGGACTTACAGGACACCAGCAGCCAGCCAGCCATCATGCTATTTTGTTGGCTACCATACCCGTATGCACGCATACAAAGACCTCGCGCGCCAAGCTGCACCACTCGATGACAAGCGAGCACCAGCACTCTCTAGGCAGAAGGCAGGTCGGGGTGTCAGCGTCAAAGAAATCTGATGTTGCGTCCTTCCTAAGAAAAAGGACCTGTCGAGCGGAGCATGCGTCCTTCTTGCCCCCATCGATGTGTGGTTATTTGTAGGCACCCACTGTACACGGCCATGGACCACGCTGGCTCTTTAGGCGCCGCGCAAAGCGTTGAAGATAATGAGATGACCACTACCAAGTGTCGACCATCCTTGTAACTGGTACTTTGCTGAACCGCCCTGACGTGATATATCGGTGTAGGATTCCTTCGACTTTGATTTGAGACCCATGGTATCAACACGAATACCTTGTAGGTCCTGCTGTTCTCAGTACCTTTGTTGAAGAAACAGAACAGTAGTAAGTTCCTGTTTTCAGATCTTGTTCTCTCCCATTTACTCTCCTCCAAATAATAACTGCCCTTTTATTTCTGGGTTAATCTTATTTTTGTCATCTCCACGTTAATGCTCTCTGAGTGAGTCTGACTCATGTTGTTTCCTTCTTGCAAAGTATTGTGCAGAAGCCTCCTTTCTCTGCATCTGAGAGAGTCGCTGCTGCCTGCTCGAACACCATAGAGGCTGCCATGGAAACAGCAGACGAGGAGACCCAGTTGCTTGCTCATCTCCAACCTCCTTCTCAGGTACCCCCTCCCTCCCTCCCTCTCACTAAATAGATCATCATGTTGTTAGATATCAGACTTAGAGTGGTAATATCTTTATTTAAGCATCTACCTGTAGAATATGCTAGGTGCTTTCCTTAGCTCTCAAGGCTTCTAGCCTATATATGTAACTCATCGGCCCTCTTTGTGGCTTGGAATGAATGGATTAATCTTTTGGGGCTAACAAGTGGTATCTAGAGCCTAGGTTATCTACGAAATTCCCAAACTGCCCCTCTCCTATCTCTCCGTGCTCTCCTCTCCACCCACCTGAAACCCTAGCCGCCGGGCCCACAGGCCGGCGGCGGCGGCGCACCTCACTTCCCCCGGCGGCCAACCACCTTCTCCGGCCCTCTCGCACACGGATCGGGCGCGGGCGAGCATGGATCGGGCGGAGGCGCGGCGGATCGAAGCGGCGACAGCGGGCGTTGACTCGAGCGGATTCGGCGGCGGCGTGCTCATCCCGGACGCGGATTCGAGCAGTCGCGGGCGTGAATCAACGCGGCCGAGTAGCGCAGGGGGCAAAGCGGGCTGCAGGCGGCACGGACGCAGGGCGTACGGGCGAGCACGCGCGCGGGTGGAGCAGCTGCGCGCGTGTGCAGCTGCGGCGGGCCTTCTCCCCTCTCTCCAGGCTCGCAGATCGGGCGCCGGCGGCCTCTCCCGGCGCGGATTGAGGCGGTGGCGCGGCGCGGATCGACGGGCGAAGGCGGAGCAGGTGCTGTGCGGAGTAGCTCAGCGTGGTTCAAGGCCACGGGGAGCAGCGAAGTTCGAGGCCGCGCGGAGGCAGAGTGCGGGCGTGCGCTCGGAGCAGAGAAGCGGCAACTTCATCTTCTTCCCCAGGCAAAGCTTCTCCAGCACCCATGGCTGGCTCACGCAGATCGCAGAGGGACCAGGCTGCCGGCGGCTCATGCGTGCAGGGCGGCGACGGCGTCGACGCGCAGGGCGTGGACGCCGCGGCCTTGGCAGCCGGCGGAGTGCCCCCGGCTGCCGGAGATGCGGCCCTGGCACCCGACGCGGTGCCGGTGCCCCTAGCGGCCGGAGTGGTGATTCCGGCAGCACCGATCCCCTCCGTCCACACCTGCGGCTCCAGTACCTCCTCTCGCAGCTCGGTGGTGTCCAGCGCGAGGAGGAGGGCGGTTGTACTGGAGGCCGAGGCGGCGATGGAGCGGCAGCGCATGGCTCGTGAGGCGGAGGAGCGGCGCATGGAGGCAGAGGAAAAGGATGAGCGGCGGTTGTTGCTCGAGATGGAGGCTGCAGCGGCGCGGCGCCAAGCACGGCGTGCGGCCGCTGCACGCGAGGAGCAGGAGCAAAGGCAGGCAGTGCATGCCCTGCGGGAGGCGGCTGCGGCTCGGGCGGTGCGCGTGGAGGTAGGGATGAATACGATCGGATACGATCGCTAAAAGCCTAAATTGTTTTCAGTTTCAGATTTTTTGACGAAAACGACATCAAAAACGATATTGTCGGAAACGAAAACGACACCGGTATTACGGTAACATCGAAAACGAATCTATTCGATCGAAAACAAGCCGATATCAGTCGGGAATCGATAATTCGTTTTAAAAAAAAACGATAATAACAAACATTACATGACAATTTTTTTTGACATGACCATCCCATGTGTCCATGCTCCAGCTCCAAACATATGAAAGACAAGTCTGTGACCACTAAGTTCACACAACAACATAACCAAGTAGCAGTTCACAGTACAGCAGTTCATACTTCACACGACATAACCACCAGGCACCAAGTTCATTAAAAAAAGTTCACAAATAATTAAGACAAGTTCACAAATATTTTATCCATGCGTGTAGATGGGGGCGCCGTTAGCGCGTTTGGGGAAGGAACAGGGGAGCGTCAGTCGAAGTAGGGTTTGCTAGTTGGACAACCGTAGTCGTGGACTCGTGGTGGTAATGGGCAATTCGACTTGGTCCTTGTGTACAGGTTTAGGTTGGGAGGCTTCCAAGCCTAGTGGGAGATACAGCATAATACCGACGGTAACTACCGGCATAATACGGTAAAACGCGAAAACGATTGGAAAGAGCCTAAATGATTTTCGTTTTCGTTATCGTATTATTTTACCGTTATCGTTATCGTATTTACCAAAAAACCGAGAAAACCTCGGAAACGAGCCCCGGTAAACAAAAATTATCGTTTTCGCTTTCATCCCTACGTGGAGGCAGCTACGACGCGCGCAGCCGAGGAAGCTCGCCTCCTCGAGGAGCAGGCACAGGCGTTGCAGGTGGCCGCGACCCGTCGGTGCATGGAGGCGCTCCAGCTACAGGAGGAGCTGGAGGCGACGCGCGAGGTGGCGCGACGCGAGCAGGAGGAGGTGATGCGGCAGGCACAGGGTGCGGCGCAGGCTGGTGCCGCTCAACCATCCCGCGGCGCATGGCGGCCGGCGGGAGCTGCCCGAGGTGATGCGACAGCGAGAGGTGCACGGGTGGATCCCGAACCCACGTCGGCGTCAGGACGTGGAGCCGCCTCGCTCCGTCCACGACCCCGACTCCCCGAGGGCCGTGAGGACCATCGTTCGGGAGTCAGCCGGCACGACACAGTGGCCTATGCGGACGAAGGACAACTACATCGAGTGGAGCTCGGTGATGAAGGTGAAGCTCCAGGTGCGACACATGTGGGAGGCGGTCGACACCAGCGACGTCGACGAGCACGAGGACCGGCGAGCGCTTGAGGCGTTGCTCGCCGCGATCCCGATGGAGATGGCGTCGAACCTCTCCGTGAACGGGTCCGCCAAGGAGGCTTGGGACGCTATCGCTGCGGCCCGAGTCGGCACCGACCGCAACCGCAAGTCCACGCTTCAGAGGCTTCAACAGGAGTAGGAGCGCCTGGCTTTCAAGCCGGGCGAGGACGTCGACGACTTCGCTCTCCGCCTCTCCAGCCTGATGCAGCGGCTGGAGCGGTATGGCGATGACGAGATCACCGAGGAGAAAGCCGTCGCCAAGTTCCTCCGTTGTGCCCCGAGGAAGTACTCGCAGCTCAAGATCGTGATCGAGACGATGCTCGACATCTCGACGCTGACGATCGAGGAGCTGGTGGGACGGTTCAAGGCCGTCGATGACCAGGAGGAGATGGCGTCTGGCGGGCCATTCACCGTCGGTGGTGGGCTCCATCCCACTGAGGAGCAGTGTCTTGCCCGCCAGAAGGAGAAGAAGAAGGGGGAATGCACGTCGTTCCCGCAAGAAGACCAAGACACCTCGACCACGTGATGGGTCCAGCAGTAACAGTGAGGGCGAGGACGTCGGGGACGACACATGTCACAGGTGTGGCAAGACTAGGCACTGGGCCAAGGAGTGCAAGCAGCCACGGCGTGGCGGCCATGCCCACCTCATGATGGCAGATGCAGATGAGGAGCCAGCACTCCTCTGATGCGAGGAAGACACTCTAAGGCTTAGGAGGAGAATGTTAGATATAAGCCTTTAGAGTGGTAGTATCTTTATTTAAGCATCTCTTAGTAGAATATGCCCTAGCATCTACCTGTAGATTATGCTAGGTGCTTTCCTTAGGTCTCAAGGCTTCTAGCCTATATATGTAACTCATCAGCCCTCTTTGTGGCTTGGAATGAATGGATTAATCTTTTGGGGCTAACACATGTAAGCACTTGATAACATGCTTTGTTGGCTCAGAACTGGACTCTGAATGTGAAGCTTTTGGTGTTATGATGCAGGTTGTAGCGTCGGAGTATACAGGCGATGGTTCAGTTGATATCAACAAACAACCTGCTCTCAAGCGCAGCACAGGGAAATGGAGGGCCTGCTATCTCATCTTAGGTATGCATCCAAAAGTCCCCCATCGCTTTTTTGTGTCATTCTAGAACAACCAGCTCACCTCTTCATCACATACCAGGTGTTGAATTCTGTGAAAGCCTGGCGTTCGCTGCAATCTCGCCGAATTTAGTGACCTATCTCACCACTGTGCTCCACGAAAAAAAGGTCAATGCAGCAAGAAATGTCTCCGCCTGGTTCGGAGCTTGCTTCCTCTCACCACTTCTTGGGGCTTTCATTGCAGACACGTACTGGGGAAGATACTGGACCATTGTTGTATCCATCCCGATCTACATCATCGTAAGTTCAGAGCTACTAATGAAATTCGCTCTGCAATTAGTGTAACCAATGACTCTGAGTATCTCCACTTTGTCAGGCAATGCTCATTCTGATAGCTTCAGCATCGCTCCCAGTGTTCTCAGCGTCCTCCTACCATGATCTTCATAGTGCAGTGGTTTACCTTGGGCTCTACCTTCTTGCCATCTCGAATGGTGGTCTCAAGCCCTGCATTTCAACCTTCGGGGCCGACCAGTTTGACGCCAATGACCCGATGGAGCTGGCCCAGAAGGGCTCCTTTTTCAACTGGTACTTTTTCTTGACCAGCACCAGCTCCCTTCTGTCTGGAACAGTGATTATTTGGCTGGAGGACAATGTTGGCTGGGCAGTCGGCTACATCATCCCAGCAATTCTCATGCTCTTCTTTTTCGTGGTATTTGTCGCCGGCTCGAGGATATATAGATTTAGGGGAACGAAGGCAAGCCCCCTTACAAGCATATTTCAAGTAGTTGTTGCTGCTGTCAGAAAGTGGCATTTGCAATTGCCGGATGACAGATCACTTCTGTATGAACGGACCAGTTTGCCTTCTACAGCTGATGCAAGTCAAAAGAACAAGCATTCCAATCAGTTCAGGTACATCAATTTTTTTTTTCAAAGTGCAAGCCAATGTGCAGTCCAATTAACATATAAAAAGATGTTTGCAGTAAACTACACAAACTATGGTGTTTGATAATAACTAATAAGCATGGTTTCGAGCTATGAGTACTGACATTTTTACATGTACAATGATGAACATGAAAATTGCTGAAAGTATGTGTTGAAAATTCCTCTATGAACATGTCACTTGAAAAATGTAAAGTTGACGGGAAATTTACCTATTTTAAACTATGTTCTCCAGGTTCTTGGACAAGGCTGCGATTGCCCCATCAGACAATGAATCTGTGGTACAGATGAGTTCATGGAGGCTCTGCACCGTGCAACAAGTTGAGGAGCTAAAGATGCTGCTTTCGATGACCCCTACCTGGGGGTCATTTGTGATCTATTTTTCAGTCGCCGCTCAGATGCAATCGACCTTGGTTGAGCAAGGCATGTTCATGGATAATCATGTTGGCTCGTTTGCCATCCCACCTGCATCCATGCCCATTGTTAGTATATGCAGCTTCCTCATCTGGATCCCCTTATATGAAACCATCTTAATACCATTGGCGCGTCGCTTCACTCGCAAAGAGAAAGGCTTCTCCCAGTCGCAGCGCCTTGGAATTGGACAAGCGCTGTCCACGCTAACCGTGGTGCTTGCTGCATTGTTGGAGACAAGGAGGCTGGCGATCGCGGAAGCCAACGGCCTGAAAGATCAGGATGTGCCAGTGCCACTAAGCATCTTGTGGCAGGGACCAGTTTACTTGGTGCATGGTGCGGCAGCGGTCTTTGGTGGCATCGGCTTGACCGAGTTCTTTTACGATGAAGCCCCAGTGACCATGAGGAGCCTGTGTGCAGCGCTCGGGCAGCTTGCGACTGCTGCCGGGTCCTACTTAAGCTCATTCATACTCAGCATTGTTGCAGTGGCCACAACACGCGGCGGCAAACCTGGGTGGATTCCAGATAATCTGAATGAAGGCCATCTCGACTATTTCTTCTGGATGATGGCCGCTCTTAGCTTACTGAATTTGGCTCTATTTGTGGGTTACTCAATGAGGTATAAAGGAAAACAACATTTTTAGACTCCAGGGGTGGAGCCAGAGTTGATGTCGGTGATGGATAATTCACATAGATCAGACATTAGATACAAACCTGATAGTAAATGGTGCGTTTCATCTACTAATGGGAAATATTAATATTTGGATCTTCTTACAATGTATATATATTACTAATACTCTGTAAACTGTAAAAGGCTTCGTCCTACATAATTGGTCGGTTGCATCTTAAAAACATCCTTTTTTCACATTTCTTCTGAGACTCGATAGTTGGTACCAATTGAACCAGGAATGGGATGTGTAAATTTCTTCTATGTTTGGTGCATTTTTTTTACCTATACGATCAAGTAAACTAGAGAATTGCCTTGTAAAGCAGCTGAAATCAGAACCTAAATGAAAGGGAGTTATCCACTTCTGTTTGCAAGTTTCGCTTGGAATTTTAACATCTGACCGAATTCATCATTAACAGATAGAGATTCGAATGACATGGAGAATTACCAGTAACTATGAAAAAATAAAAGTTGCAAGAGTATTTTGCTGCAATATGGACGAGTTGCGAAGGCAGTTACCTGAACTTCACCTGCCATAAATATCACCGTCGGTCTGAAACTCAACCCCCAAGCAGGCAATTCACCTAACAGCTTGAGTGCGTTGCACAGTGATAACACAAACAGCGGCGGAAGGGTAGTGGTAAGGGGTAGCACCAATGTCTGCGGCAACATTGTGATGCGATGAACACTGTGGAGTGGGCGGCGTTACGGCGGTGCGATGAGGAAATGGCCTCCACTGCAGCAAAGCAGGGAGGAAATGGCCGCCGCCGCGACAAGCGCTCGCGATTGGCGAAGACACCGGCAAGATATGAGTGCGAAGCCCACGCCCGGTCACTACGGTAACGCCGAGGCCTGGTAGCGATAACGACGCCGGCCGGACGCCGCAGCCGGGGAAATAAATTGGGTGCGCACGGTACGCACCGCGGCCACCGTGCGCACCCTCTCCCCTGTGTCCCTGCGACGTGGGCCTGAGCGAGAGAAAAATAAAATGCATTTGTTTCTTTGGATAGTGATTTCTCCTTCCATACTAGTGGTGACTACTCAGGCCCACATCGCAGAGACACAGGGGAGGGGGTGCGCACAGTGGCCGCGGTGCGCACCGTGCGCACCCAATTTATTTCCGCAGCCGGAGTTGGCAATCAGTCATTCTCGTGTCCTTTCCATTTCTCATTAGCACCGTACAGGCCCTCTGTTTTCACCCTTCGTAGTAAACACGAGGCGCGCCTCGCCGCGCCCGTTTACAGGAAGGTTGTTTTCTCTATTTTAGCGATTTAATTGAAGCTACGCTTTTTTGCAGTTTTGCATATGGGCTGGTGTTGTCCCGTTTATTTTGATCATTTGTTGGGCCTTTTTTCGTTCGGTTGGTGTGTTGGGTGGGTCTTTTTGTTTTTTCTCATAGTGCTGGAGTATTTGCTGGGCCTTTTTTGGTTGGTGGTTAATGCGGTGTGCGTTTTTCCTTTCTTGCTGCGTACGCCCGTTTTTTCTTTTCCTGTGCTGAAGATAATAATCATAATTCATGCAGGCATCGAAATGCACCGAAATGCGAAATCGCAACCAAGTGAGTAAAATGAACATAGCACACAGTAATTAAGCAAATTAGGACGGCCTGAAGCAAATGCGTTCACAATCATAAACTGATCGGTGCTGTCGCAATCGTAAACAAAAGGGAAAAGCTATATCTCACCTGAGTGAAATGGAGCTCCTCCTCATCCACCTCCATTCTTCAATTCCGGCCGACTTCACCTTTATCTTCGGCTCCGGCAAGCTTCTCCGACGAGGTTAGGGTTCCGGGTTAGGTTCGTGGTTAGGGGTTCGGGTTGCCCGGGGCCCGGTACTCACCGCCGGCCTTAGAGGGGAGACCGGCGGCGGCAGGCTGGCCCGCCGGAGGAGGCGGGCGCGGGGACGGCGGGGCGCCGCCGGCCGGGTGGCGAGGAAGATGGTAGGGCCGGTGCCGGGGTGGGGGAGCCGATGCCGGAGACGGCAGTGGTGCTCGGAGGCGGCGGCGTCGGCGGGAGGTGGCAGGGGGAGGGGTAAGAGGCGGCCGGCGCGGGCGAGCTAGGGTTCGCCGGAGAGGTGGGGAGGGTCAGGGCGGCGGGCGGCGGACCGAGGCGGCGGTGTCGGGGAGGAGGGGGCGTCGATCTGAGGAGCCGAACCGGTTGGAGAAGAAGATGGGGTGGGGGAGAAGAAGGTGGTGGTTGGATCTGGGCCCTTCATTTTAGATCCAATGGTCTAAAATTTGGGTGAGGAGAGACTATTTCAACTGGGTGGGTAGACAAAACACAGTAAGCACCGCTGCTATATGTAAAAAGGGTACCGAACTCAAAGAGCTGGCGTCTTTCAGAGAAGGTACGTGGCAAAAGTAGCAGGACGGAAACCCTGTGAGGAAACAAACGAAGAGAGAGCAGCACACAACTGACCTCGGCGGAAAACACAAGGATTGACCAAGGCGGGCGGCTCCAATCCGGGAGGGAAGAATGGAAGCTGCTGCAAAAAAAGAAAAGGAGTAGAACAGAAATGTAAGAAACGGAGAAAGAAGAAGATCGCTATATGTTGAATCCAAGAAAGTCTAGAAGCAAGCAACTAAGGCAGGAAAAGGATAAGGAACTCCAAATCCATACAAAGCAGCACAAGAGCCCCAAATCAGTGAGGGGTAGCCGACATCCATAGACGGGCCAAGAGAGGGGAGGAATCCAACGGTGGCTAAAGTGAAATGGGGCGACGGCTGTACGTAGAGAAGAGGAGAGGAAACATGAAGGCACGAGGCGCAGCTTACCAACACGAAGGAAGAAGAAAGACAGCGGATCGGAGCCGAGGAAAATCGGCGCCCGACAGAAAGAACGGTGTCGCAACAACAACTGAAACGTGAAATCTTACGGGCACACTGGGCTACACACAACGTTGGCTCAAGTAAGGCGCAAGTAAGGCTCGATTGGAGTTAGTAGAACTAGAACAGCGACGCCGCACACGCGAGAGCAGTAAAACAACTGGCTGCTACGCACGCATCGGACAACTATATATAGGATCAAAACGGGAGGACCTTCGCGGTGACTCCAAATTCCCCTGGCCTATGGGATGTACGGAGTAGTTATTAGAGCAGCTCCGGTGTACGTACTGTACCGACAGACGGTGCCACGTCAGCGACTGTAGGTATGTGCAACAAAAAACTATAGCCGCAACAATCAAACTGAGCGCATCGTGGGAGTCGAACTTTATATGCAGTTTACTAAAGTTCGAACTCAGCTAAATAAAATAACAAGATAACTAACTTATTGCCACTATAAGAGAGCGAGTAATTTGCCATATGAAAGGATGAGCGGCAACGGATTTACCGTAATATGAAAAGAATGAATATCACGCAGCGGCAAGTGGCAACAGATTTTAAATATCCCTAAGACCCTAACATATTAGACACATAACATAACCGTTGCAGGAATATACTCTCCCTCCGCTCTAAATTATAGGTTGTTTTGATATTTTTAAATTCTTATGTTTTATCACGCACTTAAATATATACTACCTCCGTTTGCAATTAAATATCATGCACTTAAATGGCCTGCATGGCTTTTCTTTGCTATTTTATTTGTAAATCTCTTGTTGACTCTCTATGTCATTATGCTATTCCGTCGGTAGGAATAATTTGTTATTCATGTCGACTTCTACACCAGCACGAATAACCACTAAGAATATGGTCTTCTTATCACCCCCCTCTCAAACGGTCTGCCCTAAAAAAACCAGACGCTACTACATACCTTTTCTATATAATAGTGTTGAGACCACCAATGGACTTCCTGTTGTTGCTTCCTCCGTCATGGAAGAGTGCAATTCTAATTTTTTGGGACAGATAAGTGATGACGTGAAAAGACTTTCGTACCCTCAATTATTTGCCATATGAGGTAGTTTTGACATGTAAATCAAATCTGACCAATTAATTAGAAAGGTAGTTAAGATTCAATCTCTATAATTGTATTTTTTGTAGGATTTTTTTTTCAAATGTTAGGATTGCACGGGGAGAGTATTTATTATTATTGTCGATTTGTCTTTGGGATCGGTGTGAGTGGAAGTGTGAGGTTCCTCACCGCATCTACAAAGGTGTAACTATACAATGAGTAATGGCTATGCGCAGATATAGGTCCGGAGGCAAAATTGCGTCACTCTGGAGACAACATTGCGTCACTCTGGAGTCTGGAATTTGAGCACGTGGGAAAAGGAATTAATTTGAGGAATAGAATCCATCAAGATAAAAGATGAAGCGATGCTGTGTCATTTAAGAGAACGAGTTACCATGGAATCGGAGATGCAGTCCCTCCGTGCGTTGTGATGGGATAGAAGATGAGACCACCAATGTCCGGCAAGTAGCCACTGTACACGAGTGGAGTGGCATCTCTGCACTACGATGGAACCATCCATGACCTTGCGAGATAACCACCGACCACCCACCACCCACCATCGACCACCCTCTTTCTCTGTTAAGCCACCTCCCTCTCCTTTGACGGGTAATGACTACGTTAAGCTGAAACAAACACTATGCTTTTAGAATTGGCTTCTGAAAACCAGAAGCTATATTTTAATTATAACCCAAAAAAGAATATATGGACGAGCTTTTGCCGGCTCTGTATAATGCTTTTACGAGAATTCCATTTCCCTAATACATAAACCAATAACAAATAGTTTTTCACCATTATAAAAGCTATATGTTTTCAAGCAGTTCAGCTTCCTAAAACAAAGGCCCAAACAAATATACCTTAAAGCCTTACCTTAGCCCGCCTACCATTATGATACCAACAATGCCTTTGTTTAAAGTGCGCAGTAAGGCCCTACGCAGATCTCCGTATTAGTACAAATAGGACAGCCAACAAGCATTTTATTGCCTGATTGAATCAGAAGTACTCTGCTGTGCAGTGAAAGCTTTGTTGCAGCCTCCATTCCCTCAACCTGGCAGAGAGACAAACACGATTAGGCTTGCCATGGAAAAACCAGATGAGGAGAGGCCTCTCCTTCATCTCCAACCTTCTCCTGAGGTAACTTCTCTTTCTCAGCTATTGCATAGTTAATAATATGTTTCCATGATGGCCACAGGCAGATACTTGAAGCAGGTTGCAGGCTCGGAATATACAAAAGATGGAACAGTTGATATCAACAATCAGCCTGCTCTCAAGAACAGGACAGGAAAATGGAGGGCGTGCTTCCTCATCTTAGGTACCAGAGAGCAGTTCATGCTCACCAATCTGCTCCTGCTCTCCTCTTCTCTTCAATTCTGCGTAACAGCTGGCTAATTGCTTGACCATCACGCACTAGGTGTTGAGTTCAGTGAGTGCATGGCCTTCTTCGCCATCTCAAAGAATCTAGTGACCTACCTCACCACAGTTCTCCATGAGAGCAAAGTTGCTGCAGCCAGAAACGTCTCCGCTTGGGTCGGAGCTTGTTTCTTCACGCCACTTTTTGGTGCTTTCATCGCAGACACTTACTGGGGGAGATACTGGACCATTGTTGTTTTCCTTGCCAGTTTACTTTGTCGTAAGTTCAAAGCAATAAAAGAAATTTTCTTGCATCTTTTGCTGCCTGAAACACTGAAAACCCTTTCATTTTGTCAGGCTATGGTCGTTATAATAGCCTCTGCATCCCTCCCCATATCAACCATAACTTCTGACCATGGCAACAACGTTCATCAAGTAGTGGTTTACCTTGGACTCTACCTTGCTGCCATTGGGAGTGGCGGTGTCAAGCCCTGCACGTCAGCCTTTGGGGCTGACCAATTTGATATTAATGATCCAGCAGAGCTGGTGAAGAAGGGTTCCTTCTTCAACTGGTACTACTTCTTGATCAGCACCAGCTCCCTGTTGTCTGGTACAGTGATTGTTTGGCTGCAGGACAATGTTGGGTGGGCGGTCAGCTATGTCATCCCAGCAGTACTCATCATCATCTGTTTCCTTGTATTTTTAGCTGGCTCGAAGGTATACAGGTTTAGGAAAATGGGAGTAAGCCCCCTTACGAGCATACTTCAAGTGTTTGTTGCAGCTGTCAGGAAGTGGCATATGAAATTGCCAGATGATAGCTCGCTTCTTTATGAGCCAATCAGTTCGCCTTCCGCAGCTGATACAAGTCACAAAATCAAGCATACCAATGAATTCAGGTATGTTCAATTTTGTAAAGTACATGCCAGCAGTCTGACACATAGAAGTAACCGCTACTAGAAGAACTATAGAACTTTCGGTGCCTAAAAAATAATTTTGTTCTGTTTTTAACCATAACCTAGTGGTATCTTGCAACAACTACAATGCTGGTCGAGAAGTTTCTTTCAGAAACATCAGCAGGAAGCAATTTTATGAACGGCATCTCACTTGAAAAATATAAAGTTGATGCAAACGTTACCTGTTCTGAACTATGTTCTTCAGGTTCCTTGAGAAGGCTGCTATTGTATCGGCCTCATCAGACAATGAATTCAGGGTGTTAATGAGCTCATGGCGGCTCTGTACAATGACACAAGTTGAGGAGGTAAAGATGTTGCTGCGGATATTCCCCATCTGGGCGTCGTTCCCGATCTTTTACACAGTCAGTGCACAGATGGCTTCAACTTTGGTTGAGCAGGGCATGTTCATGGACAACCGTGTTGGCTCGTTCGCCATCCCACCCGCATCCATGTCCATCATTGGCGTATTCAGCGTTCTCATCTGGGTCCCCATTTATGAAACTGTACTGGTGCCACTTGCACGGCATTTCACTGGCAAGGACAAGGGTTTCTCCCAGACACAGCGCCTTGGAATTGGGCAAGCACTGTCCATGCTCACCATGGTGTATGCGGCTTTGCTCGAGATGAAGAGGCTGGCGATCGCGGAAGCCAAAGGCCTGACAAACCAGAATGTGCCTGTGCCAATGAGCATCATGTGGCAGGCGCCACTTTATTTGGTGCATGGTGCAGCCGAAGTGTTTGGTGGTATTGGAGTGATTGAGTTCTTCTATGATCAGTCCCCAGAGACCATGAAGAGCCTGTGTGCGGCACTCGGGCAGCTGGCACTTGCATCAGGGTCTTACATCAACTCACTCCTTCTCGGTGTTGTTGCAGTAGCCACAACCCACGACGGGGCACCTGGGTGGATTCCAGACAATCTCAATGAAGGCCATCTGGACTATTTCTTCTGGGTGCTGGCTGCTCTTAGCTTACTGAATTTGGCTCTGTTTGTGCATTACTCAGTAAGGCACAGAAGGCACAGAGGGAAGACAAGTTGACCCAAAAGGTTGTGTTGTTCCTGTCAGGCAGCTGCTGTTTGGCGCAAGCTAATCTCCTCACCTATCATCAATACAATTTAAATGTAATCAAGTGTAACCCTGACATGATGTGCAGCCTGATAGTAAAGTACCTGTTGTATCTAGTAACGAAGAGATTAAGCATTGAATCTGTGTAAAAAGTACAATACTCTTAAATTCAGTTTTCACGTCACTTGTGAGATTCAATCCTGACTCTGACTCAAGCAGGTCATGCACCTTTTAGTTTTTTTATATACAGCTATATACTCTGGCTATTCCCTTTCTCATAAAGAGAAATTACATTGCAAAGCTGATCAAATCAACCCGACGGGCAATAATTCATAAACAGTTTTGCATGCAAAGTTGACTTGTGACCAAATTCGTCCTTGAGAAACTATACTGATATTCCGATATCGTGGAAATTGGAGTAAACCCAAATTAAAGAACAACAGCAAGATTATTCATTTGAGTATGGAGGAGTTCAGAAGTTACCTCAACCCGGCCTGAGGAAATGCTCATCTGAAAACCAATCCACGGGTCGGCAATTCGTCGAACAGCTTGTGCGCACTAGCACAGCACGAGACAACGCATCTCGTCTGCTGAGACGGAGATCCAGACCGCGTGTGGCGACGGCAACCGTGCTGGAGTCTCTCCCTGTACGTGGCGGCGGTGTAGGTAGTAGGGACGACCAGCGATCACCACCCCGCAGCAGAGCAGAGAGTCAACGGCCGTTGCCAGTTGCCACCATAGGCATACGCCCTAGCAATGGCTAGGTACGAGCACGACGCCCACGTCCGGCAACGGCTACGGCGGCGAGATCGGGCCGCAGCGGCGGCGGTTTTTGGCTTTCATGGTTTCAATCAAAAACAACCTTGCAGCGGTTGCCACAAAGTAATTTTTTTAGAGATTTGGAAATTCAAAGTTTGAAATAATCTTAGCTCGTTTCACTCGTCAGTCCCTCGACATAACATGTTTCATTCCTCCAGCAAGCAATTTTAGCTCACTATTTATTTCCTACCACCATTCAATCAACCTAAATAATACGTACAATAGGCTCAGATTATAATATTATACGAGCCATATGTAATCCAATAAACAATACTCTTCTAGCCAGTGGCGAATCCAGGAATTGAAGTTAGGGTGGACCAGAGCTATTTTTTTCGTTCATCTACAGTAGCTACAGTAGTTGAAGTAGCAAAATTGAACTTTTGTGCAAGTTTAGGGACTTATATGTCTAGTTTCATAGTTAGAGGAGCAAAATTAAACTTTTCTGATATTTCAAGGAGGTAAATCAGACCTTTTTAAAGAAAAATCAAAGTAAGTACTCTTTGGGCTGAATCTCGGGCCTCATCTCAGGGTGGGCAAGGCCGTTGCCCACCCGGCCGACCCTTTAGATACGCCACTGCTTCTAGCTTATAGAATATAAGTTGGATTATCTGGGACATTAGTTAACTCCGGAGCAACTATGTACCGTAGATGCGGTGCGCTAGCTGTTGACACACGGCCCCCCAGGCCGCAAGCTTTTCCATATCCCGCAAACGAAGCTGTCGTTTAATTTTTAGCCCCATCTTTTTTCCATGCGTGGACCCTAAAAAAACAATCCTTAAAAGAATTCATATACGATGAATCATGTGTCTAAATCAAATTCCGATTGCACCGCTCTATTTCTTTCGACGAGATCTTCAAAACTAGACCACACTTGCCCATATTTAGATTAAAAAAATTATGAAACATTTTTTTCAAAAGAAGAAACAATTCATCCAATTTCAACAACCAGAACAAATCATGTGACCGTGTGGAACAAAGAAATCGTATAGTATAGTAGGAACATATATTTTAACATGTGGAACAAATTATCTAGAGAAATAGAGTATTATCATATGAGAAGAAAAGGTTAAAGTGGAAAAAATCGTCCAAACTTGTGGAACAAAATATCATACGAAAGGAACATCAATATTAACACGTGGAACAAAATATATGCATGTGAACAAAATAGTATATATTTGAACAAATTATATATGCAGAATATTATACACTTGAAATAAAATATATAACTCATGGAACACAAATACATACATGCGGAACAAATTATACTACTCGAATTATCTTAAAAAATAAATTAAAAAATCAGTCGTGAAAGAATAGATTAAAAATAAGAAAAGTAAAAGAATAAATTTAAAATAAACAGAGTAAATAAAAAAGTGAAAGAAAAATAAACATAAGAAAAAATAAACATAAGAAAAAAAGAAAAATAAATAGCAAAAAAATAACATGAGGGAAACATATACTAGGAGAGCTTCGAAAACTAAAAAAAATAATTGCCTTAAAAAACTAAAAAAATTAAGAAAAAACAACAAATAAAAAAGGAAAATAAATAAAAAAAGGCTAAAGGAAAAAAAACCCTGCGGATGCATGCATGAGCGTGTGTGCGGGTCAGAGGCAAAGCAAGGTAGGGTGTGTTGTGTGCATGCACGTGGGTGGGGTCCACCTTTTAGAGAGAGTGAAGGAAAAGTGTGCGGTGGCTATTTATCTACCACATATGCTTCTGTTCCGAATAACGTATCTATTTAGGGCTTGACTAGAGGGAGGTCCTTCTCCATTTAGTCTTTGGGAGGGTCATTCCCAAAATGAAAAACATTTCATTTTAGGAAACTTAACCCTTCCCCTGGGCCCACCCAACTTTTTGAGTTTTGATCACTTTTCTGAAGAATAGAACTAATAACAGACCCATGTAAGAGCAAGTATTATAGAGTCTAGTCAGCTGGCTAAATGACTCTCCACGTCAGATAAAACCCAGCGGGAGTGAGAAACGGAGAGAGAAAGTCGAACGGGCGTGTGACGAGACGCCCGCTGACACCGGCGAAATGCTCCCTTCTCCTTCGTTCCTCCACTCTGATGGCTCCACGTACAAGCTGAACCAGTGCAGCGCAATAATGAATGGTAGGGCCCGCCACTACAAGCTGTTGAGCTCGCGTGACCTGGCGTCTATACGCCCGCTCCGCCGGCGTCCTTATTAGCCATGCTCTAAGGTTGGGACTTGGGAGTGTAAAGATTTGGAGTTTGGGAGCCAGAAGGCCCAAAACCCTGTAAATTTGCATTGGGGACCGTGCCAGGACTCTTCTTTGCAACAGCAAAAACACTTGGCAACCATCTAAACACCTACCTATAAAGAATTGGTAAAGTTTACAGCCAAAAGATTTAGGATCTAAGGCCACGGCCAACGGGCCGATAAGCAACGTCGCTAGATGTCCACGTCGGAGAGAGGCGAGGAGAGAGAGAAAAAACGTCGCTACACTCAACGACATGCTACAACACGCGATTCCAGGTCTGCAGGACCCACAACACGCTGCGCCGAGCGGGATCGAGAGTGATGAGCGGAAGTTGAAGAATTTATTGGATTAAAGTACTCCAGTTTTGTTTCATTGAGACTAGAGCTAAAAGACGTACTGTTGGATGGGTCATCTTTTGTACTGTCTATTGCTAATATGGAGTCTCTTATAGAGAGCAAAATATCTTTACCACTAATGGTGCCCTAAACAGGCTCTGATACTCTAAAGGAACGTTGCTTTCATGCATCTATATCAACACTTGGGTTTACTGAATCTTCCAACCGCTCACGACATTTGTTTCTGTGATCACCCTTCCTATCTATCCTCGTGTGCGCTGCAGGCGGGAGTCTTTGCCTCCTCCTGGGGAGAAGTTTTCACCGGCCACCATTGCTCAGTCAAATTAAAACATTGAAATGATCTATCAATACGTGGGTTTACTGACTCTTTTAACCGCTCACGACACAAGGTCAGTGCAAGCTCAAAGTCTCATGAGGACCTGAAGTCTCGAGGCCAGGGTTGAGAGCTCCCCCTGACGAAGCCGGCGCCGGCAGCCGCCGCCGCCGATCTCCCTTCTCCGGCCACGCCCACCTGCCAAACCACAGATCCGCCCTCTCTACCTCCCGCCCGTCCTACCCATCCTCTCGCCGCAAGCTCCCGTGGCCTGTGGGAGTAGATCGAGGCGGCGCGCCATGACCTAGTCTCCAAGCTCCATCCCTCACCGCCGGCGGTCACTCCGACACCGGCGTCCAGAGCCTCCCGGCGGTCGCCATCCCGGCACCGACGGCCACACACCCGCAACCCCCTCCCACCACCACCCTCTTCCCCCGAGCCCGCCCCACCACCACCATGGGCCTCGAATCCCCCCTTTCCCCGGGCCACGCGTACCCCTCGCCGGAGCCAGGGTCGTCGGAGGCCGGGCCTTCCATCCCTTCCGCGCTGGAACTCTCCAACCTATCCGCCTCTGGCTCGTCGGGCTCCAATCCCCGCTCCCCAACCTTCAGCGAAGTGGTCAGGGGAATGGGAATCCCCTCGCCGGAGCGGACACCTTCACCGTCGGCAGTCCTTCTCCGCCGAGGCGCCGCACCACCCTCCCCCTCGGCGGTCCCGCCGCCGCCACGCTTCGGTCGCATACCTCCGCCGCCGGTCGGTAGTGAGGAGGTCGCATCCCACCAGGAGGTCGTGCCGCCGGGCAGGATCCTCCGCTTCGGTCGAATTTCACCGCCGCCGCCACCGCCGCCGCCGCCAAGTCGTGCCTTCCTCCGAACAAGGCTCGATTTTGGGGACAATGCTTCGTCTTCCAAGGCGCCGGCCGTCCCACCTCCGCCTCCTCCGGTCCGCATCCCTTCGCGTCCACCCGTGGGGGACTTCATGGCTGACGCCCGCTGCGCGGAGGCCAGGCGCTCCCGAGACGTTCGGATGGAGGACGAGGGTTGGGAGGTGGTCAAACCGCGCAAAAGGAAGGCCTCGAGGTCGCCGCCCCACTCCCCACCGCCTCCGCCATCGCGGCCAGTGCCGGCGGATCTTGTTGGCAAGTTCTTCAATTGCTTTAGCCGGGATCACGTCGCTGCCCGCTGCCCCACGGCCGCGCGGTGCTTCAATTGCCACCGGCTCGGGCACCGGGCGGATGACTGCCCGCAGCCACGGGTCGCAAGGACGGTCGGCGCAGGTCATCTTGACCGCGCGACGACGTTGGAGGCACCACGGGGGCGGACGAGGCAGGAGGATGCGGTGGGCGGTTCCAGTGCCCGAACGGCAGCCGCCGGACATCTCCCCGTGCCACGCCGGCCCCCACCGGCGGCGCAGGCACGCCCTCTGCGGGGCGGTGGCCCTGACGCGCTCGGTACGCGACGCCCTCTGCCGCGTCGCGCGGCCAACCGCCACACGGAGATGTCGCTGGCCGACCGTCGCGTCGTGCGCTTGCAGGAACTGCAGAGGCAGGACGCCCCGCGGCGGCCGCTCCCGCGTGCACAAGCGACGGCAGGAGGGGCTGCCGGGGCGCCCCCCCCTCCCAACACCCCCTTTACCGCTAGGGGATCCTCGCCGTCGCCTTGAGGTCGAAGTTTGCGTCATCCCTCGCACGATGGAGATCGCCGCTAACGAGGTCGCTCTTGAACGAGCCCTGGTCGCCATGGTCGCTGGAACAAAGCTGGAAGTCACACCAGCCAAAGTCAAGAGCTACATTGAAGGTCGCTTAGGGGTCGAGCCGGGGTCCTTCCTCATCTATCCGCATCACCCGGAGGATTTCCTCATCATGTTCCGGGACGCCGCGACCATGCTGGCTGTCCTGCATGCCAGGGTGCCTGAGGTTGGAGTGCGTTTGGTGTTTAAGAGATGGCGGCGGGAGGCCTGGGCATGTGAGGGTGAGATGGAATACAGGATCCGGGTCGGCATTGTAGGAATCCCGGCACATCTGTGGCTCTGGAGCACTGCACAGACGATTCTCGGGTCGTCATGCGCCGTCATCTCACTTGCTTCGGAGACTGAATCGAAGGGGACTTTGAAGGAATTCCGGGTCCTTGCTGGCTGCCTGCACCCAGACTTGATCCCTAGGGAGAAGGTTGTGACTATGCCAATCCCGCCCACCTCCACTAAAGAACTCCCCACCTTGAAGTACAGAGTATCGATTGATATCAAGGAAGTCATCGACACACGATTGCCTCCGGGAGACTCGGCTGGAGCGACGGGCGGCGGGGCGCCGGGTGCTGGCAGGGCGCCGGACGACCAACGAAGTCCCAGGGGTGGCCGGCGGGGCGATCCACCCTCCAGATGGGGTGGCTCGGGCGCGTCGCCCAGCCCAGCCACCGATTCGGCCCGGTCGCCCGCGGACTTTGGAAGACAGGCCGCGTTCGGCGCACCGGTTCTACCGGCCCAGGCACCGCGTCGCCCGCCCACCTTCCCACCGTGGGGCCTGCAGGGCATCCACGAGCCGGCGCTTCCCTCCGTCGATTCGCGCTCCACCAAGCTCTCGGCGTCGGCCGTGCCACTCTACCACCGCACGGCAACTACTTCCTCGGCGGGAGGTACTCCGGCATCCGGCGCGAGGAGGGAGGCCCTGGCGCCGCGTCGTCAACTACCTCCTTGCTCGGAGGTGTACTGCTACACTCAAGCCATGGAGCCGGATCTCCACCCGCCACGCCGGTCGTCCCCAACACCCTGGAGGGATCCGATGCTTCTCGAATCTCATCTCGGTCGCCCACACCTCGCGCTGTTTAAGGACATCGCGGTCGGCACAGTTTTTGGTCGCCTAGCTCATACGCTCCAGCCCCGGCAGCCAGGAAGGTCTTCGATGTCTCGATTGTCGCAGGGAAGCCCTGCCTTGGAAGCCATCCGCTTCCCTGAGGTGGCGGTCCCTGGCGGGGCGCTGCAGCCGCCGCTTCCGACACCGGGGGACATCACCGCCATCCGCTTCCCTGAGGTGGTGGTCCCTGGCGGGGCGCTGCAGCCGCCGCTTCCGACGCCGGGGGACATCACCTCGGCCTCCACACCTCCCCCGCTGCCTGCGGATGCAATCTCGCCTATCCAAGCCTGTCCGACGCCGGAGATCGCCACCTTGCCCACCATGCCCCTCCCGACGCCGATGGATGACACCTCACCCTCGCCCACCTCGGCCACGCCGCTGGTGGCCAAGGCGTCCGCGTCGCTGTTGGTCGCGGGCTCGCGGTTGGCCGTGGCCGCTGACCCGCAGTCGGTCACGCCGCAGATACAGGGGGCAGGGCTCCCGGACGTGGCCGCGGCTCCCACCTCCCCCGCGCTGGTGGAGGCCAACGTCACCACCACTAGGGGCTCTTCCCATCAGGTCGCATTCGAGGAATTGGTCGCAGATTTTTGTACCTCGATCGCGAAGGAACGGACTCCACCAGCCATTACTACGAAGCCACGGGTTCGTCGCACTAGGGTGCCTCCACCTGGCACTCTCCCTCGCCGAAGCTGCAGGCTTGCAGCTAAGTCGAGGAAGCGCGGGACGAACCCTACCACTGCAGCACAGAACGTCATCATGCAGCGCCTGGGACTGGTCCGGCAGAATGAGGTGCCGGACACTGCTGCCTTCCTTGAGTATGTCCGTTTATTCATGATGGGTCTCTCCGACGAGCACTGTCAGGCCATTCGTGAGCTGTTTGGAGGGGAGATTGTTTGGTCGGGACAGTCTTGCATCTTGGAGGACGAGGAGTTCTTAGTGGCGGCCAGGGAGCTGTTCCCGGAGCATCTGGTGGGCGCCACCACGAGGGTCTAGTCTGTTTTGTTGTTCTTTCTCTTTGGTCGCATCTTTTGGTGCAATTATGAATGAACATCTTGTAAATTGGAATGTTAGGGGTCTTAATCGCAGAGCGAGACGTACATCAGTTAGGGAGTTAGTTAGGTCGGAAAAGGTTTCGCTTCTTTGTCTACAGGAAACCAAGCTAGATGATGTACCGAACGCTTTAATTTTGGATATGCTGGGTTTGGATTTTGGCTATTTCGCGTTACCCGCGGTGCAGAGAAGAGGGGGTATTTTGGTCGCTTGGGATGTAAATATTTGGGATATATCCCAACCCCGTTATGGTTCTCACTCTCTCACGGTCAGAGTCTCCTTACGTAACTCGCCCGATTGGCATTGGTGGTTAACGGTCGTCTACGGTCCTCAAGAGGACGAACATAAGGTCGCTTTTCTGGAGGAACTACGTGACACCAGAGCTTCCTTGGTCGGGCCATGGATGCTATGCGGGGACTTCAACCTCATCTACTAGGCAGCAGATAAGAATAATGATCGGCTGTCTAGGCGAATGATGGGTCGCTTCCGGCGATTCCTAAATGATCTAGAGCTGAAAGAATTACACCTGCACGGTCGCTTGTACACTTGGAGTAATGAACGCCTACACCCAACCCTTGAACGTATTGATCGAATCTTTGTCACTACGGAGTGGGAATCCGAATATCCCAGGTGCGCCCTCCTGGCATTGGCGACCAGATGCTCGGATCATGCACCACTCCTGCTCCAATTTGATGATGGTTTCCATCCGAAAAGACGCTTCAGGTTCGAGGCAATTTGGTCGCAATTTGATGGCCTCCGGGAGGCAGTTCAGGAAGTTTGGCACGCCCCTCGTCCGGAAATGGACCCGTTGCGCACCATCGACTACCTCCTCCGAGAAACGGCGAAAAATCTAAAACGCTGGAGCGCTAAGGCGGTGGGCAGCATTCGCAGGCAGATCCAGATCGCTAAAGAGGTTATGCTCCGGCTTGAAACAGCTCAGGAACGACGGTCGCTTTCACCTGCGGAACACTCACTACGTCGGTTCCTTAAGCTGCGTTACTTGGGTCTCACTTCGCTAGAACGCACCATTGCGCGACAGCGATCAAGCCTACGGTGGCTACACGAGGGTGATGCTAACACAAAGCTTTTCCATCTGCATGCTAATCATCGCCGAAGGAAAAACCATATCGTGTCACTTGAGGTCGCTGGTTCCACGGTCGTTGGGGAGGACGAAAAGGCAGACGCGGCTTTCGAATACTTTGATGCAATCCTAGGAGCCAGCCATGAGCGTTCTTGTGCTCTGGACTTTGCGACCCTAGGATTGCCCAACATTGATCTTTCCGAGCTTAGCTACCCTTTTACAGAGGCCGAGATTTGGGATGTAATTAAAAACCTCCCGATGGATAAAGCCCCCGGCCCGGATGGATTCACTGGTCGCTTTTACAGGTTCACTTGGTCGATCATCAAGCATGACATAATCAGAGCATTCGATGCAATTGCCGCAATGGACTGCCGCAGCTTTCACCTAGTCAATGAAGCACTGCTGACGCTGTTGCCAAAGAAAGACGATCCGTGCTGCTTGAATGACTACAGACCGATCAGTCTAATTCACAGTTTCGGCAAAATCGTTTCCAAAGTCCTAGCCAACCGATTTGCCCCGCATCTACACACGCTAGTCTCCCCAAACCAGAGTGCTTTTATCAAGGGTCGACAAATTCAGGATAACTTCAGATATGTGCAGGGGGTGGCAAAGGCTTTGGCAAGAAAGAGACAACCAAGGATTCTTTTTAAGATAGATCTGGCCAAAGCTTTTGACTCGGTGAACTGGGTCTTCCTTCTGGAACTTTTAACGGCGGTGGGGTGCCCGAGGAGGTGGACAAATTAGATCTCGGTTCTGTTGTCCACAGCTAGTACCAAGGTCCTCTTGAATGGGACCCCCGGTCGTAGGATTTGCCATGGTCGTGGTTTGAGGCAAGGAGACCCGCTCTCTCCGATGCTGTTTGTTTTAGTGATGGAATGCTTTAACGCAATAATTAACAAAGCCGAGGAAAGAGCATTATTCCTGCCGCTTGGTCACCCCAGGATAAAATACAGGGTCTCCTTATATGCTGACGATGTGATTGCATTTTTATCACCGGTCGAGCTAGATCTTTTCGCCATCCGGGAAATTCTTTGCCTATTCGAATCTGCATCCGGTCTCTCGGCGAACTACGCCAAAAGCCAAGTTTATCCCATACGCTGCTTAGAGGAGCACAAAGACTTAGTCCGACAAATTCTGAATTGCCAAATTGGTGACTTCCCTTGTACCTATCTCGGGGTCCCTCTTTCACCGCACAGACTACCTAAAGCGGCTATGCAGCCGCTGGTCGATAAGGTCGCAGCGCGCTTACCTGCTTGGAAGGGTCGCATGCTCAATCGCAGTGGTCGTCTTACACTGGTTAAATCCACACTCTCCGCTATCCCTGTTCACATTTCGATGGCTATTGCCATAGCGCCATGGGCCATTAAGACTATTGACACATTGATGCGCGGCTTCCTATGGTGCGGTACCGAGGTAGTCTCGGGAGGAAAATGTGCGGTCGCTTGGACGAATGTGTGCTGTCCCACAGAGTACGGCGGATTGGGCATACCCAACTTACAATTAATGGGGGTGGCACTAAGGCTACGTTGGATGTGGCTGTCCAGAGTGGATAGACGAGCATGGCAAGGACTGCACTTCCCCGCAGACCGATTGGCGGAGGCACTTTTTCAGGCTTCAGTTTCAGTACAGGCCGGTAATGGTGAGGTCGCTTTATTCTGGTCGGATAAATGGGTAAATGGACGCTCCATCCGCTCTTTGGCTCCAAGCCTATGGGCCGCTGTGCCCATACGTATTAGACGAACCCGCACAGTACGGGAAGGCCTAACCAACAGGGCGTGGGTACGAGATGTTAAACATGCGCTCACAGTACAAGTAGTTCTACAGTACCTCCAGATCTGGTCCCTGCTAAGGGAATGGCAGCTATCTGAGGACCCGGACAGATTCATTTGGCGATGGACCAGTTCGGGGGAGTTCACCTCTGCCTCAGCATACCGAGCTTTTTTCCTAGGACGGGAGGAAACGCTGGGGGCCAAATGGCTCTGGAAGGTACAAGCTCCGGGTCGCTGCCGCTTTTTCGGCTGGTTAGCTCTGCTTGGTCGCTGCTGGACTTCGAACAGACTAAAGCGTCACGGACTCAAGGAGCATGATGAGTGCGCGCTTTGTGTGCAAGAGGTCGAGACTATTAATCACCTTTTGATTGGATGTGTAACAAGCAGAGAGACTTGGTTCCGGGTGCTCAGCGCCCTTCGTTTGCAAATGTTCACTCCACAGTTGGAACCCACACTTGCGGAATGGTGGCTACGTGCCCGCAAACGCATACCAAAAGATTTGCGCAAGGGATTTGACTCCTTAGTATGGTTGGTCGCATGGTCGCTATGGTTGGAACGAAACCGAAGGGTCCACGACCGATCCGCCCTGATGCCGGTCGCTCTGGCGCAAAGAATACTGGAGGAAGCGAGAACGTGGGCCTGGGCAGGTTTCGAAGGGATTGCAGGGCTCCTCGAGACGAGAAGAAGTGGACGGTAGCTACGGTTCAATTCTTGTAGTTTTTGGCTTGTATTCAATTTTTCTCCTTTGCTTGCTTCTCTCTTCAGGCTGTTTACTTACCCTAAGAGTGGGGTTGTAACTTAACTTTGTCTTTCTCTCTCCGCTTAATGAAATAACGTGCTATGCACGTTCTCAAAAAAAAACCGCTCACGACATTTGTTTCTATAATATAATCACCCTTCCTGTGTATCGCCGTGTGCGCTGCAGGCGGGAGAGTCTTTGCCTCCTTCTGGGGAGGAGAGGTTTCCACCGACGCAGCGACCACCATTTGCTCAGTCAAATTAAAACATTGAACTGAAGCTCCACGTAGCCTAGCTCTCCGATAGCAGCATAATAAAATCAATCGCCTTATTCTTTTGCCATTTGTCTGATCAGTCACCGTCACTTCACTGTTCTACTGGCAAGAAGGCGTTGCTTGGAAGTAAACAGAGTTTGGTTTCTTAACGATACAGTCCCATACTCACATGCCTTCCGCATTTCGAATCCCGATGTGATTGATTTTGATGAATGAGTTTTATTGCGCAAAAGTTTGACTCAATTTATAAAAATTTAAAATTTTATATTGGTGGTATGTAAATTTGGTGCATGGGTATACCAAACTACAGTATAGTGAGCATACATATATAGCATTTTTTTCCATAACAGGCTGGAATTTTTAGGATATGCAGTGTTTGTGAGATTTTTATTAATGTTATTGTTTATTATCCGTTTGTGATCTCATGATCATGACGCTGAATATATATTTTTTTCGAACAACGACGCTGAATATTTAGGCTACGTGCATCTTTATGATGTAGAGTTAGGAATTAACTTTCCATTACTTAATAATGAAAAGAAATATATTTTTAAGCGGATGGAGTTAGAAACAATAGGCTTAGTATAGCATTTCGCTTTCGTGGCTCCTCTCTTGTTGGATAACTGACTGGATACTCGGTACTCTTGCCTGTTGAAGTGAACAAGCAACCATGCTACGCAAACGTGAGATGACCACCAAAGGCGTACGACTGGGGATGTTGTCTTCGACTTTTTTTTATTATTTATTTCATGGAATTATTTCATTTGGATTCCGGCAAAGATCATCGAACAAATTTTGGACAAGCACGTCAATTTTCATGGCATCGCTTGCAAGAAAACAGAGTTTGCCTTGTGAACGGCGGATTTTCATGCCTTTCACGACTACATGGCAGGATGGCATTGCTTTTGTTTTGACAAGGATATCTACGACAGCTAAATAAGAAAATGAAGAATCCATCCATTATTGACTTTTAAAGGAGTAAAGCGAAAGGCACCGACTTTTTTAGAAGAAAAATGCATTAATACTGATGATGATGATGTCAACGTAATAGTTTTGTTTGGTCGGAGGGGAGTATGGTGTACTTTATTTCGCAATTACGTGTTTAATTAATAGCCTCTTGTTATCATGACCGTACCATTTATAAGAAGTGCTTCAACCAAGTTTTGGACAACATCAACATTGCTGAAGCTACTAGGGTGCCATCATCATGGAAGTAGCAGATGAAGAGAGGCCACTGATTCATCACCTGCCTCAACAGGTGATATTCCCTTTTATCTGTCTGAGAGCCTTTCCATCATACATTTTTTTTTTCTGTCTACTTCGGGTCCACAACACAAAATGTTTCCTTCCATAAAGCACATTTGGTTTTCTGTTGCTGTAAAAAACATATAGAGTTATTATTTAGCAAAACCTTTCTGTGGAAAGATATAGAGTTATTCTTTAACAAAACTTTCTATGCAACAAGAGTTACAATTAACCTTAGCATGACCAGCTTTACTTTGTGTTATATGGATCATTCAGAATGAAGCTTCACAATATGCTAGCGACGGAACGGTTGATATTAACAATCAGCCTGCTCTGAAGCAGAGCACCGGTAACTGGAGAGCATGCTTCATGATTTTAGGTAGGTCCTGCGGATAAGTTCTTCTCATGGCAGAATTGACCCCACAGAATTAACCTCTAGAGCCTTTAAAATGATGTGCCAGGTGCTGAATTCACCGAATGCATGGCCTTTTTCGCAATCGGAAAGAACCTGGTCAGATTTCTGACGCATGAACTTCATGAGACCAATGTGGATGCCGCCAAGAATGTGTCCACCTGGGTCGGAAGCTGCTTCCTCACACCAGTTATCGGCGCATTCTTGGCCGATACATACTGGGGAAGATACAAGACCATAGTGATCTTCCTCTTGATCTACACCATTGTAAGCTGCAACATGAATTATAGTAACTGCCAATCAGTTACATGTAACGATGACTCGGAATGAATGGTTCTGTTTTGTCAGGGAATGCTCATTCTGACGGTTTCAGCATCGCTCCCCTTGATCATGGTTGTGCCATCAAACAGCGGAATCCGCCGCGTCGCAGCGTACCTGGGGCTCTACCTTGTTGCCCTTGGCACCGGTGGCGTCAAGCCCTGCGCCTCGGCCTTAGGCGCCGACCAATTCGACGCCACCGACCCGGTGGAGCGGGCGACCAAAGGGTCCTTCTTCAACTGGTACTACTTCTCCGTCAACATCGGCTCCCTGCTGTCGGGGACCGTGCTCGTCTGGGTGCAGGAAGACATCGGCTGGGGAGTCGGGTTCGCGGTGCCGATGCTGCTCATGGTGTCAGGCCTCGCCGTGTTCGTAGCCGGCAGGAAGGTGTACAGGTACAAGAAACTGGAAGGGAGTCCTCTGGCGAGTGTTGCCCAGGTGGTCGTTGCAGCTGTCAGGAATTACCGTCTGGTGTTGCCTGAGGATACTTCAGTCATTGACAATGACAAACAATTCATCAGGTATGCCTAATTCTTGTTACAGTACGTTTTTTTTTTCAAATAGAGAGCTTGTTGCGATCTAGTGGTACCAGTACTAGAATAGTGGCATGTCACTTGAGCACTGTAAAATTGCCAATGAGCTCACATGTGGCGAGATCTCCTGTTCAGGTTCTTTGACAAGGCTGCCATTGTGGCGCCATACACCGGTGTTCGCGTCCATCGGCATCCTCGAGTTCTTCTACGACGAGTCGCCGGACGGGATGAAGAGCCTCGGGAACGCGTTCGCGCAGCTCGCCATCGCCGCCGGGAGCTACCTCAACTCGGCCGTGCTCGGCGCCGTCGCGGCGGCCACGGCGCGCGGCGGGGAGCCCGGGTGGATCCCGGAGGACCTGAACGAGGGACACCTGGACTACTTCTTCTGGATGATGGCTGCTCTTTGCTTGGTGAATTTGATTCAGTTTGCGCATTGCTCGATGAGGTATAGAGGGAAAACAATTTGTTGAGACGAGATTTGCAATTTGCACCGGAGGTGTTTGCCATGAACGGATGGTAATCTCTCCTGACCAGTCAACTTCTCTCCAATCAGAGTACTCCGGTTTGCAGCCTTGACAGGAACTTGCCAATTCCATCGTCTGCTAACAGGAAGATCTAGGAGTTTTCAGGATTTATTAGTTAAGTTTGTACTACGGCCATATTTGTTTCCGCTTTTGACTTTTGTATTAGAAGCTAAAAGCAGGTTTAAAGGTGCTTTTGTTGGTTTGTGTAGGTTTGCGTAGGATGTTGATTTGAGGGGTGGTATATGTTACTATTATATTTTATATATTATTAATTCAAAAGCAAGTACCAAAGGCAGCTTTTCTATTTCTTCGAAAGCTAGCTTGGTAAGCACCCCCATACCGCATAAAAGTCAGTTTTTGAAAAGCAAAAGCCCATACAAAGAAGCACCTAAATGGCGCTAGTTGGTTGCATGTTGAATTCATTTTTTTTTTTTTGGCGAGTTGCGAGATTACTTGAATGAAGTACGCACGGCTTCGGCAGTTTGCACTTTGCATCGACGTTATTGGCACATTGCGTACCATCTTAATGATTTTTATTTATATATTTTACCTTTTGTGAAGCTAATATTTGATAATAATTATAATTTATCCTCAACTAAATTTTTATCAGGTAGCTCTTTTTGTCACGTATTCTGAAATGCACCACTTATATATAACACGTACACAATATATAACCGGGGCCCTAGCTGGCAACACACTCAGACATGGCCGGCTGGTGGGCGGCAACAACTGCAACCCGTTCAGTGCCTAAGAATTAAGAGCTTAACCCTTCTTATCATCTGGAAAATCGGCTCAAGAGTAACACGAGAGTTTTTAACTGCCGAGAGTGTTTCGCCATGACCCTCATCGCCAAAATCAAAGCGGAAGCGTCAGCTTGGGCCACAACCAGGGCAAAGGATTTAGCAAAGCTAATAGCGCGAGAGTAATTGTTACCATTGTTTCGCCTTTACCGGCTCGCCGGTTGTAAATTTTAATACTCTTCTCTATGAATGAAATTAGCACAATCTCGTGCTAGTTCGTTAAAAAAAAGTTTGAAGAAAATATCTATGACCTCATTAATTAAGAGTTAGTTAAAATATGAAAAAAATTATAAGGCTACAAGAATTGCTTTTTCTTTTTTTTTTTGAGTCAAACAAGAACTGCTTTTTCGTGCACTTCCACAAGAAGCTACATTGTCATATCATATGGAAATGCCATCGCCATGTAGAAATCGATCTAGGTTGTGCCATCTAATATTTTGATCATGTCATTATATATGGTGTGACTCAGTTACAAGTCGCGCTATGGATCTCGACCTGGCCAAAAGAGACTTTTGAAAATTTAGTTTCGGGCCTGTAATTATTAAAATACTAGTTTTAAAATGGATTATTACAATGGATTTCTTGGTTTAGATAACGTGTGTGAATCAAGGCTTCAAATAAATATGCACTCCAGATGTACTTTTAAATTTATATGGCTGGAACGAATTAAAGACGACGTCGTGCAACAACCTATACAATGGTTATTGGTGGTGTCATAGACACCTAATATTTATTTACGATACAATACTTTTCTTCGTAAAATAATAACATCTTTCTCTCATCTTCCCTACATCATAAAAAATCTTATTTGACTGGAATAGTTGGTCCAATCAATTATCAAATTAATGACTACTGCAAATCTGCAATCTAAGGTCAATCTCGATGCATAGTTTCATTGCATTGTTATCAAAATTGCTATGTTAGCTTTTCTATGAAATGAAATTGCCACTCTTCCATAGTTTCATTGCACATTTCCATAGACATGCTGTAGCATTTATGTTCTACATTGGGTTGTGATCAAATGTGTTGTGGGATGAAACAGAAAGTTCTCAATGGGAGTTGCATCAAGTTTTATGGGCCTTGATAATTGTGCATGAGGAGTGCCATTGCCATGAAACTCTTTGCTTCTCTCCCCTTGTTAAAATCCTACCATGTCTCAGTAAATATGGTAACATGTTCAACAATTTATTGTTATGATTATGAAAGATTGCGAGAACAAAGGGGAGAGGAAGGGGAAATAAAGGGGAAAATGGAAAGAGAAAAGGGGAAAGAGAAAAGGGGAAAGAGAAAAGGGGAAAATCAATCTGTTGGAGATGGTTTTTTTTCCTCCAATTCTCGTGTATGGCTGAAAAGTGAAAAGGGATAGGAGAACTGTTGGAGATGCTCTTGCTCCCACCTTTGAGCTGAGCTGAGGTGTGAAAAAGTGTGAAACTTGCCGGGGTACTGGGTACTATATTATAGAAAAAAGATAGATATTAATTATATCACGTATAACTGCACGATGGCAACCAGAACTAATGTATGATCAGACGGTGTCACTTTTGACGAAGTCGGAACCAACCTTAATTGAAATGGATGCTCCACTAAGTAGCACAGAATTGTGCAAATGGAAGTGCATGCCCATCGTTTTCTTGATGATATCGACCAATCTGGACAAAATCACACAAGTACTTGCCCGATTTTGTTGGCAAACATGCGTACAACGGAATGCACCAATAAAGGGGAGTACTGTGTCACAGTCGAGCAATCACTAGCCATCCGTACCACGCACAGCACTGGACCGTGCTCTGCAGGCAAATCGGGTTGATGGCATCAGCGTCAACAATGTGATGCTGTGTCCGTTGAAAGAAAACGACTCGTCAACTGTTCAGACCCTTCTCCCAACTGACGTGAGTATTTTACAGGAGTTCTGCATTTCAGGTCTGAGCTTAAAATTACCCTGGTTTTCGAAGTGAGCCTGAGTTACCTTGGAGATGTAGTCTGTCCAATTGTCCATGAGTTATCGAGAGAGACGATACCAATGTCGAGCGAGCAGCCCAGTGTACATGATTTTGAGTGATACCGTGGGCCCTGGTTTCTTAGGCGTACAAGTGCTCACAGTCCTCATGCTTTGCTAAGCCCTCCTGGCTCCTACCACACATACTTCTTCAACTTTGACACTTTGAGAATAATTATATATTGACATGCTTGGCCCCTAGCTTTATTGAAAGAGAACAGTAAGGTCATCCTAAGATCTCCGTGCAGCCGTGCTTGATTACTTGCTCTCCCCATACAAACTTCCTGAAACAAACCTTCCATTGTTTACGTTGAGTTTTTTGTCACTCCCATCCGAAACCTTTGCTTCATCTCCAACCTCAGCAATCAGCAACATAGGAGGCTCCCATGGAAACATCAGACCAAGAGAGCCCCCTGCTTCAGCTCCAAACTCATCCGCAGGTAATCTCTCTTCACCTGTGAATCTACTATGCTGCCATCATGGCCCCATACAGTTATTCACATAAAAACACTGCTTTGCATTGGTGCCATAACGCAGGCTGTAGGTTCAGAGCATACAAGTGACGCATCGGTAGATATCAACAACCAACCTGCTCTCAAGCACTGCACAGGGAACTGGAGGGCATGCTTCTTGATTATAGGTACCACAGTGCAGCAACTCATTCAACCATCTCTTTTGAAAATGTTCTTACTTTCCTCTTCTTTGCCTACGAAACTTCACCAATTCAACGCATACCAGGGGTTGAATTCTGTGAATGCTTGGCGTTCTTTTCAATCTCGACAAATTTGGTGACTTATCTCACCACCGTGCTCCATGAAAGCAAAGTTTCTGCTGCGAGAAATGCCTCCACCTGGGTCGGAGCATCCTTCGTCGCGCCACTTTTTGGGGCTTTCATTGCTGACACTTACTGGGGAAGATACTGGACAATCGCTGTCTTCCTCCCAGTTTACATCATTGTAAGTTAAAAAAATGAAAAAGCTAAAACAACTTGTTGTGCCTAGTGTTTATCTGAAACTCTAAATGTTCTCGATTTGCCAGGCAATGCTCATTCTGATAGCTTCAGCGTCACTCCCAGTGTTTTCCACTTGTTCCAACTTTGGCAGCAATGTTCATCGCCCACTGGTTTACCTTGGACTCTACCTTGCTGCAATTGCAGGCGGTGGTGTCAAGCCTTGCACCGCAACCTTTGGGGCTGACCAATTTGATCCAAATGACCCTGTCGAGCTAGCAAAGAAGGGCTCCTTCTTCAACTGGTACTTTTTCTTGATCACCACCAGCTCCCTGCTGTCTGGCACGGTAATCGTTTGGCTGCAGGAAAATGTTGGGTGGGGCGTTGGTTATGTCATCCCGACGGTGCTCATGCTCTTCTGTTTCATAGCATTTCTCGCTGGCTCAAGGGTATACCGGTTCAGGAAAATGGGGGTAAGCCCCATTATGAGCATTTTTCAAGTGGTTGCCGCAGCTGTCAGGAACAGGCATCTGAAATTGCCAGATAATAACTCACTTCTGCATGAGCTTACCAGTTCTCCTCCCGAAGCTGATGCAAGTCATAAGATCAACCATACCAATCAATTCAGGTACCACAAATTTGCAAAGTCAAAGTATAGTCTAATTGACCTCTAAAAAATACCCTACATGCAGTAAAGTATGAAATTTTGGTGTCTAAAACCAATATTGTTTTGAGCTATGAACTGCAGGTATATTACAAGAAATACATAATTTACATGAAATTTCTGAAAGTATGTAGGAAATACCTGTTTGAAAAATATAAGTTTGACAGAAAATTTACCTCCTATGAACAATTTCCTTCAGGTTCTTTGACAAGGCAGCTGTTGCCCCATCAGACAATGAATCCAGAGCACAGATGAGCTCATGGAGACTCTGCACCGTGACGCAGGTTGAGGAGCTGAAGATGCTACTGCAGATGTTCCCTACCTGGGCATCGTTTGTGATCTACTATGCAGTCAGCGCGCAGATGCAATCAACACTGGTTGAGCAGGGCATGTTCATGGACAACCGTGTTGGCTCGTTTGCCATACCTCCTGCATCCATGTCAATTGTTGATATCATCAGCGTCCTCATCTGGGTTCCAGTGTATGAAACTGTACTAGTTCCACTGGCACGGCGCTTCACAGGCAACGACAAGGGCTTCACAATGCCACAGCGCCTTGGAATTGGTCAAGCGCTGTCCATGCTCACCATGGTGTATGCAGCATTGCTAGAGACGAGGAGGCTCGATGTTGCAGAAGCCAACGGCCTGACAGATCAAAGTTTGCCTGTACCAATGAGCATCCTTTGGCAAGCGCCGCTTTACTTGATGCACGGAGCAGCTAACGTCTTTGGCACCATTGGTGTCACCGAGTTCTTTTACGATAGTGGCCCAGCGACCATGAAGAGCCTGTGCGCTGCCCTCGGGCAGCTTGCAGTTGCTTCTGGATCTATCTTCAACTCACTCGTGCTCAGCCTTGTCACAGTGGCTACAACCCATGGCGGGTCACCTGGGTGGATTCCAGATAATCTGAATGAAGGCCATCTGGATTATTTCTTCTGGATGATGGCCACTCTTAACTTACTGAATCTGGCTTTGTTTGTTCGGTACTCAATGAGATGCAGAGGGAGAGGGAAGACAAGTTTGTTCATTATTCAATGAGATGCAGAGGAAAGAACTAAGGAGGTGCTATGACAATGGAGCTCTTGAATGCAAGCTGGGTTAATCTCTGCACCTGTCACCAGTGGAACTAAAATTAAAAATAATGACTGAATCTGTGTATTTGATACATAAAAAAACATTTACTTTTTCTGAGCCTAAAGTACAATAAGGTTGTTTTCAAACAAACCATAACATGGTTTATCCTTATAAATCGTGATACTACTGATGGTTTATCCTTATAAATCGTGATACTACTGATTCCTTTTATTTTCACATCACTTTTGAGACTATACTGATTGAAGCATAATAACATGTGTTGTTTTAGTAGCTTCTATGCATGGTTGTCCAACCTCCAAAATCAAGTAGAAAATTTGCCTTAGAAAGCTGTTGAAATCAGAACCCGCTGGACATCAATTTATTGCAAAGCTGCACATGTAAATTTATCCTTGCTCAACCATTACGAGATTCTATAGGCGGGAAAGTATTACTAAACCAAAATAAGCAACAGCCACAAAGATTGTTTTCTTTGACGCTGGACGAGTTCGGCCATTTACCTGAACTTAACTGTGCATACTGCTGCCCATCTGCAACCAAATCCACGCGTAGGCAATTTGTCGAACAGCTTGCGTGCGCTCCAAATGGAGAGGCCAGCTAGAACAGTAGGACATTATTAAGTCCTTGGCCTGCAGCGGTTGGTGGTTCAAGCTCTGCAGTTGCTCACCAACGTACTTTTGCGGCGACGGATGCCCTGACCGGCTCCGATAACTGCAGCGGTTGTTACGGCGGCCCAGGAGGGTGCGGAGATGGCAGAGCAGGAAGCGGACAGCCGGTGCCGCGAAAGGCCCATGGAATGGCGAGGTAGTACGAGCACAACCGTACAACTGCATGCTATCTGTACCCCACCCGAATTTTTCACGGGCCCACCGGCGCCTTCTTTTTTTTAATTATATCTCTAGCATTTTTGTGTTTTTGGATCACCATATTTTTTCTTCGTTGTCCGAACAGGACCCGAAAACTTCAAACTTGTGTAGAGCTGAGACTTTGTAAATGACTCTACAAATTTAATGAATTTTCATCTCACGTCATTGACTCTCCATTTATACATAGCCTACCTCCAGGAGATTAGCCAATTTACTGATTTGGCTACTTTTAAAAATAGACAAATTTTTTAAAGTAGCTAAATCAGTAAATATGGCTAGTGTTTTTGGCTAATCTTTTGGATGTAGGCTATATAAAAATGGAGAACGAACGTCATGAAACGAAGAATTACTAAATTTGGAAAGTAATTTACTACAGAGTCTGTTTGAATTTTTTATTTAATAATAACTAAATTTATCTTTACAAAACAATTTAACTAAATTATTGGAGATGGTTGCACAAAAACGTGCTCCGATTGGGACAAGGGCCATGGACAAACAAACCCCCAACAAGTTATCAGCCTATTTGTGTAAACAAATCTTGAACAATAAGAGCATCTTCAAGAGTGTCCAAAATACGTATTTTGCTAAAACTCAGTTTTGAGAATAAATGGAAAAAATTGTTGTTCCATCAGATTTTTATTACCAATAGTGACACATCATCAAATGAGTTTTGAAACTATGAATGAAACAATGTCTCCCAATGCATATTTTCATTTCACAGTTTCATAGGTGGGCCTTTGCATTTAATTACGACAAATGTGATTGGTGGAAATTGGATGAAATGAAACTCTCTAGCCCTCAATGCTAGTTTCATCGAGTTTCGTACTCTTGGAACCAGTGCATCACTAGTTTCGTCAGGATGAAATCCATTCCTTCTCTTTCTTCATAAATTCTTTGCCATGTTATCACTTTTGTCTATTTGGCATCCTATTTAACGTGCCCCAAACCGGTTGCTATTTTTTTTGAACTCCCAATCACGCCAACCTCGGAGTTATATTTGCGCCGGAGAGTTCAACTCCCAAGTCCCTATCCTGATTGTCGTTATAAAAATTTCTATTTTTATTTTCTATAGAGCTCGCTTTGAACGCGCCGCTTTGGTCTGTCATGGGTGCGGCTGTTCATTGGCTGCCAAATTTCTGCTCGCAACATGAATTCATGAGTTCGTGACCACTGGCCATGGGCCCATGGCACCGATCAATGGCTAGACGGCGTATTTTTTTTTTCTGTCTAGTCGAAGATCTTAATCTTGGTGGAGTGATTTTTCTTTTATTGACGGAATCTCGCCAAGCTTCGCGGGTAATTCTTGTTAAAAAAAAATATTGTGCTAGGCTCACGAAAAATGACGTGTAGGAGCTAAATGTGTTTTACAAATCAATTTTTAGAAACTGTTGGAGGAGAAGCTTTTTTTACTTCTAATAATTTTTAACAAAGTCTTAAAACTAGCGCTCTAAGTCATTTTAGACGAGGGACCTCAGTTTGGGATTGGAATAAGTTTGTCCATCAGTTTTCGTTCTTGACTTTTTTGCATAAAACTCACAACGAGTTTGGTTCTTTACGAAAGCACTTGGACAAGGAACCAGAGTAAGATAATTGTGATGTGATTCCTCTGCCGCAGCAACTGTCCCACACTGCAGACACGCAGCGGCTGCTAGCCTGCTAGCACTTCACTCTCTCCCGTCTTCTTGTTCCTGCTGCTCCTCCACCATGACCCCCTGCGCCCCGCGGGCCTGCTCACCTCGTCCCCACCAGCCATCACCAGGTCCCTCTTCCTCTCCCTCCCTGGAAAAAAAAGCCTATTCTTCTGTTTATGAATTTATTTCAGCAATTGATGTTAGAAATTGGCTAGTATTGCCTAGATCGGTGTAGGAATAGTAGGCTCTGGGATAGGAAACGGTAATTTTAGCTCCTATGCGGCCATACCGGCATCCACAAGGGCGTTGCTTGCAAGAAAACGTAGCTTTACCTGGTTGGCGAATGGCGATACTGTCATAATATGCCTTCCACAGGTCAAATTAACTGCTGCCTATGATTGCTTCGGACTTGAATGCTACTAAATTAGAAAATGGAGAACGTTCACTATTGACCGCTGATGATTGTGCCGCACTTACCAGTTTAATTGCAATGATGTGTTTGACAATCATCTTGCCTTTTGGTGTCATGTCACTGTCCAGCAGTCAGCATATAGGATGTGCTTTCGACAAGCAGAGGCTGCATAGCGGGTGTTCATTTCTACACCGTACCGTTGCTGAAGCTCAGAGGGTGCCACTGCCATGGAAGCAGCAGCAGATGAGGAGAGGCCATTGATTCCTCACCTCCCCTCACAGGTGATGTTCTAGCCATGTTTGATGTTAAGAAAATAAATTACTTGTCGTACACATTACACATAGCACAGTTGAGCCTGTCAGCAAGAAATAGGTGCCGTTTGTTTCGGCCGATTTGGCCTGTAATCGCTTTACAGCGTCATCTGTTACCGGTAGTTGAGATTTGGTTAGGCTTCACCGTAATGGATCACAGAGGGAACGGATACCGTTCGATCGGCTCATCTTCCTCGCGAGTCGCCTCCGAGCTTGCTCCAACTGCATTCCGATTCTCCCCGCGCCAGATCCAATCGGCCGCACCTCCGAGCTTTGCTATGCTCAGTTCCATGGCCCAGGACTCCGTCGTCGCGCCGGATCGTACGCCACCAATCTTCGCTGCCTCGCCGGAGAAATCCATCCCGGTGGTGCCTGCTCCGGTGGCCGCCGCCGTCAAACTAGCCTTTGCTTGGTCCCGTGTCGCAAATCCGTGCTCCCCTCCACACAATTCCACCTTCCGCGTGCTCCTTCTGCCATGCTGCTCGTCGCGGACGCTCCCCTCCACCTTGACTGCGCATTGCATCAAGCTCTCCACCATGGATTGCCTCGATCGCCATCGCAGTCATGCCCCGGCATCTCCATTCCACCTCTGATGGAGCAGAGGTATGAGGATTGAAGAAAGTGCTATCTTTGTTAATGGTACAGAGTTGGAACCAAACAATTCCTTGTCTTCTTTGCTTTGTACTCCGTAATAGTTACCGGCGTTTTCTGATTACGTTTACGTTAGCGTTAGGAACAATTCTTTCTATGCAACAAGACATATTGACTATGCTAATCAGCCTTAGTTTCGGTATTATCAATCTTTCAGGATGAAGATTCGCTTTATACTTGCGATGGAACGGTTGATATTAACAATCAGCCTGCTCTGAAGCAGACCACTGGAAACTGGAGAGCATGCTTCTTGATCTTAGGTACCTTCTGTTCCGCAGATAAGTTCTTCCAACTGCATAACAGAAATTACCAATACTGAGACTTGAAAATGTGCTAGGTACCGAATTCGTCGAGTGCTTTGTTTTCTTCGGAGTTGCAAAGAACCTGGTCACCTATCTCACGGGGGAACTCCATGAGAGCAATGTCGATGCTGCGAAGAATGTCTCCACCTGGATCGGCACTTGCTTCTTCACACCAGTTATCGGAGCCTTCTTGGCCGACACATATTGGGGACGATACTGGACACTAGTAATCTTCCTATCAATCTACTCCGTTGTAAGTTGCAACAGCCAAATTAATAACAATTACAAAATCTATAAACTGTGGCCACTGCAACTCTGAATGGATGGCTTTCTTCTGTCAGGGTATGCTAGCACTGACAGCCTCAGCATCGCTACCCCTGCTCATGGACTCACTACACAACAGTGGCATTCGCCATGTTGTGGTGTACCTGGGGCTCTACCTTGTTGCCCTTGGAGAAGGTGGCATCAAGCCCTGCACCTCTGCCCTTGGTGCTGACCAGTTTGACGGCGCCGACCCAGTGGAGAGGGTTACAAAGGCCTCCTTTTTCAACTGGTACTACTTCTCCATCAATATCGGCTCCCTGCTGTCCGGGACCGTGCTCGTATGGGTGCAGGACAACGTTGGGTGGGGAGCCGGCTTCTTGATTCCAACGGTGCTCATGGTGTTTGGGCTAGCCGCTTTCATTGCCGGTAGGAGGGTGTACAGGTACAAGAAACTGGAAGGGAGTCCTCTGAAAAGAGTCTTCCAGGTGGTTGTTGCAGATATAAGGAACCACAATTTGGGATTGCCTGAAGACAGTTCTGCTCTGCATGAGGTGCCTTCCCCAGTTGAACCAAATTGCAAGATTCAGCATACCCCTCAATTCAGGTACATCAGTTACATCACTTCAGGTTGGGGTGTCTCCCCATCGGTTGAATTTTATGTATAAGTTAACTGAATCAGCCAGACGTCCCCTGCACAATGTAAACTTGTTATGTTCATATTGCTTTCACAAGGCTGATATACATAAGTACAAAGTTGCAGGCTGAATTTCCTTGGAATAATCTTCATTTTCTACGTGGTAATTAAGACATGTCATCTGAACAATGCAAACATTGGAAATCACTTCTCATTTGAACGCATCTCCTGTACTCCAGATTCTTTGATAAGGCTGCCATTGTAACAACATCTACCGACGAGAAAGGCGTGGCAGTCTCGGAGAGCCCGTGGAAGCTCTGCACGGTCTCTCAGGTCGAGGAGCTGAAGATGCTTCTCCGGATGTTCCCCGTATGGGCATCGATGGTGCTGTTCTTCACGGCGACCGCGCAGATGTCGTCGACGTTCATCGAGCAGGGCGCGGCCATGGACAACCGCGTCGGCTCCTTCACCGTGCCGCCAGCGTCCCTGGCGACCTTCGACGTGATCAGCGTCATGATCTGCATCCCCATCTACGATGCCGTGCTTGTGCCGCTTGCCCGGCGCGCCACCGGCAAGGACCGAGGCCTGTCTCAGCTCCAACGTCTCGGCGTCGGCCTTGCTCTGTCCGTGGCCGGCATGGTGTACGCTGCGCTGGTCGAGGCGCGGAGGCTGGAGTTCGCTCGCACTGGCAAGCTCATGACAATCATGTGGCAGGCGCCGGCGTTCGCGGTGCTCGGCGCCGGGGAGGTGTTCACGGCCATCGGCCTCCTTGAGTTCTTCTATGAACAGTCGCCCCGCGGCATGAAGAGCATGGGCACCGCCCTTGCGCAGCTCACCGTCGCCGCCGGGAACTACCTCAACTCGGCGGTGCTCGGCGCCGTCGCCGCCGTCACGGCGCGCGGCGGGGAGCCCGGGTGGATTACGGACGACCTGAACGAGGGCCACCTGGACTATTTCTTCTGGTTGATGGCTGCTCTGGGCGCGGTTAATCTCCTGCATTTCTTGCATTGCTCCTTGAGATACAGTATGCATGCTGTCAATCCATAAAAACCACGACAGCAGAACGTCTGTACTGAAAATTAGTAAATAACAGAGTAGAATAGAATACCTATATTTTTTTAGAAAAATGAATTTTATTCTAGCCTTTTGCAGGCTCCAGCATTTAAAATAAATAACTGTGAAAGAACAATATTATCAAACAATAAAATTAGACATTGATCTTCTTAAAGGATGATCACCTGTGTTTGGCGAAGATGTTTCATAGTTATGATCTCGAGCGTTATGCAAATCCACTTAAAAAATATTCTGCAATACCTCTATAGTTTGCTTCTAATGCTGGTGGTCTTTCATTTCTTAAAGGGCTTGTTTGCTATTTTGGTTGCCTGGGGCTCTGAATGCTGCCTAGAGCCAGCTACCTGGCTCAGGATCGGAACAAAACATCCACAAACTGTCATATCTCCCCAAGCATGCCGCATACATAAAATTTTGGTGGAATTCAAGTTACAATTCAAGTTACCTCTGACATATTCCTTTTGATTGTATTGTACTAAAACTAACCTTTGAAGGTTACATGCATGAATTTAATATAATTCCATCCAAATGTTCTTTGTTTCAAAATTCAACTGTCTACAACCAACTAGACTCTCACGATGACTCAATGGTCAAAATTCAAAATTCAATTGTTCAAGTGTATGATTATTACGTGTAGTACAAAATGTGTTTGCAACTTCTACTTTAGCTTTTACATATTATTTTGCTTTAGAGTTAAGATAGATCCTATCTAGGCATCCCTTTGTTTTTAATATAGCACGTAGCTCTCATGCCGGTTTGTTTTAAAAAATATTTGTAATATCCTAAAATCTTGCTTCAAAAATGAAAAAAAAACACAATTGTTGTATGACCGCACGCATGGTCATTTACTCACTCCATTTTATAGTACTAGGTCAGTGGCCGTGCGTTGCTCCGGGTACAAATAGTGCTATTGCAAATATGGTATTTAAAATAGCATAAGGAGAAATGCAAGAAAAGCCAGTATATATCTCTATTTTCAAAGAAGCTCTATGGCACCCATTATTGATCTTGAAGCAACAAGTAAAAGTGGGATGATGGCTGATGATGGTAGGAGCATGGCCTGAACAAACTGCCATATAATTAACACTTGATATATTCCTTGGGCACCTGTAACTTTTGCGCAGTACCGAGTATGAACTGTGGCAAAACCCTTCAGTAAAAGATGACGCCCTGAGAGGAATGCTTATAGTTTTTTTTTGAACAAACCACCACGAATTGTGCTAATTTAGGAATGCTTATAGTTTACACCAAACAAAGGCTATGAAATCACTCGGCTACCAAACTAAGATCTATACAAAGCCACTTTCACAATATAGGCCCCTAAAACCACCACGGATCAGCTTCTCTATGTTGGTACTGATGCATATCCGGCAACAGCACGCAAGACAAGATATCTGGCAACAGCAAGCCAAGATTGAAGCAATGCATGGGGGTTCTGTTTCTGATCAGGCCACAACAAGAGATTAAGTGAAGCTTTTAAAGCTGTCAAACGAACATATACCAGGTGTTGGAGAGACATGACTACATCAGGACGGTGGCAACCACTATGCAGGGATCGCGAGCTGTCGTTAGCCAGCCATTAAGCTGGAAAGACACGACTCCGTCGGGACGTTGTGCCCTCACCTTGGCTCTCATTTTCACACGCTGCCGGCGACCATGGTCGGGCGACGAGGGCTGCAATATCATGATCTCTGTGACAGGCCTTCAGCAACTGCACAAACAAATCAACTCATTCAACAAGTGGAAGATGGCATTTGCGCTATATCATCCTATCCAACTAAGAGTAAAAGATGCATTATTCGCCTCATCATTGGTCGTTGTAATCGGCGGATTGTGAAACTGAGTAGTGACTACATATATCAAGATGTGTATTACCAATAACATATTCACCAATGGATAGTACTGAATCAAATTTTCATACGGGGTAGTAAGATTTTTGGTGTTGTACAAATAACAACCCCACGAACACTTGAACAACAATAAGTCCTTGCTTGCTAGTTGCTAAGCCAGCAGTCATGGTGGGATTTCAATGGTCCATGCAGACATGCAGATGAAGTTCAATCGAAATTGCGGCCTTGGTCGTCTCCTCCTCCCATCCGACAGCATGAAGGATCATGTATGTCATCACTCATCAGTAGGGCAGGAAACCAGGAGTGCAGGAGCAGTCATACACTCATACCAGATGTCAGTTCCCAATACGGACAGAGGAACCGTCAGCTTCATCCTAGACTGCTTGTTTATGACCTTGTGATAGGCGTAGACTTATCATGTATGCGACAAAAGAACCAGATGCCGGTTTCATGCGACCCTGCTCTGAAAGTGAAGAAAATAAAATACTCCGGAATGCAGAAACTTGATAGCCGGAATGCAGAATTGCAGATGTGATCACTGATCAGTATACACATGTTGACTACAGACACTGGTTTTTGTGGAGATATCGATCTAGGATCAACTAAATTGGAGAGGAGGAACCTAAGTGCGTTGAGTACTTGGCGATTAGCAAAGCGAGTACCAGACGACGCGGACCTGTCATTCTCCTGGCCGCGGCGAGGAAGCACAACTGCACAAGGCGTTGATCCTAGCGTCGCATGGCAGCAGTGAGGGCGTCGATGCACGGAACAACGACGCTGTGCCGTATGGGTCTGACCAAGTGGGTGAGAATGAGATCGGCAGGAAGCTTTGGCGTTGTCCCTCTCCCTCTCGGAGGCGAGCGCTGTGGAGAGGTGCGAGACGGGGGCACGATAGGACTCGTGGGCGAACCGTTCGTATACGTGGACTACGCTTGTTTTGCCTTGAGGAGGAGGAGGATAGATGAGCGATTTGCCGGCGGTTATTTTCGCACGGAATATGCGTGGTGGTTGTGGCGCTGCGCGAGGAGATCGTGGCGGACTCGCCTTGAGGAGGCGGCGGCGAGGCCCACATGCGGGCGCTGTTTATCACATGGTTTTGGCAAGTTGCTTCATATCACAAGTACTACTTAATAAACATGACCTTTTAGATTTCCAGCATCACTATGGAGCTTCAGATGTTGAATCGTTGATGCAAGAGAATTGGTAAGGAGTGCTATAGACAAGGGCCTCAATTTTCATGACCAGGCTTGATATGCTGGGATCAAGATAAAAATCCAGCGGAAGCTCCGTCAAGTGTTGACGGTGCTCCACTCAATGCTGATTTAACCAGGCAGTATCCTGCTGTGTACGTCCTCAGCACAAATAATGCACCATCCTCCCATTTGCTGGCAGCTTCCTTGTCCTCATCAACCGGTCCCCATCCTCCCCTTTGGTGTCTCTGTTCACTATGTTGTTGTCACACGGCAACAGCCCCGTGGGAAGAAATCTCTGGGGCCTGTTTAGATGTTTCGCGAAATTTTTTTCGAGTATGTTCCCTCACATGCATGACATATTAAATGTAGTAAAAAAATAACCCATTATATGGATGGAGTGTACTTCGCGAGACGAATCTAATGAGCCTAGTTAGATCGTGATTAGACAATAAATTGCTACAGTAAACATGTGCTAATGACGGATTAATTAGACTCATTAGGTTCGTCTTGCGATGAACTGACATACTCTGTAATTAGTTTTGTAATTAGTCTATATTTAATACTTTAAACATTTGCCCGACATACTGTAAATTTTTTCGCGAAACAATCTAAACGCGGCCCTGGTTGGCAAATCCAATCACAAGTAGGGTAGGTCTTGTGTCTCATACTAGCTATGCCTCTCTGCGTTTGACGTTTCTTCGTTCTCTTGATCTCCAGCTGGCGCGAAGTGATTAGTGAAGTACTTAATTGAAGACTAATAAAGACATCACTAGCGCTAGTTGAGTGACCAGTGTGGTTATAGCTTGTGGTTAAGTTTAGTGCTAAGCTTGAGGCTTGTTACTCTTGATGTTTGACGGCACCATGACGGCCTTAGTGATGGAAATAATTTTTGGTGAACTCTTAAAGATTGTGTAAGTAACGGTGTGATGCGTAGCATTACAGACATGGATAAGTGATTACTTATTGAGAAATATAGTCTTAGTGGTACATCTATGTAGTAGCATAGAACATCAATTCCTGATACATAGAAAAAAATATCTGGTGTCTTCCTGACCTTATATTTACATATCCTGTTTTTTCTTTTTATTCCTCCTTTGAGCAATTTTCTTTCATGCAAGTTACTGGACTAGGTTGCTATATTGATGTGCGAATCTTGCTTAGAAGGATTGTTGATCATGTTACACTGCTGCAGAAACTGTTAACCCCATCGGCCCATACAAAGCGGGCCAAAACGACCCGATTAGTTTAAGTCATTGTAAGCGGCGTGACCTGTGCCGCTTAGAATAAGGCCATCATACGAAGTGGTGCAATTCATGAGCCGGCTCGGATATGTAAATAAAGCGGTGCGAAAATAAACCGGTTACAATGATTGTTCATCCTAAACAGTGCATTATATGCTGCCTAGAATATTCATTTACTGAAGCGGTTTTCATTTGACCCGATTGCTTTGAAAATTAATACGCGTATTGGAAGTTGAAGCGAGGACCGAGGATGACTTCATCTTGCAATACTAGTTGAAGTGGACGTGCACGTGTGAAACTGATCGAGGATCTTCTTCACCTTGCGATACAAGTTGTGCGCAATCTCTCTCTTCTCCTTTGATTATAAATAAAGCCCCCATGGGTCTGTGTTCCTCACACTACCCAGCCATGACGTAAAGAATAAAATCTCATAGGCAGAAAGCTCATGCTTCTTGACTCCATAGCCACACCTTCCCTTTTTCTGATCGCTAAGAGAATTCTCGTAATAGGGTTGAGTTTCTACCCCTTCTTTAGTTTGCTTCTTGAGTAGCCTGGTGAAATCATCGCTAGGAGAATCCTCGTGATGACGTTCACCGTGCTCTCCCAGGAGGAAACCGATGACGAGGAGGTTAATAGGATGCCCTTTGCCCGTCGGCCTTGATGGATGAGATGAAGCGCGTAGCAAGGAAAGCACAATTTTGCGCTTTCTCTTGTTGAAGCGCATCGCAAGCTAGTTTGTTGTTTTTTCTCCTCTCCGGCTTGATTTCCACCTTCCTCTCCCCCTTAGGGGGATTTATCAGATCCGGCAACGATGAAAATAATCTTCGTTTGATCAGCAACGATGAACAAAATCAGCCTTGTACATTTTCCTTTTAGAACTTTGTAATAATCCTTATGTAATGGATCGCCTTTCATCATTAAAGAGTTGGATATATCATATTTTTTGTTGTGTTACAATTTTTATGAACTCATTCCATGCAGCGTGCTATCAGCCGTTTAATATAATCATCTTGCATGAGAAGTTGATAGAGTGTCCTATATATGTATTGGTACTCTACTTCCTTCGTTCCATCTGTTCTCCTTTGTTTTGCAAGCAGAAAACTCATTCTCCTTTGTTTTGCAAGCAGAAAACTCAGAGGTTGGGCATGGAGGCGTCGGCAGGCACGCAAGGGTGGAGCCATCGCTGCGAGCTTGTCACCCAAAGGCTGCTTCAACAGCTTTATGTGATCCCCGGAGAGAATCGCCTCGTCATTGCCCACGTTGTCGCCAACGACACCCCCGCCGGGACCCATTCATCACCATCAACTTCATCGTCAAGCATGTGCTCGGCCATTACCGCTCCAAGATAACAATGCAGGACGACCGCTTCGACCACACCTTCTTCGTGCGGCTTCCTGAAACAGGAGATGTGGAGATGTTCCATGCCCGTAGCTGGAAATGGAGGGGCAGACGATGAGCTTCTTCCGTGTACCCGAGATCCAAATGAAGACTTGGCTTGGGGATGTACATGCCTTGCCTGTACTGCTGCCGTGTCGCACTAATTAATTTCCCTAGGATATAGATCTATAGTGTTCTGTGCTGTGAACAACGTATTTCTTTAATTATTCGCATGTTTATCTGTACTTATGCTTCATGTTTTTCTTTATTTTGTGTGTACTCATTCTAAGCGGTCAACACCAGACCACTTAGAATGATTTCGAGTCTATATATATGAGGTAGTCATTCACTAACCCTAACCCTATCCCTACTCCCCCAGTCGCCGCCGCTAGCCCACCACCACACACATCTAGATCTAGATCTCCTCCCATCTCCTCCTCCGCCCTCCACGCCTCCACCATGGCGACACCACGTCCATTTGAGGACCTGCGCCACGGCAGTCCATATGACAAATAAGCCCTCCTCGCATACTATGCTTATCTGACGACAAAGATATCCTTTTGTCACGCCTTGCTCCATGCCTAGGGCTGGAGGCTAGAGCTGCGTACGGGGCACTCTTGTCAATGATTCATTCTGTGCCGGCCGATCGTCGGCATCTATTGGTAAGATCCATTGCCGAGGCAATCGACACCGGGCGAGAAGAGGTGAGAGTAGAGTCCCTCCAGATGTTTTCAGATTCTTTGCCATTGTGGGGACCCCTTACCGGGACGCCCCTTGATTACCTGTATCAGGTCCTGGATCGGCCGCTGATACAGATCTTATCACAGATTAGTATCAGAAGAGGTAAATAACGTATAATTTTAAACAGATTTAACACCGTTTGTTTTAGCTAGCGGAGAGCGGGTAGGCACTTCATTCCTCCACCGGAATGGGTTGTAGCACCTCATCGCCCTGGAAACTTAAACCTGTGTGACAATGAAAGCAAGAGTGAGTATTCAGAATTGAATACCCAGCAAATCCCACAAATTCAATAATATAATATATTAAATTAAATAAATGTGAAGGTTGGGACTGGAGGGGCATTTCCTCCCTGCCAGTCCCGGTATCAAGCCCAGAACCCAGTCATCAGCGCTCCTGCCGTCCGGTTTTCCCATGCAATAAAGTAAATCTAATCAGTGGGGGCTTTGACCAAATCGGCTCTATGCCGAGAGCTGCGGCTATCCAGATAGATTTTAACTCTGCAGAGGTTGTACTTATCTACCACGCATTCGGTCTGTTCGCACCTCCGCGAAAGGCGGGCGTCGACCTACGAGACTCGTGTCCACTGGCGTCTATCTCCAGACAGCCAATCACTAGCTCTGTCCACGGGTGCTGCTGGGGCCTAAACAGGGATCGCATATCTGTCCACAAAAGGACCTTCCCAGGGAATAGGTGCACCTTGTATATAAAGGGCATGCCTCTGCATCACCCTTGGGCCCTACCAGCCCTGTCACATGCGACCCGTGCCGACCAGTCCCAGCCCTCTGTCTGGGGCTGTCTCCAGCATACCCGTTGCCCACCGTGGTCCCTTGGGACATGTTACTAGTGCTGACTAGTGGGCTGTGAGTCAAGGCCTCACATAAATAGGTATTCCCGAAGGCCATACCTTTTTGGCATGCGTGGTTGTACAGGGGATTGGAAAGACTCTCCCATGAACCGGTCCTTAGCTGGGATCAGAGTGGCTCTTAGGACAGAATCCCCTCCTTGGGATCTTCCTTCCACTCCCAATCAGCATCCTATAACTACAGCGGGGCCAGGCATTCACTCACGTGATGCCTTCTCATAGCTTAAGCTGCAGGAATGGTAAACTTTAATGATTAGGGTGATATTATTGGTGAGACTTGACTTCATTGTCGATCCTTAGTCGTTCCTTACGCATGCGTGCTGTTGACCGGGCTGGGCTTCGGGCCTTCTGGAGCCTTGGCGTCTCGTCGGGGCCCGGTCATGCTATCGATAAAAACACATAAAATAACAATCAGGATAACAATACATCAATCAAATCGTAAAAGGAAAAGGAATAGAAACAAGGCGGGGATTCAAAGGATTCTTCTAACGGCTGGGGTTGGATTAATAATCCATTAATTATATAGAATAACCAATGGATTAGAGGATGGGAATTTGGAAGAGAATTATTAAATAATCCCCTGGAAGATGGCTGGAATGATCATTATCGGCATCTCGGAATTTACATAGATTTCTAAGGAATAAACTCCGAATAGCCGATATAGATTTCTAGAGAATCCTTATCCGTCTTTGGCCAGCATGATGGCTAGGTTTTCACTGAAACCTAGGGGTTTACGGACGGTCGGTTGGACGACGAGGGTTTAGACGGGGTTAGGGTTTACACAGGTGGCGTAACGGCGGGGTTTCGGGTGGTTTAAAGGCATGGCTAAGCTTAAGATATAAATATTAGGGAACTAAGCATATGAAAATGCTTAGAATAATCCCTAATATTTATGGGAATTTCCTGGGGATTTATCGGGCTAAGACAGAGAAAGGGGGATTTTCTGGGTACACCGAGGGAGGCTTTCTATTGGCTAGAAACTACCCTAATTGGATTTGGCCTCTAATGATTGGCTAAAAAGGATTGGATGGCACTAATAGGCTTAGGAATATCCCCAGTATTTTTGGAAGTGAGAAAGGGCTCTAAATACACTTGCGTGTACACTTACCGGGGTGTACCTAGCATTTTACTAGGGGCTGACGCAGCAGGGTGGGCCGGCCGACGTGGGCCGGTGGGACCCACTGCGCGTACTGCTCCGTGGGCCGGCGTCGTGGGCGCGGTGGACCGCGCGCCACTGGCCCAACGGTCCAGTGGACCGCGTCCACCCCACTGGCGTGGCTGCCGCGCCGTGGACCGGCCGTGGGCCGGGGCGGCCGCCGAGTCTACGGCTCACGTAGACCAAGGGCAGGGAGTCGCGGGCGGACGACGTAACGGGGAAAGGCGACGGCGTTGCCGCCTTGGGCCCGCCTGTCGGGTTTAGGACAGAGAGAGGGGGAGACGGTGGGGCGACGGCGGGTAACGGCGGGGCACCAGCTCGGGAGGGGGAGGCGGCACCACCCCGAGCGCCATGTGCGCCACCGCGGGCTCGCCGAAGCAGCGCCAGGATGGCGCTATAGCTCGCCGCCGGCATTGCGGTTTGCACTAGGAGGACGAGGGGAACACGACGAGTTCACTGGTGGTAAGTGGGAGGGCAGAGGGGAAGTGTAGCGGTGGGGTGGTGGTGGGGGAGAACGGAGCTCGGAGCTCCGCTCGATTCTCGCGCTCCGGCCACCAGGGCCCAAGCGGGGAGCACGGGGAGGCGGAGGAGATCGGCGGCAACCTGTTCTTAACCTCAGAAGGGAAGGAAGGAGGACAGAGAGGAGAGGTGGCCACGGGATGGGGACGCCGGAGCTTGGTTTGGCTCGGCGCTCAGGTGTGGGGAGGAGGTGAAGGGGCGACCTCTATTTATAGGCGAGGAGAGCGCCGGGGAGCACGCCACGTTGCGGCGGAGGATGAGGCCGGCGGAGCTACTGCCCGGGGGGTTGGCGCCGCACCAAGCTCGCCGTGGCGGCCGGCGGTGAGGACACGCGGCAGGCCTGAACTTTGGGGCTTCATCCCGGCCATGGAGTGCGCATCGGGCGCCGGTGGTGAGCCTGTAGGGGGCCAAGCCTACGATGCCGTAGGGCCACCGCGAGGAGCGGCAGCATGGGCGCCGTTAGCGCCATTAATGGCGCGGCGGCGAGGAAGGGCCAGGGGGGTGCATCTCGCAGGGAGGAGGAGGGAGACGCGCGCGCGTGGGTCGAGCTGGGGGATGGGCGTCTGGGCCGCAGCCTGTTGGGCCGAGCGGGGACCGTGGCTGGGCCGAGTGTGAGCCGCGTGTGTGGGCTGGGAGGCGACTTGCGGCCCGCTGGGTCAGGGGGAGGTGCGTGGGTCGCGCGTGGCTGAGGAAGGGGGAGGAGCGGCCAGGGGAGAAAGCTCAGGGGCCGTTGATGGACTTTAAGGTTGGGCTGCGAGGAAGAGTTGGGCCGAAATTGTGTGGCCGGCCCGTTTATCCTTTAAACGATTTCCTATTTATTTGAAAGGGGTTTTAAAGAGAGTTTGATTTCAAATGCAAACCAAACCCTCTCTAGTTTTATTCTAGGGTTTGGAGGTTTATTTAGGTCCTAGAAGACACTTAAGTTAAGAGCATCCCTTTATTTCCCTTTAGTTATTTATAGGTTGTTTTCTATATTTGTTCCCTTTTAAATCTATAATTTTCCTAATAAATCTAGTATTTATCTAAATGAACCCTAAATTAATTCTACTTAATTTTGAGGGTGTTACAACCATGGCGGCTGCCTACAGTCAACATGTCGAAACGCTTGCGCTCTCTGAGATGTGGCGGGATTTGACACACCTTCGTTGTTGTGTCCTCTTCGACCATGACCTTCGTCCCCATGGTGGGCACGATGAAGGTTTTGTCGGTGCGATGGCGGCGATGTAAGAGCCGCCACCCATAAGATTCGATGAAGTAAGCACCAATGTTATAAACGAATTGCCATTTCGTCCACTAGGCTTCATCGTTCTACGATTGCAATGTGTTTAGCTATTTTATTCAGTAGTTGTGATGTTTAATGTATTCAGTCAATCCTTGTATGATGAACTTGTATCTACTCTTGCCATGTTATAGCTAAGTTCATGTTGAGTTCAGCTCTTACCAAATGACAATTTGAGTATGATGTTCTTGTTATGAACGTCTAGCACGTACACGTGCACACACCATAGTATGTGCAGATGATGTTCGTGTCGTTCTTAACAATGTTGCCTTACTCTCTTGGATCCGATTACGAATTATGTTTTTTTAGCTGCCTTGACAACATTCTAACCGGCGCTAACGAAACCGGTGATTTAGGGAAACTAAAATCAACGGTGCGTATTGAACCGATTCATATACCGGAACCAAACGAACTGGCGAGAAAAGCCACATCGAGTATCATACTATTCTAAGTGGCGCGGATAACGCCGGCACGTTTAAGCAGTCATTAGAAGCAGTTAAATAACCGTTTAGGATGACCCCCTTATTGGCATCGGTAAAAGGGAAGAGGCTCCGACGCGGTGCGATGAGGTTTTCGCGTCGCTTAGCTTAATGATTTCTGCAGTAGTGTTAGTATGATTTCATATTCACAAGCATTTATTACTTCGATCCACATGGCTTAGTACACCCCAGCCCCGCCCCGCCCATCTCCACCACCACTGGACGGAGCCACATTTGCATCTTTTTAGCACCGAGTTTTCAACCGGTGTAAATGATCCGGTCCTAAAGGTGGGCATGTGCTAAAAATATGCGCGTTGCTGGGATTCAAACTCAGGACCTCTTGGCTCGCACGTACCCTCCTTATCATCTCACCTACATAGCACATGTGACTAGGTAAAAAATTCTTTCCTTTTTAAGTAGCATGTGAACTCCTCTTTAGCCCCAGTTATTTAACACAAACCGGTGCTAAAAGGCATTTAGCACCGGGTCGTAACACCAGCCGGTGCTGAAAGGTCACCCTTTAGCATCGGTTGGTGTTACAACCTGGTGCTAAAGGTTCGAGAAGCGTTAGCACTAGTTGGTGACACCAACGAGTGCTAAAGGTGACTTTAGCACCGGTTGGTGTTACCAACCTGTTACTAAAGGGTCCCTAGTGACTCACCGAGTCACTACTACACAACATGCCTTTACAGCCGGTTTTAAAAGACCATCACAGCCGGTTTTCGAAGGTGGATCTGATATAGCGGCTGTGATAGTCCCTCTCATCATAGTCGGTTTTCAAAAACCGGCTGTGATAAGGGAGACATCACAACCGGGTTTTATGTAAAACCGGTTGTGATGTGAGGAGCATCACAACCGGTTTTTAGTTAAAACTGGTTGTGATGTGAGCGCATCACAACCGGTTTTTCATCCGGTTTTAATGAAAAACCGGTTGTGATGAGAATTTTGAGATTAAAAAAAAATAATTCCAACATCATTTTGAAAGTCCCTTTTGCTGCCATTTAATTGGAAAGTTCCAGCATGTTACAAACCACAATTCATTCATGACCAAGCCCAAACATTTAGAACATTACAAGTTATCATATTAGCAACACAAACATTGATTATCCATGAGTACAAGTCGCTGAACAAGTGAAGTAACTACTATCTACACAGGTCACTAGGCTTATCAGTCTAGTAACTGATGAAACACTGAACATGTATGCCGAGATACTTATCAACACTCAAGTTCAGAACCTTGATAAGGAAATACTTATCAACTTTTAAATTTTCTCATCCATTGAGAAGAGCCATCATAAAAGGGCAGCCTTTGGTGCAGTGGTAGAGCTTCACCGCCTGTGACTGGAAGGTCCAGGGTTCAAGCCCTAGCCTCTGCACATTTATGTGCAGGAAAGGCTGTATGCTAAACAACCTGCCCCCAGACCCCGTATAGTGCGGGAGCCTACGGCACTGGGTACGCCCTTTTTTTTATTTAGAAGAGCCATCATGAAGTGCTGCTCACCTTCATAATCTGAAGAAGTGAGAACATCCTCCAATAGCCACTCGTCCTCCTTGCATCTGTGGGACCAAGAAGTAAAACTCTATCAGTTTTTTCTTTCATCAAACATACTACACAGAAGAAAAATAATTTAACATTAAATATGGTATTGTCCAAAATTTTTGGAAATCACTTGTGTTTTGCAACATAAGAACATGAATCAGTAACATTTAAAGCCATAGCAACTAAGGATAAGTTTTGAGCCGAATGTTATTGCTAGGATAAAGATGCATGACCAGGGCTATGTCAAACTAAAAGCTTTGAGACAATTAATCCAAAAGGAAGTACCATCTTTCATATCCAAAGAACACTTTTTCAGATCAACCTAAGGGCAATTCTCATATCCAAAGAACAAAAAGAAACCTAACCTGAGGGGAATTCTCAAATCCACCGCTTCCACTTTTCATCCTATCAGAAACTTGAATGAAGGGTATCAGTGCAGCATTATGAGCAGCATAGGTCACAAAGTATGAAGCAAATCTTGCAAATTTCGTAATGCGAACTGCTAGAAGAGAAGAAACTAAATACCTTGCTTTCATTTGGTGACCTCCCCGGTGAAGGTCCTCCCACCTGTTAGATGTACTCGATCTCCTCCGCAATGCCGGCAGTCGTGACGAGCGCTATCCTCTTCTCCTTGAGGTACTGCAGTGGTGCAACTCAATGCCAGCCAGCTACAGATCACAAACAAAGATCGATTGCTGTTACTGGTTAAATCCAAATCAGACACAAATGTACAGGCATGAGGAACCAGTGTTCACTGTTACTAGTTAAACAAAGATCTAAGGTTCCAAAAAAAACACTAACACTGAAAATTCAGACAAGTAGAAAAGACAATGCAAGAGAGATCAGATACCGGCTGTGAAGTTGAACTGAAACAAGATACTACCTCCGTCCCAAAAGAATGCATGTCTGGGATGCGTGCCAATTAAAGTGATTCATGTTTGACCAAATTTCTAGCGAATTATATTCATATTTATGGCTCTAAATAAATTTGTTAAAAAACTACATTTAGATACAAATCGAATGATATATATTTCATATCATAAATATTTATACTTTTTTATTTATAATTGGTCAAACATAAGATTATGGAATTTCTCGAAAAGCGAGAAGTGCATTCTTTCTGGGACGGAGGGAGTAACAATTAAGGATTGCCTGCAGGAAGAAATTCAAAATCTCAGTATTTATCTCAAGTCTGGATAACACAACCCTGTACTCTGAAGTTACTGGCAGACAGATCAAATGGGCTTCAGTAATCAATTTTATTGCAAATACAAGATGGGTATATATGTTGATTTCTATTATACACTCACACTAAATGAAAAAATGTAGGTAAAACTACAGGTTCTAATGCATTACTAAAGTATGCATTACTAAATTTCATTCTCCCAATGCTACTAAGCAATTCTACGCCCGTACATCCCATTCCTCATTACACCCTCACCCAACCCTAGAAAAATCAAAGACAAATTGGCCCTCTCCCCAACCCCAACTCCCGAGACACCACGCATCCCAAACTAGGGCTCCAAGCGCAGCAACTAACTAGAGTTCCTCAATTAATCGCGTCAGATTCCAAGCAGGGGTGGGTGCAGGGTGCGTGCTCACCTCAGGGCGACGGCGGCCGTCGAATCTTGCGGCGGAGGCGACCGGCAGCGTGAGGCGGGGAAGAAACTGGTCGGTGGAGCCTGGGGAGGAGGGAGGCCGGTAGGGCAAGGCGGGGAGGCGGCAGCCGGACTGACGCTGGGAAGGCGAGCTCGCGGAGGAGAGATGGCGAGGGGAACAATGTGAACGGGGAAGGAGGAGGGCGTCTGGATAAGGCGAGTTCGTGGAGGCGGAAGGAGTACGGGAAGAAAATAAAAAAAATAAAGGGAAAAAGAGGCGCTCTAGGAAAAAAAAAAAAAAGGAAAAAGTCCATTTTTGACCATTCAACTGTAGCCTCGGTTTGGTTTCGGCCATCGAACTGCAAAACCAGAAATCTTAAGCCATCCAACTCTTAAAACCGTTCACCTTTGGCCATCAGGCGGTTTAGATGAGTGGTTTCGCTGACATGGACACCACATGGCAGTGGGGCCCGCATGTCATGACCTCTCTCTTCTGTCCTCTCTCTCATCTCTCTCGTACGCCGGCCGCCGCCCTCCCCATGCGCCGGCTGCCATCGTCCCCCTCCTCCCAATCTACTCCCACGCAGGCACCCCCTCTCCCGTCATCGCCGCTCCCATCTCGTCACCACCTCCATCTCTGGCGGTGCCGCCAGGTTGTGGGTGGGGGCACAAGCGGCGGATTTGGAAGCAGAGGGATGCGCCGGCGGTTGGGAGGGCGGGAGGTGAGCACGAGAAGGAGGAGCTCACCTACGAATCGCTCGATTCGAGGCGTTAGACGGGGTCGAGGGTGGCCGGAAGGTGCTCGTCAGCATTTAGACATGGCAGTGGCACAAAGCCACGAGTGGACGCGAGATGAGAAATCTCCGGCCCGGCTGTGACACCCTAAAATTAGAAAGCATTTAAAAAGAACATTAAAAGTATTTTTAATATTAAAAACTAGATTAATTTTAATAGGGTAATGCATTAGAAAAATGAATTGCATTAGAATATTTTGAAACCAACCATATGCATATGCTTGCTCTAACCTTAGGATAATCCTAAACCCCAGAAACCATCCAAAAATCCAAGTTAGATTTGAAATAGAACTCAAATTCAAATTCAAACTCAAAATAGAAAAGAAAAAGGAAAAACAGAAAAAGGAAAAAGAGGAAAACTTACCTTGGGCCGAAACCACCCTGCCGGCCCAGCTCCACCTCGCGGCCCAGCCTCCTTCCCCGCTCGCCGCGGCCCAAACCAGCCCCGCTTCCCCTCAGCCAAAGTCCGTTCCACCCCCTCCAACTCTTCCGCGCGCGCGTTGTTCATCCCCGGTGACGTCGCGCTGACGTCACCATACAACCCCCCTTCTTCCTCCCCTCGCCGTCGCGCCATCTCGCCGCTGCGGCCGCCCGATCCGCCTCCACCGGCGCGGATCGAGCTTAGGGGGACGAGCACGCCGCGTGTCGTTCCCACGGCCCTCCACCGCACCATGAGCGCGGCGCCGACCGCGCCCCGCAGCTCCGCGCGGAGCTCGCCGCCGGGGGGCACGCGTCGCCGCCCCGTGCGCCGGCGCGCCACGCGTCCGGCCACGGAGGGCGCCGGGGGAGCTCCGGGAGCTCACCCTCGGGCTATAAATAGCCCCGGGCGCGCTCCCTTGGAGCTCCATCCCCACACAATCACCCCCGCACAGCACACGCCCGCTCGCCGGCGCCGCCGAGCACGAGCTCCACTGCTGCCGCGCGCGCCTGGCCGTAGCTACGCTGGGAGCCTCGCCGCCGTGTTCCGGTAAGCCTCCCCACGCCACAACCTCACCGCCGCCCTCTTTTCCCCTCCCCCTACGCCGCCAGCCCTGCGCCGCAGGACCCCGCGCGCCGCCGCACTCCGGCGACCCGCTGGGGGGTCCTGGCCGTCCGCCGCCGTGCCTGAGCACGCCACCATGCTCAGTGCACCACCAGCCGCGTTTCCACCGCTTCCCAGAGGCCGACACCCCCTCCTCGCGCCTTTCCCTTTTGCGCCACCCGCCGCTTGAACTCCGGCGAGCGTGCGCCGCCGCTACGAGCCCCGCCGCTCCGCCAGTACATGCTCAGCCTCGCCGCCGCACTACTCTCTCCCTCCCTGCCAAACCCCAGCCCTTCGCGCGGCACGCCGGGCCGCTCAACTCCGGCGAGCACCCCTGCCACCGCTGCCGCATGCCGCCGTCCCCTCCTCCCCTCTACCCAGCTGGCGCCGCGTGGCGGCCACGCTGGCCGCGGGCCCGCCGGTCAGCGGCTCAGCCGCGCCCACGCGGTCGCCACCTCACCCCTGTTCCCCTCCGTGCACCCGGTCCTCGTGGACCGCTGACCCAAGGGGTTCACGAGTCCACGGGCCGCAGTCCACGGGCCCACAGCGCAGTACCCAGCGCGGGCCGTGCCCCGCGGGCCCCGCCTGTCTGTCTCTCCTTCCCTTGGTAAATTGCTAGGTACACCCGGCTAAATGCACACAAGAAATTAATTTTCCACCTTAGAGCTTTCCAAAAATTCCCAAAAATTCACCAAAAATCTTGGAATAATTCTTAAGCCTAGAAATATATTTCTTTCCCAAAAACCTCACCCACAACCCCTAGATTAAATAGTCACCTCGTTTTGGATTTAAATCCATTTAAAGGAATCATCCGTTAACCCTTGATTGATGTATTGATTTGTGTGACTAACCACAGACTCTGACCCGGAGAACAACGCCGAGGATCCAGATTACGAAGAGGAAGCAGGGGACGACCCCGACGCTGGACAAGGCAAGTCCCGCCATATTAATAATTATGGATATTACTGCCTGTTATATAAGCATGTTGAATAATTGGAGAACCGGAACTTGATTGCACAGTCTTTTACTTTAGACCGGGAAGTGGAAGGAAGATCCCAAGGAAGATCTTGACGCGATCCATCGAGCCTACCAGATTGATCTCGGCGATATCCCCTACCTGGCGCGCCACTATCGGTGATATTATCTCCGGCAGTCTTCCACGGGGTAGCCCACGAAAGTGATTTGTAATGCAGGGAAGATCGCAAAGATCGGAAGCAGGATGGTTAGGATGGACAGACACAGGGGTTTATACAGGTTCGGGCCGTCGACTCGACGTAATACCCTACGTCCTGTTTTGGGGTGTTGTATTGCGTGTTTTGGTGATTCGAGTTGGCTTGAGTTGTGGTTCCGATGTTTTTGAGGGGGTCCCTGCCCGCCTTATATATCGGGGGGCAGGGTTACAAGTCGGTTTGTACCCGATCCTATCTCTAAGAACCCTTTCCTTCTTTACAATAATTCCGATTCCAACTAGGACTTCTCCTTCCAGATCCTTCCTCCGTGCGCCGACTTGTCCCGCACGTCTTCAGGTCCAGAACGGTGGGCTGGGCCGCCCCCTTTCGGTGGGCTGCCAAGCTTGCTCGTGAGGCACCCGGGTACTATATCCCCCACACGGCGCAGGCGACGAAGGCTCGGAATGGTGACGTGCTCCGCCGCGATGCTGAGGCTCTACATAGTACTGGTAGTTTTATATTTTCTGAATAAGCGGAGGCCTTGAGGCCCGCTCGTAGCTTTGTATAGACTCTAAGCTATACATTGATGTAAATTATGAATAAAAGGTTATTCGATGATGGTTTTCGATACCGCTTGTGAAGAACTACTTGCATTAGGACTTCCAGGGCTAATGCAGGTACTTGGGGAGCTCCATTTCACGGGCATGCCCCACAGCAGTGGTATCAGAGCCAGCTGGACCTTAGTGCCCTATAAGATGGCCCGAAAAATAAAGCTAGAAATTCTTTTAAGTCTTTCCTGTGCTATTAAGCTGAGTAGAATAATCTCTGAATAATTCCATGATCTTTTGGGCTAGGAAATGGACGGAGATACGTGGACCGACGAAAAAGGATGGTTGCACTCCGACTGCAACCGGAACATTGGATTTCCGCGCCTCCTGAGGAATGCCCTTAGGGAACTAGGTTTCTCAAATACCCCGCGATACAAAGGACGTGAGTATGTGGCCAAAGGAAACTTGACTTGCGAAGTCTGGGTAACTATAGGGCCAGCCCCTAGACCCTCTACGGGAAAAGTATGGACTATTAGCGCCTTTGGCTCACGTTTTTCAGACACTTTGCAGTTAGTGGCCAAGAAGGCAGTAATGGCAATTTGTCGAGATAAGGTAACTGGTACCGTGAACACGTCGCTCCGTTACCTTCCAATTGGGAATACCACCAGAACAGCTTGGAATTATCGCATGAAGGTTCTTTTCACTGAATCCATCATCCCTGATCAAGAAACTCTAGTTACTACTTTGGATTATCTTTTGAGCTTAGAAAATCTATTCGAAAACCTAAGCATACGACATCGAGAAGCCCGACGCCGAGCCGAGATATTAGAAGATCGTCTTCTCGTGACTAAGGATCGTATGACTGAGCTGGTGGATTATGTTGAAGCAACAGAGAAAAGGGCGTTAATGGCCGAGCAACTGGTAGAGGGAGCTAAGGATGATTTAAGTTGGGAATTACGAAAAATAACTAAGAAGGCAAGAGGAAAGAACCCACCCAAGACCCCGAAGACTACCAAACCTCGGGTTAAGGTAGATGCGGAGATGGCAAAAACTACTCCTCTTCCTCCCATTACTGAACAACCGGAACTCAAGGCTGAAGCTACAAGTCATCCGATACCCATGGAAACCCAGTCCGAAGAGGAAAAGCTAACCCGGAGCAGGAAGGGTAAGGAACCCGTGGGGGAAGAGAATGCAAAGGAAAAGAATGACAGCATAATGTTTGCCCAAGAAGAATGTGGCGAAACCTCAGATATGGCAAGTAGGGTGATAGGTACGATAGATGGATTTGGAATAGGTATCCCTATGCAATCACCTCTACTATCAACTGCACCGGTACCAATTGATGAATTGAACATGGAGATCATGGAGCTCCTTCAGCAAACTGACTTCATGAATGACTGGGGGTCTAATTCAGTGAACGCCGAATCTTTTGCTGGCTCCATGTGGGACGCATCGACTTCTGGAGGCCAAGACTTCTGGGAAGACTTCACCTAGGAGGAAAAAGAAATGAGCAAGAGACTTTCACCTGTAGATTAGATACCTATAGTATATAATGGCCTTTAATAGCTAGTGCGTATGGTGTATTGCGTGCTAGGGACTTGAGTTCCCCTCCTGGAAATAAATAAAAGTACATATGGTTGTGCATGGCATAAAGCATGTTTCTTATACTCATCTTGTTTTCTGTAGGAAGGATAAATTACATAATCTCACCCTCTCTTGATAAACCGTCCCTCTTGATATGGAATTTAACATGCAGATGAAGCCCAAGAGGTCGGTCCGGATACAAGAAAGGCGGAGCCGACAAGCTAGAAGCTCAGAAGGCCAGCAAAGCCAAGGCCAGTCGGAAGAGGAGAGTGTGCATGACAGGGCACGCGTCCGGAAGAAGCGAGATCCTTCCGCCGACTCTCAAGGAGAACTCCACGAGGACGCCATGGACATCTCGGTTGATGAAGAAGGAGACACTGAGGGACAACAAGAAGCTCAAGATCCACCACCCCCGCCGATGGTTGATTTAGTGGCGGTTATGGCCAACCAAACCCGCCTAATGGAGACCATTGTTCAAGGCATGGGTCAGACCCAAAATTCTCGTCCCGGAAATGAACTAGGACAACCTCGCAAGATCATTGAGTTCATCCGAACTAACCCACCCACCTTTGATAGTACTGATGAACCCCTTGAAGCCGACGATTGGCTGAAAACTATTACTAAGAAGCTAGAGGCCATTCATGCTGAAGACAGAGATAGAGTGCTACTAGCCGCTCATCAACTGCAGGGATCCGCCAGTGAGTGGTGGGATAATTACTGCATGGCGGCGAACGATGCTACCGATATTACTTGGGAAGAATTCCAGGAAGAATTCCGACGCTACCACATTCCGGAAGGAGCCATGGACCGTAAGGCCGATGAGTTTAAGGCACTCGGCAAGGTGGTATGACCATATCTCAGTATCATCGGAAATTTATGAAGTTAGGCCGCTATGCTCCCGATGAAATCAGTTCTGACAAGAAGAAGCAAGGTCGATTCAAGAAGGGTCTCAATAGCATTTATCGACAACAGATGACCCCACATATCTATCCAAACTTCAACGCCCTAGTCAGTCAGACTATTTCAGCGGAAACTGCTCACGATGAAGAGGATTGCAAGAAGAAATACCAGACCCAACGTACCCAACAGCGGAACATACGGACGACCAATAAAGCTGGAAATGGTTCAGTTCGAACCCAGTTTTTGTGGTTGGGCGTTGATCTGATCGAGCCTGGTTTGGTGGGAATTGGTTGCTCCAAGTAAAGAGTTGGGTTCGATTTGGTTTAGCAAAGATTGGATTTCAATGGGTGTTCTTCGTGTTAAAAGCTTCTTCACGTGTTTCTTCACGCACGCCTCTTCTCCTGCAAGGGGCCACGACAACGACGCACTCGCGATGGATGAAGGGAGGAGGAGGTCACCACCAGCGCCTGCGGAGTCGAGCAGCACCGTCATGGCGGGAACGGCAAACGCGGCGGCGGAGGACGGGAGCGACGGCGGCCAACACCACGGGTCCACGGCGACGGCGGCAACGTCGAGCAGCATGGCGAGGAGTTGAGCAGCGCCGCTACGCCAGGGATGGCCAACGCGGTGGCGGAGGACAGGAGTGACGGTGGCCAATGCAACGGCGGCGGCGGCGAGCAGCGAGGCGAAGAGCAGTTCGGTTGATTTGGTTTTTTAGAGATGCAGTTCAGTTTAGTTTAGTTTCACCGGTGATAGTAACAATAGTTGGTTTGGTGCAGTTTTGGTTCAGGTGTCGCACCATTGCCAGCTTTAACGACCAACTTTTCAGCACAACGAACCCGTTTCAATCCAAGCTATGCACCCCGAACATCCAGCCGTAACACCTTTGCACAACCAGCTACTTCCGGTCGTACCTACAACTCAGGACAAGCCTCCTATGCCAAAGCTGCTACTGCCCCTACCGCCAGCATGGGAGACAAGACATGCTTCCATTGCCGCGAACCCGGCCACTTCATAGCCAACTGTCCCTACAAGAATAAAGCATCCGCACCAGCCGCTTCAGTAGGGAGCTCCCGCCCGGCGTCCAATGGGAGAAATGGCCAACAAAATAAAAAGCCGGTGTCCTCCTATTCTCAAGGACGCCTGAACTATGTGGATACCGAGGAAGCTCAAGCTGCTCCTGACGTAGCACTCGGTAAGTTCCCAATCAATTCCCATCCCGTGAATATTTTATTCGATTCCGGAGCATCGCATACCTTCATTACTCTAAAATTCATTAGAGAAAATCAATTACCCACCACCCCACTAGAAAATCCAATCTTAGCTACCACCCCGGGAGCTAAAATACCCTGTCAACTGCGTAGCCCAGGAGTTTGAATTCTTCTAAGTGGGGTAGAATTCTTAGCAGATCCAGTAGTCCTAAACTCAGAAGGTATAGACTTAATCCTGGGAATGGATTGGTTAAAGAAGCATGATGGACAGATAGATTGTGGGAAGGGGATAGTCACCCTTACTACCCCTAGCCATCAGAGGGTACAATGCCAGGTGCAAAATAAGAATATATCTACCATGATCTATCAAATGGATGTTACTATGATAGAACAAATACCGGTGGTTAGAGAATATCTCGATGTTTTTCCAGAAGAATTACCTGGATTACCCCCAGATCGAGATGTGGAGTTTGTTATAGACCTATTACCAGGCACCGCCCCGATAGCTAAAAGACCGTACAGAATGGCTATCGATGAATTGGAAGAACTAAAGAAGCAACTTAAGGATCTATTGGAAAAGGAATTTATACGCCCAAGTTCTTCACCCTGGGGATCACCGGTGTTATTTGTGAAAAAGAAAGATGGAACCTTAAGAATGTGTGTCGACTATCGATCGCTTAATGAGGTCACTATCAAAAACAAGTACCCGTTGCCAAGGATCGATGACTTATTCGATCAACTGAAGGGAGCAAGATACTTCTCTAAGATAGACCTTAGATCTGGATATTATCAACTCAAACTTCGATGGGATGATATACCAAAGACGGCTTTCGTAACAAGATATGGCCAATACGAGTATACTGTTCTTCCCTTTGGTCTGACTAACGCCCCGGCATACTTCATGAACTTGATGAATAAAGTATTCATGGGAGAATTGGACAAGTTTGTAGTGGTATTCATAGATGACATATTAGTTTACTCCAAAACGGCCGAAGAACATGAAAGGCACCTCAGGATTGTTCTGGGAAGATTGCGAGAACATAAGTTATATGCCAAATTTAGTAAATGCGAATTCTGGCTAGAGAAAATCGCTTTTCTTGGACATGTCATGACCCAACGAGGTGTTGAAGTGGATCCTGCCAAAGTCGAAGCCGTTATGGAATGGCAACAACCACGAAACGTGCATGAGGTACGAAGTTTCCTGGGATTAGCCGGTTATTACCGAAGATTTATTAAAGGATTCTCCCGCCTAGCCAAACCCATGACAGAACTAACCAGGGAAAAGGTAAAGTTCAAATGGACAGCGGCTTGTGAGAATAGCTTTCAAGAGCTGAAGCAAAGGTTGATAACCGCCCCTGTATTAGCTTTGCCAGACATATATCAAAACTTCGTGATATATTGTGACGCTTGTCGCAAAGGACTAGGAGTAGTTCTCATGCAGAATGAAAGAGTAATAGCCTATGCATCACGACAATTGAAAACCCACGAAGTGAATTACCCTACTCATGACTTGGAATTGGCTTCAGTTGTTCATGCCCTAAAAATTTGGAGACACTATCTATTGGGCAAACGATGTGATATCTATACGGACCACAAAAGTCTTAAGTACATCTTCACACAAAAGGAGTTGAACCTAAGGCAACGAAGATGGTTGGAATTAATGAAGGATTACGACATACAACTACGATACCACCCAGGAAAAGCAAATACGGTGGCCGATGCCTTAAGTAGGAAGTCCAGCTACCGACCAGAAAAGCTAGCCCAAGAGATGCGAGCTTTAAATCTGCAAGTGATACCCTTTGGATATCTTGCTAACATACATTTACAGCCTCTACTCCAGATGCAAATTAAAGAAGCTCAGAAAAGAAGCAAGGAGATCATGCTACTTCAGGATTCTATTGGGCTTGGAAAAGGGCCAGACCTTCGACTAGATAAAGAAGGCACCCTTTATTTTCGAAATCGGATATGCGTACCACCCCAGGATGAGTTACGAAAAACAGTCATGAATGAAGCTCATAACTCAGCCTACTCTATACATCCTGGATCCACCAAGATGTATCAAGACCTCCGAGAATCCTATTGGTGGCCAGGCATGAAAAGAGACATAGCCGAGTATGTAGCCAGTTGTCACATCTGCAGGACCGTTAAAGCAGAGCACCAGAAGCTAGCCGGATTACTGCAACCCTTACCCATACCTGAATGGAAATGGGAAGAAATTAGTATGGATTTTATCGTTGGCTTACCCAGGACAGCTAAAGGAAATGACTCGATCTGGGTAATTGTGGACCGGCTAACTAAGGTGGCTCATTTCATTCCTGTCAAGGCAACACATGGAGGCGACAAGTTAGCCTGGCTATATATAGACAATATTTTAAAGCTTCATGGAGTACCTAAGAGAATAGTAACCGATCGAGGGCCCCAGTTTACTTCCACTTTTTGGAAAACCTTGCATAAAAGTTTATGATCCGCCCTGGATTATAGCTCGGCATACCACCCGCAGACTGATGGACAAACCGAACGAGTAAATCAAATACTAGAAGATATGCTACGAGCTTGTGTTCTGACATATGGAAAGGACTGGGAAGAAAGCCTAGCATACGCAGAATTCTCATACAATAATAGCTACCAAGCTAGTGAGGACCCTGTGTGTCCGAGGACCGGTGGATGGTCGCTTCCTGGTGTGATGAGTGATTGACAACGTGGTGTGGATTGACGTTTCCCTTGGCTCAAGTATTGCAGGTGTAGAATGCGGCTTGGTTGCATTGGTGCAGGTGAAGAACAGGCGCGAAAGGTCTTAGCCATGGCGGCCTCCGAGGAGCGGAGAGACAAGTAGGCTTGGTTCGAGGGACCCGATGGCCGGTGGATCAAGTGCGGTTCACATGCTGGCAAGAACGAGCAAGGGGACGTGGTTCCGGTGCGAGGTAGCGGCTCACAACCGAAGCTCGTACGCGGACGAGAAGCCGGTGCAAGGTGGCGGCTAACGACCGAAGCTTGCGCGCGGGGTTTGGTGATTTGGCCACAAAATCATCGGTGGACGGTTTCCCTTGGTTTGGGCCTCAAAACCAAGGACCGAGGACTCGACGTAGCGACGGCCCTGGCCTGCCAGCCAGGGGCGGTCCAACCGCCCCCCAGGGGCGGTGTGACCGGTCCCACCTGGGCAGGTCGCCCGTGAGCGTCGAGGAGCTTCGATCCGGAGGACACGCGGCGTGATCGCAAGGCTTGCGTCGGAGGGAAGCTAGCTTGCGGTGGAAGGTGTCCCAGCCGGAAAAATCTTCGCGAAAAATGTCATATTCGCCCCTGAGGGGTATGTATCGCTTAGGGGTAGTTTAGTCTTTCGAGCACCACCATTTGGACTATATAATAGACCCCTAGGGGTGGTGGCTGTTATCTCTTCTAGTTTTCTCTTTGGTTTTCCTTTGAACTAGTTTTCCCTTCATCCCCTTCACCTAGAACTACTTCTAATCTTTCTTAGTTTTGTATAGGTGAATTCATGGTTATGTGATGGAGTTTGTGCTGCTCATCTTTGTGCCATGATTTGATTTCCCGAGCTCCTTTTCTTTTTCCCATTTTCGGAGGTATTTTCGGAGCCATTTTTGGGGGATTTTCGTTCTTCACTTTCTAGCCCGTTTTCTCTCGGATTTCTTTGGGGGAATCACGTATGAGTGCCTTGTGCCTCTTTTGCTGGTGATCCCTTGCCCCCAAACGCCGGGAATCGGTTTAGATTTGAAGTTTTCGGGATGAACTCGTGGAGGGTGTGTTCTTCGCTAGATTTGAAATTCCGGAGTTCTAGGGAGTTAGAGGCCGAGATTTTTGGGGCATAGCCTCTCCTTGAGGTGTATATCATCTACCCAAAGTTTCGTCTCAAAACTCCAAGCCGTTTGGGAGATCCGTTCTCGAGTTGACCTTTTTCCCGTGCTGTCTGGCAAGACCGGTGCGACCGCCCTCGGATACCGGTGTGACCGCCCCTGGCAGGCAAGGGCGGTGCAACCGCCCCTGGAGAGAGGTGCAACCGCCCCTGGCTGAGAGTTGGTGATTCGTGTGGTTTTCGATCGATTCGTGTTGGATTTGTTCGATTCGTGTTCCGCTGCGATGATCTTGTTCCTAGGGTCAGTAGCCTCACAGTAGCTACGTGATCTTGGCAAGATCGGTTGGTAGGCTTTGGAGTTGAGTTGGGAGTAGCCGGATTCGTGAGAGAAATTTTTATCGGCTCCCATTCACTCCCCCCCTCTCTGGTCGCCTAATCGGTCCTTCAATTGGTATCAAGCCGGTTACGGGTCTTTGCGACTCTAACCAGTCTAAGATCCAAAGATGGCGTACCAAGATCGGGGTTCCGGGCCTCCGCACTTCGATGGGAAGAACTACCCGAACTGGGTTGCGCGTATGGGCGCTTTCTTGCGAGGCAAAGGAAAGTTGCTGTGGGATGTGACGAAAGATGAAAACTATGTCAATCCCACCAACTTAGATGCCCAGGATGCAAAGGATAGGTTTGAGGCAAACGCTAGAGCTGTTGACTACTTGTTCCGTGCTTTGTCTGCCGAGGAGTTTGAGCGTGTTTTGGGCGAGGACCTAGCTAGCCAGATCTGGCAGAAGCTCAAGGTAGCCCACGGTGGTGATAGCCATGTCAAGGCTAGGCTTTTCTCGATGTACAGGAGAGAGTATGAGAATTTTGCTCATTTGCCAGGAGAGTCTGTTGATGCTTTGTTTCAGCGTTTCACTTCGATTGTCAACAACATGAAAGCCAACATTACCGTGCTCCCATACTCGGATCATGACCGAGCTATCAAGCTCCTGCAAGCACTTGATAGATCCGTGTGGGGTGCCAAGGTTGAGGCGATCATGGAGTCGGCAAACTATGAGACTCTTTCTGTTGATGAGCTTTTCTCGAAGTTGAAGTCTTCTGAGGTGGACAGACAGTTGCTTGCCAAGGCTAAGAGTCCGACTGATCCCCATAGTCTGGCTCTAGTCGGTGGCTCTGGATATGGACATGCTAACACTCCTAGACACTTTGCTTTGTCTTCTCTTGTGTCCCTTCCAGATGAAGAGTATGAGGTGCTGAGCGAGGAGGATCTCGCGTTGCTCACGAGGAGGTTCGAGCGGATGTACCAGAACCGCAAGGGTTCGAGGCGTGCCGGGAGTACGTGCTACAGATGCGGGAAGATGGGCCACTTCATCGCCGAGTGCCCCGAGGAGATCAAGAACGACTACAACCGCAAGCACCGCCCGCGAGACGACCACAAGCACCGTCCCAAGGACGAGTACCGCGCCAAGAACAAGAACAAGGAAGAGAGAAGATCCAAGAACAAGCACGGTGGACACAAGAAGCACAGATCTCGAGCGATGGTGGCTGATGCGAGCGACATCGACACAAGCTCCACCAACACGTCGTCAAGCTCAAGCAGTGAAGATGAGGACCGCGGCCACCGCAAGGAGAAGAAGAGCTTGAACCGCAACTTCAACGGCATCTCCTTCGCCGCCGTCGACTACTGCACCATGGCGCACGACTCCGTGAAGAGCAAGGACGACTCCGACTCCGACTCCGAGGATGAGGTATTGACAGATCCCACCTCTTTGCGTCAGGAGATTGCTAGGCTAGAGCAGTTGGTCGATAACCGCTGATGATGTGCTTAGAAAGACCAACAAGGAAAAGAGGGAGTTTAGGTCCTTGCTAGGAGAGTCCAAGGATAGAGTGGCTGAGCTTGAGACCTTGCTTTCTGAGACTGGAAAGAAGGCCATGGAGTTTGAGTCTTTGCTTTGCGAGTCTAGGGAGAGAGCAGCTTCGCTTGAGTCTGAGATTGCTGTTTTGAAAGATGCTCCTCTTGTGTCTGATGAGGTAGAATGCTCGTTCTGTGATGTGCATATTGCTGATCTTGTTGTGCTTAAGGAGAAACACATGACTTGCTTGGATGAACTAGAGGGTGCTAGAGTTGAGCTTGCTGAGTTGAAGTCTAGGTCATCTTTGCTAGGTGCTTGTACTTCTTGTCCTGCTTTGCATGCTCAGTTGCTTGAATCACGCACCATGATTAGTTCACTTGAAGCACAACTTAAATCTCCTATTGCAAATTCCTGTTCTGCTTGTGATGTTGTTGCATTGAAGAATGTTGAGCTAGAACAGTGTGTGAATAGATTGCAAGATGAGAATGATGAGCTGAGACAGTGTTTGGGTTGGTTGTCTGGTCGTGAGCCTCAGCTCAAGATGTTGATTGCGAGTTTCAAGAGAGCTGATGGTTGTGGTCTTGGTTCTGAGAAGGTTGGTGAGAGTAGTGGTGAGAGAGAGAGAGATCCAGAGAGCTCCACCGCAAACATTCCCACAAACCCACCAAAAACCATTCTCAAGAACAACTTCACACCCAAACCAAACCACCTGCTGAACAAGCTTGACACCACTCCAGATCCTCCCAAGTTTCCACCTAAGTCAGAGAACTTTCAGAGGAGAGTGACCTTTGTGAGGAGTGGGGTTTACCAGCCGAGAGAGAGAGCACAGCCGAGAGAAACCCCAAAGCCAAAGCCAGTCCGCTTCCATTGTGAGCATTGTGGAAGGGATGGACACCTTGAGGAGTTCTGTTGGAGGAAGAAGAGGGAGGTGAGAAGAGAGAAGGAGGTGGGGAACAGGGACAGGTACTACTCTTCTCGTAGTGTGCCTGTGTCTCGTTCACCCTGGCCGAGAGGCGACGCCTTTGTGCGTACAGTTCCAGTGGTTGCTAGTCGTGGTGTTCCAGCTGTTCGTGAGTTTGCTAGGCGGCCTCCGTTTCGCGGTCAGTTTGGTTCAGGGAGGTTCGACCGTAGCTTTGAGGCTAGGAGAGTGTCTAGGCCACGTTTTCCCCCGCGTGGTGCTAGAGGTCCGATGGTGAGAGACGAGAGGGTGTCACGCGGTAGAGTTGATTTTGCTAACCCTTCTTTTGAGCAGATGGCCCGACACTGGTTTGACTCGTTTTGTGCTAACCCCAGTGTCGAGTCATTTGCTCATTCTCGTTCTCGGTTCTGATTGTGCAGGTGGGAGGCTTGGAGAACTTTTGGTTGATGGATTCTGGCTGCTCGAGACATATGACAGGTAATGGTAAGTGGTTCTCCAGTCTCACCCCGGTGGTGTCCAGGCAGTACATCACTTTCGGGGATAAGGGTAGAGGTAGAGTGTTGTCAGAGGGTGCTATTCAGGTGAGCGACACTTTCATGTTGAAGCGGGTTGCTCTTGTCAAGAATCTTGGTTTCAATTTGCTCTCAGTTTCTCAGCTTCTTGATGAGGGTTATGAGGTTCGCTTTAAGCGTGGTGATTCGAAAATTCTTGATTCTCGAGGTGACCTTGTGTGTATGATCATTCCTGAGGGACAGATTTTTCGTGCTGATTTTTCTCGATCTTTTGGTCCTTCACGATGTTTGATCGCTGGTACTTCTTCTGAGCTTTGGAAGTGGCATAGGAGATTGGGTCATGTGAGCTTTGATTTACTCACACGCTTGAGTGCTCTTGACCTTATCCGAGGATTGCCCAAGCTCAAGTTCGAGAAAGATTTGGTTTGTGCACCTTGTAGGCATGGAAAAATGGTTGCTGCTTCTCACCCACCTTTGACAGATGTTATGACTGAGCGTCCAGGGGAGCTTTTGCACATGGATTTGGTTGGCCCCGCTCGAGTTCGTTCAGTTGGTGGGAAGTGGTATGTTCTTGTGGTTGTTGATGACTTTTCTCGGTATGCTTGGGTGTTCTTTCTGGCGTCGAAGGATGAGACATTTGATTTTGTTCGAGATCTGATTTTGAGGTTGAAAAACGAGAGTAATGGTGGTGCCATGAGAGCTATACGTAGCGACAATGGTACGGAATTTAAGAACACTCGTTTTGATGCCTTCTGTCGTGATCTTGGTCTCGAACACCAATACTCTTCGCCATATGTTGCTTGTCAGAATGGTGTTGTTGAGAGAAAGAATAGAACACTTTGTGAGATGGCTAGGACGATGCTAGATGAGCATAGGACTCCTAGGAAGTATTGGGCAGAAGCGGTGAACACAGCTTGCTATGTTTCGAATCGGATTTTCCTTCGTGCTTTCAAGAAGAAAACTTGCTATGAGCTTTTCCATGGTCGTTCCCCCGTGTGAGTCACTTTCGGGTATTTGGTTGCAAGTGTTTCATCTTGAAGAAAGGAAATTTGGACAAGTTTGAGTCTCGTTCGATGGATGGAATTTTTCTTGGTTATGCTAATCATTCTCGAGCATATCGTGTGCTCAATCTTGAAACTAACCAAATCATGGAGACTTGCGAAGTCACCTTCGACGAGACCATTCCGTGTAGCTCTTCTGCTTTTGAGTGTGCAGGTGATGATGACTTGGGACAGCCCATCTTTGAGGAAGAACAGCCTGATGATGAAGATGATGAGGAATTTCAGGCACCGTGTGGAGATCGTGTACCTTCTACTTCCACTACTACCACGACGTTCGACGACGGCCCTTCTGCTACACCTTCGTCGAGTCGCGCTCCAGATCGAGTTCAAGTGGAAGCTGATGTTGAGGGGGAGGCAATCTCGAGGCGAGAAGCTCCCCGGCTGGTACAGAGGGATCATCCCCCTTCGAAGATCATCGGGAACATGGATGAACGCACTACACGGTCGAGGTCACAGAACATCTCTCATTATGCTCATTCTGCTTTTGTCGCGTCTTTTGAGCCCAAAAATGTTGGACACGCTTTATCTGATTCTGATTGGGTCAATGCCATGCATGAAGAGCTTGAAAACTTTGAGAGAAATCAGGTGTGGAAGTTAGTTAGAACCACCTCCAAATTGCCATCCCATAGGAACCAAGTGGGTGTTCAAGAACAAGAGGGATGAGAGTGGTGAGATTGTGAGAAACAAAGCGAGGTTGGTTGCTCAGGGGTTTTCGCAGCAGGAGGGGATAGATTATGAGGAGACATTTGCTCCTGTTGCCCGTTTGGAGGCAATTCGGATCCTTCTAGCATTTGCAGTTGCTAAAGGGTTCAAATTGTACCAAATGGATGTGAAGAGTGCCTTCTTGAATGGGGTGATCGAGGAAGAAGTGTATGTGAGGCAGCCCCCGGGTTTTGAGAGTGAGAGATACCCACACCGAGTGTTCAAACTCCACCGAGCTTTATATGGCCTAAAGCAAGCACCCAGAGCGTGGTATGGTAGATTGAGAGGGTTCTTGCTTAGCAAGGGGTTTGTGATGGGAAAGGTTGATAAGACGCTCTTCTTGCTGAGAAATGGCAATGATCTTTTAATCGTTCAGATTTACGTGGATGATATCATTTTTGGTGGCTCTTCTCATGATCTTGTTGCCAAGTTTGCAGACGATATGAGCAGGGAATTTGAGATGTCGATGATGGGAGAGTTGCAGTTCTTTCTCGGGCTGCAGATCAAGCAAACCAAGGATGGGACGTTCGTGCACCAAAGCAAGTACACCAAGGACATTCTCAAGAAATTTGACATGAGCGACTCCAAGCCGATGACTACGCCGATGAGTACGACTACAGCTTTGGATGCGGATGAGGACGGAGAACCAGTGGACCAGAAGGAGTACCGGAGCATGATCGGCTCCCTCCTCTACTTGACGGCGACGAGGCCGGACATACAGTTCAGCGTGTGTCTGTGCGCTCGTTTTCAGGCTTCACCGAGGACTTCACATCGTCAGGCCGTCAAGAGGATTTTCAGGTATCTCAAGTTTACTCCTGAGCTGGGTCTTTGGTATTCTGCCGATTCCACTCTTGCACTTCATGGTTTTTCTGATGCGGATTTTGCTGGATGTCGTGTTGATCGCAAGTCTACTTCTGGTCAGTGTCAGTTTCTTGGTTCGTCTCTTGTGTCATGGTCTTCTCGCAAGCAGTCTAGTGTAGCCCAATCCACCACAGAGGCCGAGTATGTTGCTGCTGCTAGCTGCTGCTCTCAGTTGCTTTGGATCACATACACCTTGAGAGATTTTGGCTTAGACATGTCCCATGTTCCACTTCTTTGTGATAGCACCAGTGCCATAAGCGTAGCCAAAAATCCCGTGCTTCATTCCAAAACCAAACACATAGAAGTGAGGTACCACTTTCTGAGAGATCATGTGGAGAAAGGAGATATTGAGCTTGCCCATGTTTCTACCCAAAACCAGCTTGCAGACATTTTCACTAAGCCACTTGACCAAGTTACCTTCACCCGCTTGCGAGGAGAACTTGGTGTGTGTGCGGTTTTCTGAGCTGAGTTTTGGAGGCTTCTCTTGTAGCATATGTATACTATTGTATCATCTTTGTATCTTGATGTACATTTTTCTTGCTTTTGTATCTTGATTTCATCTTTTGTATCATATCTTAGGATGAGCTTCTCCTATATGCAGTGATTGGTACAACTTGCTACATTTTAGAGTTTAGGCAGGCTGGCTAGGGATTGATTGTATGGATGGCTATGCTCTTGATGGTTTTGATATATATTCTTTTGAGATAGTCTCTTTTTGAATTAAAATGATAAACTGAACTTAAATCTTTCACCCATGAGTAAATGCCTTTGCATGTCTTATTTGAGCCGAAATGGCTATATTTTGCTTAAGGTCATGCTAGGATGATATTCTTTTCATTTGGGTCAAAGATCGTTGTCATTGTAAATGTTTAGCCCATGTTTATCTCATGGAGGAGCATAAGCTTCTTTTTGTCGCAAAGACATTTCATGTACCATGCTTAATTTGAAAAACTTGAAAAATGAGATGTCTATGCATGAAAGAAGAAAGATGAGAAAAAGATTTATTTGAATATATTTATGCTCATGTCTCTATGCTTTCACCATTGCACACACTTGCACACATGGGTGCTAAGCGGTTGCATGTTGTTTGCCGGAGAAGTCTCCCATGAGAAGTGAACACATGGCTCCGTGCTTTGACATGACATGAGATAGATTTTGGGCGTTTATAATGATCTTTTGTCAAGAATGCTTGTTCTATCATGATCTTGGTGAGATGAAGTTTATTTTTGCTCAAATGGTCCATGTTTAGGACTTTGCTCATGAGGTGAACCTTTCGAAAAAATTGCACAAATTGATCATGGCTTTGTCAAATGGCTATATATCTTCACCTTCTTGACGGCAATGCCCTTATGATGCTGTGGCCTGTCTAGTTTGCCTGTTCTCTAACTTGTAGAATTTTGTATCGCTCATTGCCTATTTGAGAAGCTTAGAGTTGAAATTTTTGCATTTTTGCCTTGATTTGTGCATTGTCAACAAGGGGGAGAGTTTGAGCATTGGAATACATTGCTGGGTACTTATGGAAGGTTTTCGAGTTGAAACGACATCATTCCGAGCATTTTTCTGTGATTTGCATTTTTGTGCTTTGACTGGGCAGGGCGGTGTGACCGCCCCTGCAGGGCGGTGTGACCGGCCCTGGAGCTAGGGCGGTGCAACCGGCCCTCCAGGGAGGTCCAACCGGCCCTGTGCAGTGGCACGAGGTTTTCTGGGATTTGATCCATTTTCGATGCATTTTCGCACGCACAAGTTCACTTGTTCAGGGGGAGTTTGCATCAATGCAGGGGGAGTGCTTTGAGTGTTCTGAAAAGTGATTTGGAGATTCGTGACTTGTGTTTTGTGCTTTGCTCTTTTGCCGATGGTGTTGAGCCCTTTCGCTTCTTCTTGAAGGGTCGGCGTTTCTGGAGCTTTCTCTTGCGAAGTGACTTTGTTTCGGCTTGTCTTGCTTTTAGTCACTTGCTTGAGTCTTGGTTTCGATTTCTTTTCTATTTTCTTTTTCTATCTATGGTTACTATGTGTGTGTTGTCAATGCACTCATCAAGGGGGAGATTGAGGACCCGGTGTGTCCGAGGACCGGTGGATGGTCGCTTCCTGGTGTGATGAGTGATTGACAACGTGGTGTGGATTGACGTTTCCCTTGGCTCAAGTATTGCAGGTGTAGAATGCGGCTTGATTGCATTGGTGCAGGTGAAGAACAGGCGCGAAAGGTCTTAGCCATGGCGGCCTCCGAGGAGCGGAGAGACAAGTAGGCTTGGTTCGAGGGACCCGATGGCCGGATGGATCAAGTGCGGTTCACATGCTGGCAAGAACGAGCAAGGGGACGTGGTTCCGGTGCGAGGTAGCGGCTCACAACCGAAGCTCGTACGCGGACGAGAAGCCGGTGCAAGGTGGCGGCTAACGACCGAAGCTTGCGCGCGGGGTTTGGTGATTTGGCCACAAAATCATCGGTGGACGGTTTCCCTTGGTTTGGGCCTCAAAACCAAGGACCGAGGACTCGACGTAGCGACGGCCCGGCCTGCCAGCCAGGGGCGGTCCAACCGCCCCCCAGGGGCGGTGTGACCGGTCCCACCTGGGCAGGTCGCCCGTGAGCGTCGAGGAGCTTCGATCCGGAGGACACGCGGCGTGATCGCAAGGCTTGCGTCGGAGGGAAGCTAGCTTGCGGTGGAAGGTGTCCCAGCCGGAAAAATCTTCGCGAAAATGTCATATTCGCCCCTGAGGGGTATGTATCGCTTAGGGGTAGTTTAGTCTTTCGAGCACCACCATTTGGACTATATAATAGACCCCCTAGGGGTGGTGGCTGTTATCTCTTCTAGTTTTCTCTTTGGTTTTCCTTTGAACTAGTTTTCCCTTCATCCCCTTCACCTAGAACTACTTCTAATCTTTCTTAGTTTTGTATAGGTGAATTCATGGTTATGTGATGGAGTTTGTGCTGCTCATCTTTGTGCCATGATTTGATTTCCCGAGCTCCTTTTCTTTTTCCCATTTTCGGAGGTATTTTCGGAGCCATTTTTGGGGGATTTTCGTTCTTCACTTTCTAGCCCGTTTTCTCTCGGATTTCTTTGGGGGAATCACGTATGAGTGCCTTGTGCCTCTTTTGCTGGTGATCCCTTGCCCCCAAACGCCGGGAATCGGTTTAGATTTGAAGTTTTCGGGATGAACTCGTGGAGGGTGTGTTCTTCGCTAGATTTGAAATTCCCGGAGTTCTAGGGAGTTAGAGGCCGAGATTTTTGGGGCATAGCCTCTCCTTGAGGTGTATATCATCTACCCAAAGTTTCGTCTCAAAACTCCAAGCCGTTTGGGAGATCCGTTCTCGAGTTGACCTTTTTCCCGTGCTGTCTGGCAAGACCGGTGCGACCGCCCTCGGATACCGGTGTGACCGCCCCTGGCAGGCAAGGGCGGTGCAACCGCCCCTGGAGAGAGGTGCAACCGCCCCTGGCTGAGAGTTGGTGATTCGTGTGGTTTTCGATCGATTCGTGTTGGATTTGTTCGATTCGTGTTCCGCTGTGATGATCTTGTTCCTAGGGTCAGTAGCCTCACAGTAGCTACGTGATCTTGGCAAGATCGGTTGGTAGGCTTTGGAGTTGAGTTGGGAGTAGCCGGATTCGTGAGAGAAATTTTTATCGGCTCCCATTCACTCCCCCCCCCCTCTCTGGTCGCCTAATCGGTCCTTCAGCTAGCCTGCAAATGTCGCCCTTTGAAGCCTTGTACGGCAGAAAGTGTAGAACTCCCTTACTATGGTCAGAGACTGGAGAAAGATCATTATTCGGGCCAGCTATACTACGGGATGCTGAAGAGAAAACCAGACAGGTACAGGAGAATCTAAAGATAGCACAAAATCGGCAGAAAAGTTATGCTGATACCCGAAGAAAGGGATTGACTTTCGAAGTCAATGACTATGTGTATTTAAAAGTAGCTCCGATCCGAGGAACACGAAGATTCCAAATCAAAGGAAAGTTAGCACCCCGATACATTGGCCCCTACCGGATATTGAATAGAATTGGAAAGGTAGCCTATCGACTGGCATTACCAGAAGAACTGGGAGATATACACCCGGTATTTCATGTATCTCAACTAAGGAAATGCCTAAGAATACCGGAGGAATAAACCGCTCCGGAAACAGTAGATTTACAACCAGATTTGAGGTATCAAGAAAGACCCACGCGTATCTTGGATACAACCATCAGACAAACTCGAAGAACTGCGGCTAAGTTTTGCCGAGTACAATGGAGCAACCATACCGAAGCAGAAGCCACGTGGGAAAAAGAGGAAAATCTCAGAAAAGAATTTCCGTATCTATTCCAGGAACCAGACGAATCTCGAGGACGAGATTCACTTTAAGTGGGGTAGGTCTGTGACACCCTAAAATTAGAAAGCATTTAAAAAGAACATTAAAAGTATTTTTAATATTAAAAACTAGATTAATTTTAATAGGGTAATGCATTAGAAAAATGAATTGCATTAGAATATTTTGAAACCAACCATATGCATATGCTTGCTCTAACCTTAGGATAATCCTAAACCCCAAAAACCATTCAAAAATCCAAGTTAGATTTGAAATAGAACTCAAATTCAAATTCAAACTCAAAATAGAAAAGAAAAAGGAAAAACAAAAAAGGAAAAAGAGAAAACTTACCTTGGGCCGAAACCACCCTGCCGGCCCAGCTCCACCTCGCGGCCCAGCCTCCATCCCCGCTCGCCGCGGCCCAAACCAGCCCCGCTTCCCCTCAGCCAAAGTCCGTTCCACCCCCTCCAACTCTTCCGCGCGCGCGTTGTTCATCCCCGGTGACGTCGCGCAGACGTCACCATACAGCCCCCCTTCTTCCTCCCCTCGCCGTCGCGCCATCTCACCGCTGCGGCCGCCCGATCCGCCTCCACCGGCGCGGATCGAGCTTAGGGGGACGAGCACGCCGCGTGTCGTTCCCACGGCCCTCCACCGCACCATGAGCGCGGCGCCGACCGCACGCGGAGCTCGCCGCCGGGGGGCACGCGTCGCCGCCCCGTGCGCCGGCGCGCCACGCGTCCGGCCACGGAGGGCGCCGGGGGAGCTCCGGGAGCTCACCCCCGGGCTATAAATAGCCCCGGGCGCGCTCCCTTGGAGCTCCATCCCCACACAATCACCCCCGCACAGCACACGCCCGCTCGCCGGCGCTGCCGAGCACGAGCTCCACTGCTGCCGCGCGCGCCTGGCCGGAGCTACGCTGGGAGCCTCGCCGCCGTGTTCCGGTAAGCCTCCCCACGCCACAACCTCACCGCCGCCCTCTTTTCCCCTCCCCCTACGCCGCCAGCCCTGCGCCGCCGGACCCCGCGCGCCGCCGCACTCCGGCGACCCGCTGGGGGGTCCTGGCCGTCCGCCGCCGTGCCTGAGCATGCCACCATGCTGAGTGCACCACCAGCCGCGTTTCCACCGCTTCCCAGAGGCCGACACCCCCTCCTCGCGCCTTTCCCTTTTGCGTCGCCCGCCGCTTGAACTCGGCGAGCGTGCACCGCCGCTACGAGCCCCGCCGCTCCGCCAGTACATGCTCAGCCTCGCCGCCGCACTACTCTCTCCCTCCCTGCCAAACCCCAGCCCTTCGCGCGGCCCGGCGTGGCCGGGCGCTCAACTCCGGCGAGCACCCCTGCCACCGCCGCCGCACGCCGCCGTCCCCTCCTCCCCTCTACCCAGCTGGCGCCGCGTGGCGGCCACGCTGGCCGCGGGCCCGCCGGTCAGCGGCTCAGCCGCGCCCACGCGGTCGCCACCTCACCCCTGTTCCCCTCCGTGCACCCGGTCCTCGTGGACCGCTGACCCAAGGGGTTTTCGAGTCCACGGGCCGCAGTCCATGGGCCCACAGTGCAGTACCCAGCGCGGGCCGCGCCCCGCGGGCCCCGCCTGTCTGTCCTTCCCTTGCTAAATTGCTAGGTACACCCGGCTAAATGCACACAAGAAATTAATTTTCCACCTTAGAGCTTTCCAAAAATTCCCAAAAATTCACCAAAAATCTTAGAATAATTCTTAAGCCTAGAAATATATTTCTTTCCCAAAAACCTCACCCACAACCCCTAGATTAAATAGTCACCTCTTTTGGATTTAAATCCATTTAAATGAATCATCCGTTAACCCTTGATTGATGTATTGATTTGTGTGACTAACCACAGACTCTGACCCGGAGAACAACGCCGAGGATCCAGATTACGAAGAGGAAGCAGGGGACGACCCCGACGCTGGACAAGGCAAGTCCCGCCATATTAATATTTATGGATATTACTGCCTGTTATATAAGCATGTTGAATAATTGGAGAACCGGAACTTGATTGCATAGTCTTTTACTTTAGACCGGGAAGTGGAAGGAAGATCCCAAGGAAGGGGATTCTGTCCTAAGAGCCACTTCGGGTCGCCACTAAGGACCGGTTCGCGGGAGAATCTTTCCATTGCCTAGTACAGTCCCGCATGCCAAAAAAGCATGGCCTTCGGGAATGCTTATTTATGTGAGGCCTTGATCCACACCCCACTAGCCAGCTTTAGTAAACTGTCCCAAGGGGCCACGGTGGGCAACGGGACTCTTGGAGACGGACCCCGACAGAGGGCTGGGTCTGGCCGGTACGAGTCGCAGGTGATAGGGTCGGGAGGACCCAGTGGCAGAGTGCCACGATATATATTTTCTTGATGCATCAAGAATCTTTCCCCGGGAAGGTCCCTGTGTGGACGTGCGTGACTCCTACTTAGGCCCCAACAGTTTCCGTGGACCGAGCTAGGGAGTGGCTGTCTAGTGATAGACGCTGGTGGGAATGGATCTCGTAGGGCAGTACCGCCAAAGTACACGGTACGGGCTGACCGAATGCGGGACAGGAAAGTACGACCTCTGCAGAGCGACAAACCTATCTGGATAGCCGTGACTCCGGCAAGAGTCCAATTGGTAAAAGTCCCCGTCGATTAGATTCACTAAAATGAGCATGACCTGCGGATTTCCCTTACCGCAGGTTGATATACCCCTGTTCACTAACCGGGACTGGTAGGGAGGTTATGCCCCTCCAGGACCAAACTTAATCTATTAAATTACTTTGGGACTTGCTGAGTACCCCTGACAGGAGTGCTCACCCTTGCTTCCACTTCATACCAGAGGACTTCAGCGAAGACGGCGCAGGCGACGAAGGCTCGGAATGGTGACGTGCTCCACCGCGATGCTGAGGCTCTACATAGTACTGGTAGTTTTATATTTTCTGAATAAGCAGAGGCCTTGAGGCCCGCTCGTAGCTTTGTACAGACTCTAAGCTGTACATTGATGTAAATTATGAATAAAAGGTTATTCGATGATGGTTTTCGATACCGCTTGTGAAGAACTACTTGCATTAGGACTTCTAGGGCTAATGCAGGTACTTGGGGAGCTCCATTTCACGGGCATGCCCCACACCGGCGGTCGCTGACGCTTGTTGATTAGGGTTTGGGGATGTCAAGCAGGAGGTGGGGAAGGGTCGGGTGGCGGGTATTTGAAGGAGATGGACGAAGCTCGACATATTTGTCCGGCGGCCATGGGATGCACAGACGGAAAGCTTGGGCGGACGGGGAATCTTCGATTCCCTGCCAAGGATGGATTGACGATCATCGCAGATGGTCAGGGTTGGAGCCGAGAAGGTGAGCAAGCTTCATGTGTGGGCGATTTGAGGGAGGCGGACGGTGGCCGGAGTATTTAGCCGGCATAGGTGCTCGGCTCGGTGGAGAAGAATGGTGAAGGAAGAAGAGCAGAGGGAAGGCGCGAGGGGATGTGAGGGGTGAGAGCGATGACCGGCTCAGGGGAGGGCGGTGGACGTTGCAGGGGAGGGTAGTTGCCGGCGCAGGTGGAGGGTGGCTACCGGCGCAGGTGAGGCGCGAGGGGAGGCTGGCGGAGAGACAGAGGAGAGGGAGAGGAGAGAAGAGAAGAAAGTGAGGACCTGACATGTGGGCCCCACCGCCATGTGGCGTCCAAATCAGCAAAACCACCCACCAAAACTGCCCGATGGTCAAAAATGAACGGTTTTAAGAGTTGGAGGGCTAAATATTTCTGGTTTTGCGGTTCAATGGCCAAAGTCAAACCGAGGTGATAGTTGGATGGTCAAAAATAGACTTTTTCCAAAAAAAAAAGAAAAGTGCATGGGGAACATAGGGTTCGAACCCCTGACCTTTTCCTTCGCGTGCGGTCCTCCTACCAATAAGCTAAGATTACACATGTTAAAAATTTACACTAAACCTTTAATATATGTCATAATTTCACAACCTGTTTGTATTAAAAACCGGTTTTAATGTGCCAGCCCTACATCACAACCGGTTTTTCTTACGAACCGGCTATGATGGTCCTCATCACAACCGCTTTTTAAAAGCTAGTCAGCCCATTCACTTCGAAACCGGTTATGATGAGGCATCACAACCGGTTTTTAGAAAACCAGCTGTGATAAGGCGTTTGTGAAAGTGGTTTGTGTAGTAGTGAGTCTTGATGATGCCGAGGCTTATGCGCCAGGCCGATGTTGTTTTTTCCGGTAGTGCACCATGAACGTAACCAACATCATGCATACAAAGTGCATATCCACAAAACTAAGCGCAATATAATAGTACACACTACAGTGGACTCTTACCCTTGCCCAATAAATTAGGTGATTTTCGAGAGCACTTAATAAAACATATAGACGAAGATTGTTATGTGTTGAAAGTAGAGAACAAGAAGAAGATTGAATCTCTGACTCTCTTCTATTGATACAATGAATACTGTGGCTACATATTTATAGGGGGGAAGAAGATGCCCAAAGGGCCAAGGTCCCTTCAGAGTTGGTCCCTTCATAAAAGTTAAGCTACTTTGGCCCCTTCATGAAAATGAAGCTGCATTTTCTCTAATACGAATTAAAGTAATCGATCACTAATTATAGTGCTTCGCAAGACTCCCCTTGATCAATTGCTCCTTGTAATCATCCTTCATTCTTTGGTAATTCTATAGCAAAAATTCCTCCAAAATTGTGTGAGAAAAATTGAGGAGAAACCTAGTTGTATGTGTATATGCCATTAAAACTCTTTTAAAACCTAATGGGAAAATACTAGGAGAAAATGATATGTCATATATGTGATTATTGTCTCATTGAAAACTTATATAAGAAAGTTTGAGATCAATAGTATGATCCGTGGATCATATTTGAATAATCTTTCCCAAAATCCAATGGGAAAATTATGAGGAGAAATGATATGTTGTTGATATCTCTTTAAAAACTCTTGTACAGGAAATAGAGGATAGGACATGTAATATGTCTTTAATACCACCTCTAAAAACCCTATCGGGGAAAATAGGTGATGTGAAATATATTCTTGTATATTTATATTGCCTCATTAAACCCTTTATGAGAAACCTTATGAGGAAAAATAGTACAATGCGATGTTTGAACAAATTAAAATTTCACAATTCTCCCCCTGAACCTTGCAAAGTTGTCACTTACCACTATTGGTGGATAATGACTTTACAAACAAATTTGCGAGGTTCTCACACATTTGATTTGCAATATGTTTATTTCTCCAATGTGTGCTAATGAGAATAAACATGTCAGGCAATATGTTTGACTGCTTGTTGATATTGCTCCATCAAATCTGTTCCATTTATGCAATACAAGCAACATTATCTTTATAGATAATTGTTCATGATTTAAAAAATCTAATGTAATCATTCAACATATTCACACACATAGATAGTGTTTTAGAATGATAGATGGAAGTAGTTGCTTGAGTCTAATTTTGATGACTCCCATTATAACTCTACCATCATGATATCAGTTTATGTTCAGGCAAAATGGGAAACATACGGCTAGTAACTTTGAATCACTATGGTTATATCTTGATTGAATAAATAAAGATCTTTAGTGCAATAATATACCTGTGAATATACAATTTAACTCCTGCCAAATGGTTTGATGGAGTTACGCCTTTTAAGCTATATCAAGTTATCTGCAAATGCAATATTTGGCATTTTGCAGTTTGCAAGATCTGAGCGCTTTCATGGCACTATAGTTGTCATCCCATGGTCTAGATGGATATTGATCCATCTTTAGGATTGAGCGACCATAAGTGTTGATGGATATGATTATCCAATATTATTTTGATATTGGCCAATAATATCTGAAAGCTGGTATATATACTCAAGTTGTGAACTTAAGTGTAATATGGTTTTATTCAAATATGTCATCTCTAATTCCATCTTAATATCATTGCTTATTTGCTTGTGTGTTGAGATGACGGAAATCCAATTTCGATTTATCCATGAGCATACATATGCAACCATACTAATTAGAGTAATTCTTCTACGGAAGATACTCACCTGGTCAATGGTACCACAATCAATTTGACCATTTCAAGTGATGGAGTGACTTGAATTATAAATACTGTAAGTTGCGGTTTGTACTTCGGTTGAAAATATAGTCTGATGATGACTTTATATATCTAAATTTATTCAATTTATTTAATCTGCCAATGATCGAATGTATGAACAAAATTTGCACACATACATGCAAGCAGTGGCGGGGGGAGGGGGCTGAGGGGGGCCAAGCACCCCCCAATGTCATACGTAGTTAATCCATCTATACTATATAGTTAATGTATGTATTTCGTGCTACTTTGTTTGGTAATTTATATTGAGAAGTATTTCTGCGAGATTGTTTGGTAATTTATATTAAGAAGGAATTGACTACATCAACTAGTACCAGTGATATTATAATAGTCTATGATCTTGTTGCTAGCCATAGATCTTGTTGCTAGCCATAGAGCTAAGTTTTAGTTGAGACTTGTAAAACATGCTACAATTATGGACCCATTTGGTTCCTAGGGTCTAAATTTTAGTCTCATCACATAGAATGTTTCATCAACAATTAAGAGTATTAAACATAAGTAAATTATAAAACCAATTGCACAGATGAAGGCTAATTTGCGAGACAAATCTTTTAAGCATAATTAGGCTATGATTTGATAATATGGTGCAGTAAAGATTTGTTACAATGAACATAATTAGGCTTAATAGATTCATCTCGCGAATTAACCTCCGTTTGTGTAATTAGTTTTATTATTAGATCATGTTTAGTCCTAATTAGCATTCGAAGATTTGATGTAACACCTACTAAACTTTAGTCCTTGTATCCAAACGCTCCCTGTATGTGACAAAAACAAAGTGGTGTAGCTATCGGTTGTACTTTGCTTTGTTCATTGCCCCCCTGACCTCAAATCCTGGCTCTGCCCCTGCATGCGAGTATGTTCTGCTTGGTTTCTACATAAACCATGTGCTACAATCTCTTAATATATCACCATCTTGCTTTTTGCAAGAAAGCATTATGAGAAGAATACATTACTGTAGTAAAGTACTTCTAATTGTTAAATAAGAGCTTTTCTCCTTAATTATCCACCTTGCTTTTTGCAAGAAAGCATTATGAGAAGAATACACAGGAGGTAAGGTTTGTGCCTCCCGGCCGCTTGAACCTATATAAACCTTGCGTCTCCTGTGTTACCTCGAGCTCACTAGCATTGCGATAACCTTCGCCTACAGATCTACGACTCGGGTACCCCCTACTTGGATTGCCGGACCCAAAGTCTGACAGTTGGCGCGCTGTTGGCACTCCTTAGCCTAACTAAAATCCGCAAGCGCACGGGAGTCCGATGTAGCCTTTCACCAGGGGAGTAAGAACCTGGATATCGAATCCAAGGAACGATAGACGCGACTAGCCTAGAACTTTTCTAACCGGATCCACCAAGGAGAAAAAGGATAAATTGGTAGAGAGCTTGGCTTTAGTTAGCTACTCGTTACCCCAGACAAACTATCGATACCTAACCTGATCTGCTTCGACGGCTATAACGGGAAGAACTCAGAACGGGGTGAGAGAGGGGTTCTTCTGGGCTCAGCACTACTGTTATGAGTACACCCGAACGTGGTGGAGTACAAAGGACGGACAGGGCTGTCACCACCTGCCGCCTACCACTGCAGTTCCGTGGGGTGCAACACAACCTGAGGTGACTAGCCAGCACAGGCACCACGCCTAAGCTTTCAGTCACTGACCTCCACCCAACACGAAGGGCTATAGAGGAAACCCCAAACAAGAGTCGCTGTCACTCGCGCAGACTCAGGTACCCGCAGATCAAGATAAATATGATAACTTGCTGAAAGTAAGTTGTAAACTAGCAAGGTACTAAAGGCAAGGGACCGAGGACTTACTGAAGATAACTCTTGAATATATTCCTCGGGGGCGGAAATGTTGAGACGAGACCGAGAGAGAAATCCCGGACTCTCTCTACAAAGCTCGGCTGTCACCCGAGCAACTCACCCACTCTCTCCCTACTCTAACTCTAAATATAGGAGCAAAAGCTCACTAAGCTACTCTTCTCTCCTTTGGATGAGTTGATGGATGCTTTCTCAAGGTGAAGGAGGGTCCCTTTTATAGTCTTCAGGGGCAGTTGCAAGCGTCAAGGTTAAGCTAACCCTCTGCTTAACTGCCACGCGAAGGGGGACAGGTGGCGGCCTCTGGGGGAGGCCGGCTGGCCTAGGCCAGGCCGATCGGCCTGGCCTTGCTGCCCCGTGGCACCGCCTTCTTCAGGGACGCTCTGGATTGCACCCTGAGGTCGGTAACAGTTGCTTTGGATCAAAGCTGTCCGAGAATCCAATGTTGGTGGGCCCTTCAATCCATGCAAATGTAGCTTAGGCCTTTCGGGTTCTTTGGATCAAACCGACGTTGATCGCACGTCTCATGATCATCTGTGTTGTGTTTGTGATCTCCTGGACCAGGGACGTGGCAAGGGGCCACAGAAGGGGGCCGGCCGGCCTGGCATAGGCCGGCCGGCCGGCCTGGCTTTGTGTCCAGTGTGGCTCAGCTTTTGCTTGCTTGCTCCTGCACTCACAAATTATACAAAACTTGTGGAACTCATTAGAAATAATCAATTTCACTTTGTTATGAGCAAGATGAGCCTGAAATGTGACGGAATGTTGGTGGCGAAATCGTATCGTAACGACCACCAACACGCCCCCCTACCTGAACTTTGCTAGTCCCTTAGCAAAGAATGAATTAAATCACCGGGACTTTCGCAAGATCAGGGTCATGAGCTCAAGGTATACACAAGTCATATCTCTGAGTTTTCTTTCATACCTTGGATTCTGGTGGCTAACACCCTCATCTTCATCAATTGAGTCTTAGAACAACTCATTGATTGGTCGAGCACTTCTTCCTCTTGGCATTTGGAGTTTTTGATAATTTTATAAAGAAAACGAGGCATTCCCTTGTTATTTCTCAACATCTCTCGATCACTCATAGTGTTTGGATCCTCACCTGGGCTTAGAATCAAGCCTCTCTATGTTATAAGGTGGAGCATTTGAGATGTTGCTCACTCTTCTTTATTTATTTTGCAAGATCGAAGAACTTGTCTAATCATTCCTACTACTCATACATCTTGGCCAAGTGCATGTGTACTTTGATGGTTGAGTCCTTGTTCGAGCATCTTTCATCTCCCCCCTTTCTCTTTCTCTTTTTTTTCTTCTGAAGATAAGGATTGTATCATTCCTTTCTTCATCATCTTTTTTTTCAGGGGGATGAAGAGCTTTCGACAATTTGGACTTTATTGATGCTCGTGTACGTGGATGGCCATGATGAACAAGGTAGCACGAACGTGAAGGCAAGTAATTCGAGCAAGCTCAAAATTTAGAAAGTGGCTATGTAGAAGTTTCAACTTGAACTTGGTATATGGCTCTGGATAGGACATTTCAAGTTGATGATAACAAGGGTTGCCTTAAGTTTTATTTTCAAAAACAATCTCCAAAACCTTGAATCGGAAGGCTCAACTTCTCAAATCATCATATCATAAGAATCAATTAACGAGAATCAGGCAATCCTAATAAAAGTTCCAAGGCAATGAAATACTTTCTCATGAAATATCACAAGTATATCCAAGGTGTCATGCATAGGGGTTCACTTTCATGAGTTTTGATCAAGTTTTAAAATTATTTACCCAGGAATTTTATTTGGATCAAAATCACAAAAGGATCAAATGTAGGGGTTGCAAACCGTGTCCTGGAGTCGAGTCGACGACGTTGGCCATAGGCCCAGGCCGATCAGCCCAGTAGAGGCCGGCCGGCCTGGCATTGTAGCCAGACGTCCCGATTCAGGTTCCTTGTTCATGTGATTCGCGAGATTACGCAGTGGGCACGGAATCTCCTCGAACGGCTTCAGTAGGGGGCCGGCCGGCCTGGCCTAGGCCGGCCGGCCTGGCATTGTGCCAGGTGCAGTCCCGCCTTGGCCAGCGACCAGTGCACCTCCTGTACATCAGTGTTTCTGCGTGCTTCACTGAAACATCAGTCCGAGGGGTTGGTTGGCACACAAATGTGCACCAACCATTCATTTTCACATTTTTTTATATATGAGTCTCTTCTTTCAAATAAATTAATTTATTTTATTCAAACTGAAGGGAAACAAATGTGGGGGTGCTGCATACAAGGAAAATTTAAACTAAAATGAATCAAAAGAAAATTTAAACTAGCACCCAAAAAATCTAAACTAAATCTAGCCCTAACTACTCCTCCTTCGGGCGATAGAGGTGTTCATTGCCGGTGGCCTTCGCGAGACGCTTGACCTTAGAGGCCATTGCCTTGCGAAGGATCTCTATCTTGTCATCGGCCTCCATTTGCCCGATCACCGCCTCCGCCACGCGCTCGTCCATGTTGTTGACTTTGAGTTGCAGCGCGGCGAGCTTCCTCCTCAGCTCCTCTACGTCCTCCTCCTCCTCCTCCTCCTCATCGGACCACTCCATCTGCCCGGGAGGTCCTTGGATCGGAGGGGGCGTCATGAAGCGCTTTCCTCCCCTCGTCGGGCTTCTTAGGGGCTAAGAAAAGCCCCTTCCCGATGCCTATCCCTTCCCGGCGTGGAGGGCTAGGACTTCCCGGGGTGTACTGCGGTGAGTACCCCGGCGAGGTGGAGATGAAGAGCGGCACGATCTCCTTCTTGAGCGGAGAGGAGACGAGGCGCTTCCCGATTGTTGGCACTCCTTAGCCTAACTAAATCCGCAAGCGCACGGAGTACATTGTAGCCTTTCACCAGGGGAGTAGAAACCTGGATGTCAAATCCAAGGAACAGTAGACGCGACTAGCCTAGGAATATCTTAACCGGACCCACCAGGGGAGGAAAGGGTAAAGGGTGTAGAGAGCTTAACCTTAGTTAGCCACTCGTTACCCCAGACAACTTATCTTAATCTAACATGATCTGCTTCGACGGCTAGAACGGGAAGAACTCAGAACGGGATGAGAGAGGGGTTCTTCCGGGCTCAGCACTACTGTTATGAGTACACCCGAACGTGGTGGAGTACAAAGGACGGACAGGGCTGTCACCACCTGCCGCCTACCACTGCAGTTCCGTGGGGTGCAACACAACCTGAGGTGACTAGCCAGCACAGGCACCACGCCTAAGCTTTCAGCCACTGACCTCCACCCAACGCGAAGGGCTATAGAGGAAACCCCAAACAAGAGTCGCTGTCACTCGCGCAGACTCAGGTACCCGCAGATCATAGATAGCCAAGATAAATTGCTGAAAGTAAAGAGTAAACTAGTGAGATACTAAGGCAAGAGACCGAGGAACTTACTGAAGATATCTCTGAAGCTTTATTCCTCGGGGGCGGAAATGTTGAGACGAGACCGAGGAAGAAATCCTGGACTCTCTCTACAAAGCTCGGCTGTCACCCGAGCAACTCACCCACTCTCTCTCTACTCTACTCAACTCTAAGATAATAGTGGACTACATCTTGAGCCTTCTCTTCTCTCCAATGGATGGTGTGTCTTGTGTGGAGGTGAAGGGCGCCTTTTATAGCCCTCCAGGGGTGAAATCCTGCTTAGTGGTGACGCCAACTACTTGCTTAGCTTCCACGCGAAAGAGGAAGCGTAGAGGCCACGGTGGGAGGCCGGCCCTGGTGCCAAGTGGCACCGCCTTTTGCAGGGACGGCCTGGATGATGTCCTAAAGTCGGTAGTTGTTGCGTTCGGTTGAAGCTGTCCAAGAATCCTAGGTTGTGGGCCCTTCAATCCATGTTTATCCCACCCTAGGCCTTCCGGGTCCATTGATCAAACCGACATCAATTGCACGGCTCGTGATCATCCTTGATACATTAGTAAACTTGTGGATCAACGCCGTGGCCAAAGGAGCCAGAAGGGGGCCGGCCGGCCTGGGCTAGGCCGGCCGGCCTGGCCCTGTGCCAGTTTGGCCTCCTGTTTCTCCTGTTTGTTCCTTCGCTCACAAATTGCACAAAACTTGTGGAACTCATTAGTATAAATGATATTAGCATGATTATCACTATATGAGCATGAAATCCGGAGAAATGTTGGCGGTAAAAGTCATAGATTTCGACCGCCAACACGCCCCCTACACCTAGACTTTGCTCGTCCCGAGCAAAGGGTTGAGTTAGATCCAGAGGATCAAGCAAAGCCTAGGGTCATGAAATCAAGAGTATGCATAAGAATTATTTCAAAGCTTTCCCTCATACCTTGGATTCCAGGTGGCTAACACCTTCACTTTCACCTATTGATCCTCAGAATAAATCAATGGAGAGCCTGATTCCTCCTTCTCAGTACTTGGAGATCTTTTTTTTTCAAAATATGGAGGCATACTCTCATTCTCTCAAGCCACTTAGTCGCTCAAAGTGTTTGATCCTCACTAAGGCTTTTCAAGTAGCCTCACCTACCTCTACAAGGTTATATGTGGGGCTCAAGTTAGGGATCGATAGAAATGCTTATCTCTCCCATCTATGTTGCGAGATCAAATAACTTGTCTCCGAGAGATCATGTCAACCATGAACTTTGGTCAAGTGCAAGTGAATGTGGATGATGGATGATGAATGTCCTTGCGTGGTATTTGATTCTAGCTTCTTCCATCTTTCCCCTTCTTCTCTCTCTCTTTTTTTTTACTCGAGTAGGACCTCCCACTCATCTTTTTTCTTTTCTTTTTTTTCAGGGGGATGAAGAGCTGCTTGAGAACCACTTTTGATGGACTTTTATTCTATGATGGACTTTATTTGATGAAACGTGTACGTGAATGACCAAAGTGCAAGGAAGAACATGCATGTCTCAGAAGGCACGATGTTTGATCAAGCTCAAAATGTAAAGATAGCTATGTGGAGTTTCAAAACTGCGTCATGCATGATATGGCTCTGGATGGGACTTGGCAAAGTTGAGCATGAATGAGAGTTGCCTCAATTTTTTTTGTTTATATTTTTTTTCATTTTCAAAATGAAATTCTCCAAGACTTTGAATTAGAAAAGAACAAGCCTCTCATGTCATTATATCGTAAGAGTCAATAAGCGAAAGATCAAGTGATCCTATCGTAAAGTTCCAAAGGCACATAGGTACTTGCAAAGAAATAAAGCTTATGCACCTTTGATAAACATGTAGGATTTTCATCTCTTTCTAGGTGTTTCATTCAAATTTTAATTGTCGTGAACTCATGCTCGCATTTGAATTAAAACCAAGAAAGGAAATGGAGAAAGGGTTTCAAACCTCCGTGCGTAGTGAATCTCAGCAGATGGCTGCCATGTGGTTATTTGGGCACGGGTGAAGACTGCTCGTCGATGTGTTGCTCGTCCTGTTTTCTGCGCACTTAGTGTAGAGTTAGAGCAGGGGTGTGGTTGGCACACAAGTGTGCACCAACCACCAAAAGCATGGCAGGAACAAAGCAACATTTTATTCAAAAGGGAAATATGGGGGTGCTGTTGGAAAATAAATATCGGGAAAACAAAATGAAAAGGGAAATTGCAGCACCCAAACCTATACTAAGATAATGGCACATTTTAGGTCCGGCCATGACCATGGACTATGGTTGTAACTCGGATACTCATAGTAGTCCATCACTTCGAGTTCCGGGATATCGGGCTCGAGGAATATTTTCAACTGAAAACATCCCTGTCATTGTCCTCGAGGAGAAGCATAAAGGAAAACCTTCCTTCTCCATCCTCCAATTCAGCCATTTGATTTCATCATTTGGACTCTGGCTGATTGGGGTCTCTGTTTCACCTTTTTGTTCTCCTAATGGGAATGATGTTCTGTGTGCACAAAGTGTCTCGGGTGATTGCCCTTCCATCCCTTCTCCATGTCAGATTGTTCATGATATTCTGTTGATGTTTCTGATTGACTATCTGAAGATGGTACGGATTTGCGACCCGGTGATTTACTTCCAACCCGCTATTGCACTTCTAAGGATGGAGTGTGAGTCTCCATATCCTTACCACAATATGAAGTGCCTCAACCAATATGGACATCTAGTCCATGATCATCAAGATGCTCGTCAATCGAGTTAACTGAAGTTGACTCAATGAGTATAGCACCATGGGCTCCGCAACGACTCTTAGCGTGTTGTGCTTTGGTTAGCCAGGTGATCAGACTGTCGAACCTTAGCACAAGGTTTATACGGAAAAAATCCGTAGTCATCCTATATGAGGAGTTCATTCTTTATGAGAGAAGCGGAAACACGCAACGAGTGTCCTCGATGGCGAGCGCGATACGCAAGACACGCCGTCGAAGGACTTGGAGTCTTGCGGGTCTCATCACATGGTGGTTGTAGCGGTGGAGTAAACCAGTACGATAGAAATCCCTTAGGTGGAATCTAGTAGGGTGAATGAATTTCTTCTCTCTAAGGGTGTTAATCCAAGTTTGTAAAGCTACCCTTGAGAGAGTATCATCTCATATGATTGAACTTGTATCCTTGGGAGATGATATGCCACGTATTTATTTGCTCTCTTCTTCTTTTGATTCGTGAAGCGAATTCATGAAGGAGCAAGAATCCAACGGATGAGTTGTGGCTTGTCGTCCTTCTTGGTCAGGTGATATCTTGGTGTAGCATGGTCCGTGTGCTAACACTTTGACATCGACCAAGTAGGGTCTGAACTTGTCATGGGTGAATACCACTACAGACAGTTCCTTCTCCGTTGTTTGTCGAACTCTGGTCAATGCTTTTGATAATGATGATTTCTTGCATTGATCCAGCTCTGTCCCGATTGTATGGTTACTAGCGTTGCACATGATCTTGATAGGAAGAATCCAATCAGGAGGTTGTATGATGGGGGCCTTCTCAGCTGACACTTCTCCCAATTTGGGACAAGGTGGAGCCTTTGGGAATTCTCACGAACTCTATCCATATCCGCGAGGCATAAACCAAAGGTTGTCCATGGACTGAGACATCATCAAGGAATTCCTCCATGATGTTCTCGACAAGGACAAAGGATGTCCTTGATAATGGGAGAGAAGGCTGATATCATACACCTCTGTTGGTGCATTGCATAGACCAAACAATAAAGACAGGTGGAGGTAGATGAAAATTGACTAGTGCCTCACCACTTAAAGTGGGTGCTTACATGGGGTAAATAATACCCACATGCAGGTGTGCCTACCTCCCTCATCGCATCATTCAGCCAAAAGGCTGTTTGTCCGGTTCAAGCGATACGATGGGTGTTGGGGTTGATCCCCGTCTAGTCTGTAGAGAATACCTAAAAATGGACCGATACTTCTCTAAGACTGTTGCAGCCTGCCGAGCCTCATTCTCTGTCAGTTTATCACTGATGATGACTGGCGTGCTGCGATTGTCGTGAAGAGGTAAATATCTCTATTCCAAGTGGAAGAGAGACATGTCTCAATCCAAGTGGCAGCAATCAACAACTCTAGTGGAGGAGGCTGTGGTTCTCCACCATGTCGAGCTTGACTGCCCGGTTCTGCCCCTGGGATTGGGTGAGCATCTGAAAAATATGCTCATTGGTTCTTCACGGGGTCTGTCTAGCCCTTTGCGATAATGATCGTGCAAGGCTGAACTCACTGATCATGCAAGGTTGATCAGGATGTTTTCTTTGTCAACTCTGAGCTATAGCTCGATCGTGATTAAGTTGACAAGATGCTCTATTGGCTGATCCAACAAGAAGATTTTGTCACCTTTGAGGATATCGAAGATGTGGAAATCTAGGATCACTCTGTTGCGCCCCTCAGGCACAACTCGGATAATTCCTTTGTTTTCCAACATCTGGCCGTTGATCCCTTTCAGGTGCTTATGAAAAATCATCGACAACTTCTTGTGTGTCAGTCCCCTCAATAGGTGGAGGGCATTAAAGCTAGGGTCGACTAGCTTCTGCTTCCTCCGTCATTCCTTGCTCGTAACCGCAGATAGACCCTTGGTCTGCAGGTCGTGACTTTCGGAATGAATTACTCAGACCTTGAGCGTGCACACCTAACGTGGCAGATCCTTAAGGGAATTCTCTTGGTCTGGGGGTTTTTGTTCGCTCACGTCGTGTGGTCGGAGGCGGTGGATCTAATGAAAGAGTGAGGATTTGCTGTTTGGTTCATGGGGAAGTCGGTGGGAGAATCAGAAAAACTGATCCTGAGGATGAGCACTATGTCTCAATCTACCAACGTTCGTTGTATGAGCACCATACCAAACTTCTCCCAGGTTGCTCCAAGTAGCTCATCTCTGAGCTTTGGGGACGGGATAGACAAACAGACAAACTTCAACGTTCACTTTGATCCAATCTCCTCCAACTCCTCTTGCACTCCGATTGTACCAAAACTTTGCTTCCCCCGTCAGAGAAAAACAGGAAGAGTTCCGTCTTGGTTCATCCCGGGAATGTTAGGAGAGAACTTCTCCTCGTCTATTGCAAGGAGTGTGAACAAATGATGGCAACGAGATTGGGGTGGATCTCGAAGCCATCAAATAACGGGGTGGAAGGATGGTGGCAGTTCCAAACACTCGCGAAATAGAACCGTCGGATAACTAGGAGAAAACTCCATGTGGTAGATGGTTATGGGGATAAAGTGTACGGCTAAAAAAATCCTGCACTAGTGTCGCTACCGTTCCCCGGCAACGGCGCCAGAAAAGCTTGTTGGCACTCCTTAGCCTAACTAAATCCGCAAGCGCACGGAGTACATTGTAGCCTTTCACCAGGGGAGTAGAAACCTGGATGTCAAATCCAAGGAACAGTAGATGCGACTAGCCTAGGAATATCTTAACCGGACCCACCAGGGGAGGAAAGGGTAAAGGGTGTAGAGAGCTTAACCTTAGTTAGCCACTCGTTATCCCAGACAACTTATCTTAATCTAACATGATCTGCTTCGACGGCTAGAACGGGAAGAACTCAGAACGGAATGAGAGAGGGGTTCTTCCGGGCTCAGCACTACTGTTATGAGTACACCCGAACGTGGTGGAGTACAAAGGACGGACAGGGCTGTCACCACCTGCCGCCTACCACTACAGTTCCATGGGGTGCAACACAACCTGAGGTGACTAGCCAGCACAGGCACCACGCCTAAGCTTTCAGCCACTGACCTCCACCCAACGCGAAGGGCTATAGAGGAAACCCTAAACAAGAGTCGCTGTCACTCGCGCAGACTCAGGTACCTTGCTAAAAGTAAAGAGTAAACTAGCGAGATACTAAGGCAAGAGACCGAGGAACTTACTGAAGATATCTCTGAAGCTTTATTCCTCGGGGGCGGAAATGTTGAGACGAGACCGAGGAAGAAATCCCGGACTCTCTCTACAAAGCTCGGCTGTCACCCGAGCAACTCACCCACTCTCTCTCTACTCTACTCAACTCTAAGATAATAGTGGACTACATCTTGAGCCTTCTCTTCTCTCCAATGGATGGTGTGTCTTGTGTGGAGGTGAAGGGCGCCTTTTATAGCCCTCCAGGGGTGAAATCCTGCTTAGTGGTGACGCCAACTACTTGCTTAGCTTCCACGTGAAAGAGGAAGCATAGAGGCCACGGTGGGAGGCCGGCCGGCCTGGCCCTGGTGCCAAGTGGCACCGCCTTTTGCAGGGACGGCCTGGATGATGTCCTAAAGTCGGTAGTTGTTGCGTTCTGTTGAAGCTGTCCAAGAATCCTAGGTTGTGGGCCCTTCAATCCATGTTTATCCCACCCTAGGCCTTCCGGGTCCATTGATCAAACCGACATCAATTGCACGGCTCGTGATCATCCTTGATACATTAGTAAACTTGTGGATCAACGCCGTGGCCAAAGGAGCCAGAAGGGGGCCGGCCGGCCTGGGCTAGGCCGGCCGGCCTGGCCCTGTGCCAGTTTGGCCTCCTGTTTTTCCTGTTTGTTCCTTCGCTCACAAATTGCACAAAACTTGTGGAACTCATTAGTATAAATGATATTAGCATGATTATCACAATATGAGCATGAAATCCGGAGAAATGTTGGCGGTAAAAGTCATAGATTTCGACCGCCAACACCGATGGCCTTCTTTGGGGACAAAAGTCCCGTTGGTTGGCCTTCGGGGCATCTTGGGCTGCGAACTCCCCTGACCCTCCTCCTGAGGATCACGGAGGGAGGCTCTGCCCAAAGGCGAGCCAGTGAGGCGGCGAGGGGAGGCCGGCCGGCCTGCCCCAGGCCGATCGGCCTGGGAAAGGGGCCGCTGGGCCCCCGGCTGCGCGGCGACGATGTCGACGAACGCCGCCTTCTCGATGATTCTGACGCTGCTGGAGTTGGAGGAGCCAGGTGTCCCTTTCAAGGACTCGGATGGGGAACGGCTGCCTTGAGAGGCCGAGTTGGAGTCTTGGTGGCTTGATTGCGAGGCCATGGCTCAGATTTCTCAAAGGAAGGGACGTTTCTGGAGAAGGAGGCTCGAGAGTTCTGAGGGAGAAGAAGAGAGGGGGCCTTTCGTTTTAAAACGACGCTCCTCCTTTCAAAACCCCACGAATTCTCGGAAAGGATAGCAGTGAGACTCATTCAAACGAGGAGCGTCCCGAGTCGAGCCAGTGCTGGGCCGGTCGGCCTGGGTGGGGCCGGCTGGCCTGGCCTTGTCTCGAGGGCCCTTGAAATTTTTCGTGTATGCTTCCTTTGCTCTTCTACCAGAAAGTTTTTAGGGTTTGGCTAGAAAAAGTTTAAAGAAAGGAAAGGAAAAAATAGAAAGGGAAATCTATCCTAGATAAGGGCCATTTTAGGTCCTGCCCGGACCTGGACTAGGTATCTCGGTTAGCTCGTAGACGTCCATCTCTCTGAGCTCCGGCATTTCGGATTCGAGAAATATTTTCAATCTTTGGCCATTGGTCTTGAAAGTATTTCCATCATTATCCTGGAGGGTTATCGCGCCATGATCGGCGGCATCTAAGACTTTAAAAGGACCTTCCCACTTACTTCTAAGCTTACCATGACCAAACAATCGAATACGGGAGTTAAAGAGTAATACCTGATCTCCCGCTTTGAAATGCTTGATCTTGATACGCTTGTCATGCCATCTCTTTGTTCTTTCATTATATAGCTTGGCGTTGTGGTAGGCCTTTTCCCTCCATTCATCCAGTTCAGCCAATTGCATTCTTCTTTTGAGTCCGGCTGTCTGGAGATCCATATTCCACCTCTTGATCGCCCAATGGGACTTGAATTCTAGCTCAACCGTTAAGTGGCATGTCTTGCCATATACCAGTTGGTAGGGAGTCATCCCTATCGGTGTTTTGAATGCTGTTCTATATGCCCAAAGTGCTTCCGGTAGCTTTCGCTTCCATCCTGTCCCCATTGCATTGACCGTCTTTTGCAGAATGTTCTTGATTTGTTTGTTTGATGTTTCTGCTTGCCCGCTGGTCTGGGGGTGATAAGGTGTAGCCACTCGGTGGTCCACTCCTAAGTCGCTTAGGCACTTCCGGAACGTCTTGTCGATGAAGTGTGATCCTCCATCACTGATCACGACTCGGGGTACTCCAAAACGGGGAAAGATGATCTCTTCGAACATCTTCCTTGAATTCTTCGAGTCGGTTGCCGTGCACGGAAGTGCCTCCACCCATTTGGAAACATAATCGACTGCCACCAGGATATATTCACACTGCTCGGATGCAGGGAAAGGACCCATAAAGTCTATTCCCCACACGTCGAAAATCTCCAACTGAAGGTTATTTTGCAGTGGCATAGCATCACGGGCGTTGATATTCCCGTGTTTCTGACACCTGGCACATCTCCGTACGAATTCCTTAGCGTCTCCATACATGGTCGGCCAGAAGAATCCACTCTGCCAGACCTTTGCATGGGTTCGGAAAATTCCGTAGTGTCCTCCGTACGGTGATGAATGGCAACAATCAAGGATCTTGTGTGTTTCCTCATGAGGGATGCATCGTCGGAGTAACCCGTCAGCACAAACCTTGAATAGATAGGGGTCATCCCAAAGGTGAAATCTGCTGAGATAGATTAACTTCTTTTTGTCTTCTCCTGGAGGCACATACCCAGTCACCATGAAGTTTATCAAGTTTGCGTACCATGGACTGGATGTGGTGACCTTGAGGAGAGTATCATCTCTGAGATAGTCATTGATCGGAAGATCCGACCCTTGAACCTGCATTCTTGAGAGATGATCCGCCACACAATTATCTGTCCCCTTCTTGTCTCGTATTTCTAAATCAAACTCTTGAAGGAGCAGAATCCAACGGATGAGTCGTGGCTTGGCATCTTTCTTGGTCAAGAGGTACTTTAGTGCAGCATGGTCTGTGTATACTATCACTTCGGCACCAACCAAGTAAGATCTGAACTTGTCCATGGCAAACACCACTGCCAGGAGTTCCTTCTCCGTTGTCGCATAATTTAACTGAGCTCCGGTCAATGTCTTGCTTGCGTAAGATATAGCGTAATGCTGTTTATCCTTGCATTGACTGAGCACTGCCCCGACTGCATAGTCGCTAGCGTCGCACATGATCTCGAATGGAAGATTCCAATCGGGCGGTTGTATGATAGGAGCTGAGATAAGTGCCTTCTTGAGGGTGTAGAAGGCGAGAAGGCAATCATCGTCGAAGTTGAAGGGTGCTTCTTTAGCCAGAAGGCTTGTAAGAGGTCTGGCTACCCGAGAGAAATCTTTGATGAATCTTCGGTAAAAGCCAGCATGACCCAGAAAACTTCGCACACCCTTGACATTCGTCGGGGGTGGTAGTTGCTCAATAACTTCTATTTTTGCCTTATCAACTTCTATTCCTCTTTCTGACACCTTGTGTCCCAGCACAATTCCTTCTCTGACCATGAAGTGACACTTTTCCCAATTTAGGATAAGGTGATGCTCTTCGCACCTCTTGAGGACTCTTTCCAAGTGCTCAAGACAGTTGTCGAAGGTTTTACCATAGACGGTAAAGTCATCCATGAATACTTCCATGATCTGTTCGATCAGGTCAGAGAATATCGCCATCATACATCGCTGAAATGAAGCAGGTGCATTGCATAGGCCGAAAGACATCCGCCGGTAGGCGAACGTTCCGTAGGGGCAGGTGAAGGTAGTCATGCTCTGGTCATCGGGATGAATAGGAATTTGATGATAATCAGAGTATCCATCAAGGAAGCAGAAAAATGCGTGGTTTGCGACCGCTCAAGCATCTCGTCGATGAAGGGGAGAGGAAAGTGATCTTTACGGGTAGCTTTGTTAAGCTTCCTGTAATCGATGCACATCCTCCATCCAGTAACGGTCCTCTGAGGGATAAGTTCATTCTTCTCGTTCTGGATAACTGTCATTCCACCCTTCTTCGGCACAACTTGAACTGGGCTGACCCATTCACTGTCTTGCACGGGGTAGATTATACCCGCGTGCAGAAGCTTCAACACTTCTTTCTTGACTACCTCCCTCATCGCATCATTCAGCCGTCTTTGATGTTCTCTAGACGGCGTATGGTCCGGCTCCATAGGTATGCGATGGGTGCATAAGCTGGGGTTGATCCCCTTCAAGTCCTGTAGAGAATACCCGAAGACAGACCGGTGCTTCTCTAGGACTGTGATAAGCTGCCGAGTCTCATTCTTTGTCAGTTTGTCACTGATGACGACTGGCGAGCGTTGGTCATTGTGGAGAAAAGCGTATCTAAGTCCAGGAGGCAGCGGCTTCAACTCAGGAGGGGGTGTTGTGGCTTTTCTTCCTCGTCGAGTTTTATAAAACCGTCCGTTTCTGCCTCTTGGATGAAATGGTTAGCCTCTTCAGCCTGTGAGGACTGAGCTTGCTCTTCTTGAGCGGAGCTAACTGCTTTCTCCACTGGGTCTGTCTCGGATCAGGCCTCTGCGATAGTGTTCACTGACCGCACAAGGCTGACCGGGATGGTCTCTTTACCAACCTTGAACTGTATCGTGGCTCGATCATGGTTCGGGTTGGCAAGGTGCTCTATTGGCTGTCCGATCAGGAAGAAGTTGTCGCCTCTCGGGATATCGAAAATGTGGAAGTCTAGGAAAATCCTGTTGCGTCCCATGTGTACGGGCACAACACGAATGATTCCTCTGCATTCCATCATTTTGCCGTCGATCCACTTGAGGTGCTTACGGGAGAAGGACCGGGGTTCGTCCGGTTGCACTTGTGATGCGAGTGCACTTGATATGATATTACTCCCGACCTTCGGGTCGTAGGAAACTTCCTGAGAGTCAGTTCCCTCAATAGCGCAATGGAGTACTCTGAAGTTGCGGGTAATTCGGATGATGTCTTCGCAACTTTCAATTTCCTCCATCCATTCCTTGCTCATGATCGCAGATAAACCCTCGATCTGCGGTACGGCCTCTGGAATGAACGCCTTAGACCTTGAACTTGCGCACACTTGTTCCATGGGCATACGTGATGTATTGCCGATCTCCAAGTACTCTTCTTCTGTAAAGAGCTCGGGAATGAAGTGCGGCAGATCGTCATGAATATTTTCACGGTCTGAGGACTTGGGGTGTTCGAGCACTTCCTCTATGATCGGAGGAGGCGGATCGAATGTGAGGGCGAGTAGTGGCTGTTTGTCTGTGGGGGTTGTTGGTGGTGTTGGTGGGTCGTCGAAGACGCTAGTGTACTCGGTAGAGTTAGAACTTTTTCCAAGATCTCTCGTACCTCACCCACTGTCTTGTATAGTACTGACCCTGTGGAGGTGATGTTCAAGAACTGTGCACTCTCCGGCTTCAATGCACCAACAAAATGCTGCATAAGCATTTCCTCTGGAATGTTATGCGGTGGCCCTGAGTTGGCCAATTTTATGAACCGCTCCCACGTGGCTCCAAGTGACTCATCGCCTTGCTGATATGTCATCAACTCAACTCTGAGCTTCAAGATCTTGGAGACAGGGTAAAAGAACAGACAAAACTCATCCTTCAACTTGATCCAATCTCCGCTAAATCCCCTTGCAGTCCGGTTGTACCAAGATTTTGCATTTCCCATCAGAGAAAATGGGAAAAGTTTCCAGCGTATAGTGTCTTGGTTTACGCCGGGTATAATCAGAAGAGAGCAATTCTCCTCAAAAACCTGCAAGTGAGCATAGGGACTTTTGTCCTTCGTTCCACCGAAAGACTGTGCACGAACCATGGCAACGAGACTGGGACGGATCTCGAAGCCATGAGGTGGTATGGGGTGGCAAGATGAAGGCGGTTCCAAATACTCGCTAGATGGAACCGTCGGGTAACTAGGAGAAAACTCCATGTGGTAGATGGTTATGGGGGTAAAGGTGTACGGCTAAAAAGATCCTACACTAGTGTTGCTATCGTTCCTCGGCAACGACGCCACAAAAGCTTGTTGGCACTCCTTAGCCTAACTAAAATCCGTAAGCGCACGGAGTCTGATGTAGCCTTTCACCAGGGGAGTAAGAACCTGGATATCGAATCCAAGGAACGATAGACGCGACTAGCCTAGAACTTTTCTAACCGGATCCACCAAGGAGAAAAAGGATAAATGGGTAGAGAGCTTGGCTTTAGTTAGCTACTCGTTACCCCAGACAAACTATCGATACCTAACCTGATCTGCTTCGACGGCTAGAACGGGAAGAACTCAGAACGGGGTGAGAGAGGGGTTCTTCCGGGCTCAGCACTACTGTTATGAGTACACCCGAACGTGGTGGAGTACAAAGGACGGACAGGGCTGTCACCACCTGCCGCCTACCACTGCAGTTCCGTGGGGTGCAACACAACCTGAGGTGACTAGCCAGCACAGGCACCACGCCTAAGCTTTCAGTCACTGACCTCCACCCAACGCGAAGGGCTATAAAGGAAACCCCAAACAAGAGTCGCTGTCACTCACGCAGACTCAGGTACCCGCAGATCAAGATAAATATGATAACTTGCTGAAAGTAAGTTGTAAACTAGCGAGGTACTAATGGCAAGAGATCGAGGACTTACTGAAGATAACTCTTGAATATATTCCTCGGGGGCGGAAATGTTGAGACGAGACCGAGAGAGAAATCCCGGACTCTCTCTACAAAGCTCGGCTGTCACCCGAGCAACTCACCCACTCTCTCCCTACTCTAACTCTAAATATAGGAGCAAAAGCTCACTAAGCTACTCTTCTCTCCTTTGGATGAGTTGATGGATGCTTTCTCAAGGTGAAGGAGGGTCCCTTTTATAGTCTTCAGGGGCAGTTGCAAGCGTCAAGGTTAAGCTAACCCTCTGCTTAACTGCCACGCGAAGGGGGACAGGTGGCGGCCTCTGGGGAGGCCGGCCGGCCTAGGCCAGGCCGATCGGCCTGGCCTTGCTGCCCCGTGGCACCGCCTTCTTCAGGGACGCTCTGGATTGCACCCTGAGGTCGGTAACGGTTGCTTTGGATCAAAGCTGTCCGAGAATCCAATGTTCGTGGGCCCTTCAATCCATGCAAATGTAGCTTAGGCCTTTCGGGTTCTTTGGATCAAACCGACGTTGATCGCACGTCTCATGATCATCTGTGTTGTGTTTGTGATCTCCTGGACCAGGGACGTGGCAAGGGGCCACAGAAGGGGGCCGGTCGGCCTGGCATAGGCCGGCCGGCCTGGCTTTGTGTCCAGTGTGGCTCAGCTTTTGCTTGCTTGCTCCTGCACTCACAAATTATACAAAACTTGTGGAACTCATTAGAAATAATCAATTTCACTTTGTTATGAGCAAGATGAGCCTGAAATGTGACGGAATGTTGGTGGCGAAACCGTATCGTAACGACCACCAACACACGCCAGGTAGGGGAGATTGCGGAGCATCTACAGCTAGCTCGATGGCAGTCTTCACATCGCCGATCGTCATCCGCGGCATCCGGCCGCTGGCGGCCGGAGACACATGCGGCGCAACAACCCGATTGCAGTGATGTAAATCTCGATCTCACAACGCGCGGCGGCGGAATGACGGACGGGTGCGTAAGAGGCTACGGCGGTGAGTGGGAGAATGAGGAAGACGACTGCGGTAAAAACCGCTTCCCCCTTTTATTCATCTTTTATGAATATAACTTCATGTTTAACATATCTTTTATCATATAAACATCCTGTTTAACATATCTTTTAAAATATGCACATGTCGCTATTCTAATATAATTTATTTGATTTCATACACACACATATTTTTTCCTAATGTTATTTGCTTAGCATTTATTATTCTTCAAAGTTTCTTGAGGATTGGCAGGTGAGCTCAGGTTATAGAGGAGAGGTTACGACAAATATGGTGATGAGAGGAAGATTATTGTAGTCCAGAAGATTGCTTAGAGAAGCATCAAATGACAAAGCAATTGCTTTGTGTTTGAGAAGTATGAAGGAAATATTCATTGCTTGTGGCTATTTTTTGGTGAAAAGCTGTAGTTTTATTACAAAATTTATGAGAATTTGAATTGAATGTAATGGTCTCAAACTTGTCTCTTTTCGAATAAATATTTTTTATTCTATTTTTTTTACAATACACGTGCCAGTGGCACGTGCCGCCCTACTAGTATTGTAAAAACTTGGTTGTGTGCGGTCGCAGAGGCCGAAAATAGTTCCATTTTCTAAAAAAAGAAACTTCCTTTTCAATCGATTTCACGCCCCACCATCGGAGAAGAAGATTACAGAGAGCCTTCAACTACTCGAACGTGCCGTGACTGTTCAAATTCATATCTAATCGGTCCAAATTAAATTTCAAATTGGCAGGACAAAACAGATACACGAGTCAGTCCAGTTCTGCGTCGGCTAAACTGTTTACTTAAATTTGTCGGGTGGGAAGAGGATCACATGCACCGATACTTTTGATCGGCATTCGTGCCAATCGTGTGTATGTCAACAAGCAAATGTACTTGATGCACCGGTGTATTTTATACCGGCATATATCTGTACTAGTGAAATTAGCAGCTTGCTCGTTATGTATCCCACATCCCATCCAACATTTGTAAATTCTGCATCTCTCGGCTCATGGACAATTGGAGTAGTGATGCCTTCCCAATACGAATTTTGAAATGATAGTTGTAACATCCCGGAAATTTCGTCCGGACTGTTAGGAATGCAAAAATGTGGATTTTAGTGGATTTGTTCCTAGCTAGATAACTATAAGGGTGTCTTCTGTGAATTTCCCCCAAAATTCCTAGAAAATAATAGAATAAATTAAAATTTGTTGCTAGGGTGTATTTGTCTTAGTGTGAATATTTGGATTTTAACCGGAAATGTTGAATTCCATTTATGATTTTATTTGGATTTAATTGGGTGGGATTTGTATTTGAAATTTAGCTTCAAATACAAATCAAAATAGGAAAGGAACTAACTTGGGCCAGCTAAACCCTAAGTCTAATCCTACCCCCTCCCCCCTAACTACTAACCAACCCAACCACCTGGCCCACTAGCCGCTTGACACAGGCCGCTCGGCCCAGCCAACCCTGTCTCGGCCCAGCTCTCGGCCCACCTCCACCCGCGTAGCCCACCAAGCCGCTCGCTCGGCCCAACTCCTTGAGGCCCAGCTCCACCAACCGGTCACCTCCCCCACTCTCGCCGACAACCCGGCCCCGCTCGTCAGCGCCCCACCTCCTGTTTCTCTTTCTCCTCCCAACCTCTCCCTTTCCAGCGGAGCGCCGGCCCTCCTCTGCTTTCCAGCGCGACGAGCTGCGCCCGCCTGTCGCCGCCCCCGCGTCGCGACAAGGAGGCGAAAGCACCCTGCCTTGACCAGCCGCGGCACCCCTGCGACCCAAACCCTAGCGACCGCCCTTCTAGAAGCTCTCCGCGGGGAAATTCCCGAGCTGCCCCTCGGCGTCCGTGCTGGCACGCACGCCGAGCCGCGCCGCGCCCCTCAAACCTAGCACCGGGCCCCTTGATCGGCCGCCGCGTGTCCCCGCGACCGCACCCGAGCATCGCAGCTGCCCGCGCCTAGCCCCCTTGCGCTGCCACTATAAAGCCAGAGCGTTGCCGCCCTCTCCCCTGTCCAAGCCGCACCCCTTTGGGGTTTCCCCTTGCACCGCCACTAAGAGCCGGAAGAAGAGGAAGAGGGGGGAGGAGCTCGTGACGCCGCGGACGCCGTGCCAAGGACGCCAGCACCAGGACGCCGCCGCCGCTGGAGCACCGCCGCCACGGGGAGAAGATGGCGCCGCCCGCGCTGTTGAGGAGCCTGCACCACGACGACACCGGCGCTGGCGCCAAAATCGCCAATCCGGGAGCGCCGCTCGACGACAACGAACTGGAGCCAGACGGTAGCCACGCCACCGATGTCGCAAGCCTCAAGGGCCAAGACGTCGCCCACGCCTCTGCTTCCCCGTCGACGCCGGAGCCGTCCGCGAGCACCACGACGTCGAGCCAGAACGACCCCGCCTCTCTACGGCCTCGCCTAATCCCTCTTCAAGCCCTCGGTGAGCACCACGAAGCCTCCGCTCCGACCTCCCTTGCTGTCCGGCGCCATGAACGCCGAAGGCCCCTCCTTAGCTAGCTAAATCGTCCCAAGCCCAAGCTTTGGACCTTCTGTGGCCTGGCCTTCGTGCTAGGAATGAATTCCTGCACGGTCTCGTCGATGCCAAAACCAAGCCGAGCCTTAATCCGGCCATGCGCGGTGAACGCCGCTCTGCGGCATTTCGCCAAGCACTCGCGCGGGCGTCCACCCTTGAACCGAGAACCGGCCCTAACCCAACCTTAGAGACCCAAGGCCTCGGCTTGATCTCTGTGAACGCGTGTCCCGCCTAGTTTGGCGCCGATCAATGGCCTTGTCGCCGGGATCGGGTGAACTCGAGCCGCCGCCGGCGAGCCTTCGCCCCGCGCACCCTCTCTGCCCGACCTTGGTCATGCGTCTCGCGGGCGCCCCGCCGTCGACGCCACGCGTCGCGCTCAGAGGCGCCCACACGCGCGATCGCGCTGCGGCAGCCGCACCGGATCCGCCCTTCTCCGCACCAGATCCTGTAGGCTCGGTCCATGGTGAGCCGAGTCCACCAGCCCGCGCGGCCCTTCGCCGCCACGCGCCACCTCCTTTTCGGAACCACACCGCTGCCCACACAGCCGCCCGGCCACACCAGGATCTCGTGCGGCTGGGTGACGTCAGCGATGATGTCATCCGGCCGCCGGCCTGTTTTCAAACCAGCCCTTGCAGTTTTTCAGGAACCCCCTTGACCTTTGCCTATTTTACACAAAAGCCCTTCGGCTGACATGCGAGACCCACCTGGCTTGACTGCTGACCGGTCAACGCTGACGTCATTCGGGCCCACGATGACGTCAGCAAGACCCGGCCCCACTGCACTTTTTAGTTTAGCCCCTGATGTTTTCAGAAATTACAAATAGGTCCCTAGAAATTTACAATTGGGTCACTGTCCCTTTCTGTTTCGTAATTATTTATAATCTAGAAATTGATTTAAACTTCAGAAATTCATAATAAATCAACCGTAGCTCAGAAAAATATGAAACCAGTTTCAGTATTTTTCTAAAATCATGACGAACACGATAGAATAGAGTTTGCTGCTATTTGGATTTCTATTGGATCTCATTTGGAGTTCATTTGCTAGTAGTTGCCGTTGTTTATTCATTTATTCGTTTAATAGGAACCCCGGAGGACCCGGACTACTTCGACGACGTCGACTACGCTGAAGTGAAGAGATACGGAACCAGGCTCCAGGTTCACGCCCATCCTGATTCTTTGCCCTATTAGGCATTGCTGAGTAGAATGCTAGCGCTTTGCTTATTACATGATGATGATTGAGCCATGCATAGCCTGTTTATATATCCTGACTCGTTGATTGCCTACTACATTATATATATGATTGCTATGTTGCTGCTTGCATGTGTATGGGATAATGTGGATTAGGATTCTTGGCGTGTGTCGGGATAAAACCGGCAAGAGAAGGTGTTTTTGGGAAACTTGGTGGGGGCGAGCATTTTATAACAACTCGATCTTTGATCGAGGTGCTGGGAGACCCCCTGCTCTCGAGGGGGTCCCACACCGTACTTGTGGCAGGTACACAGATGTATAATAGGAGCATAGGAGTTTGGCGGCGGTACCTATAGTGGGTACTGCGATCTACGTTCCTCTGTGGGGGATACGCCTTTTGGACGATGACGCTCGCCCCGGTCTGAAACCGAGTGGGGTAACTGTTGGCACTCCTTAGCCTAACTAAAATCCGCAAGCGCACGGAGTCCGGTGTAGCCTTTCACCAGGGGAGTAAGAACCTGGATATCGAATCCAAGGAACGGCAGACGCGACTAGCCTAGGACTTTTCTAACCGGATCCACCAAGGAGAAAAAGGATAAATGGGTAGAGAGCTTGACTTTAGTTAGCTACTCGTTACCCCAGACAAACTATCGATACCTAACCTGATCTGCTTCGCCGGCTAGAACGGGAAGAACTCAGAACGGGGTGACAGAGGGGTTCTTCCGGGCTCAGCACTACTGTTATGAGTACACCCGAACGTGGTGGAATACAAAGGACGGACAGGGCTGTCACCACCTGCCGCCTACCACTGCAGTTCCGTGGGGTGCAACACAACCTGAGGTGACTAGCCAGCACAGGCACCACGCCTAAGCTTTCAGTCACTGACCTCCACCCAACGCGAAGGGCTATAGAGGAAACCCCAAACAAGAGTCGCTGTCACTCGCGCAGACTCAGGTACCCGCAGATCAAAGATAAATATGATAACTTGCTGAAAGTAAGTTATAAACTAGCGAAGTACTAAAGACAAGGGACCGAGGACTTACTGAAGATAACTCCTGAATATATTCCTCGGGGGCGGAAATGTCGAGACGAGACCGAGAGAGAAATCCCGGACTCTCTCTACAAAGCTCGGCTGTCACCCGAGCAACTCACCCACTCTCTCCCTACTCTACTCTAAAGATGAGAACTCAAACTCACTAAGCTACTCTTCTCTCCTTTGGATGAATTGATGGATCATCTCTCAAGGTGAAGGAGGGTCCCTTTTATAGCTTCCAGCGGCGGTTGCAGGCGTCAAGTGTAAGCTAATGCTCTGCTTAACTGCCACGCGAAGTGGGACAGGTGGCGGCCTCTGGGGGAGGCCGGCCGGCCTAGGCCAGGCCGATCGGCCTGGCCTTGCTGCCCCGTGGCACCGCCTTCTTCAGGGACGCTCTGGATTGCACCCTAGGGTCGGTAACGGTTGCGTTGGATTGAAGCTGTCCGAGAATCCCATGTTGGTGGGCCCTTCAATCCATGCATATGTAGCTTAGGCCTTTCGGTTCTTTGGATCAAACCGACTTTGATCGCACGTCTCAGGATCATCTGACTTGTGTTTGTGATCATCTGGATCAAGGACGTGGCAATTTGCCACAGAAGGGGGCCGGCCGGCCTGGCATAGGCCGGCCGGCCTGGCTTTGTGTCAAATCTGGCTCAGCTTTTGCTTGCTTGCTCCTGCACTCACAAATTATACAAAACTTGTGGAACTCATTAGAAATAATCAATTTTACTTTGTTATGAGCAAGATGAGCCTGAAATGTGACGGAATGTTGGTGGTGAAACCGTATCGTAACGACCACCAACAGTAACCACTCTTTGGGCCCCACGTACTTACCGCTTACCCATATGAACGGGTTCTAGCCTTCCTATCTAGCGCGATGCCTGCACTGCGAGAAGATCAGGTGGATGGTGTACGGGAATGGGAGAGACCGATTCCCCGAAGGACTATGGCCCCATCTGGCCCCCGAGGGAGAGTTCAACACAGCTTCCGAAGCATTGGATTGCGAGCCGATGGATCAAGACAGGAAGGGCAGGCGGGCATCGTTGCGGATAGGGTCTGTGCTGTGGGTTGTGTCTCAGGTCGGTTCGCTACCGATCACAGCCTGAGTGGGTCCAGTTGTACAAGCTCTGCAGAGTGTAGAATCTATACGTATAGCTGCGTCCTCGGTATTGGACATTGCCCATTGCACTATTACCTCTCATATTTGGGATCTTCTACCTCCCCCTGATTTTAGCCAGTGACAAAGTGAATAAGGTTTGAAGCTACGGACGGGGAGAAGGAGAGTCTGCTCCCTCTTCTTTCAGCATCCGGCCGTAGTTGCTGAGGTGCGAGGGGAGGGAGCTCTCGCACCGACTTAGACGAGTGTGAAGAAGGTGATGTGATGTGAGGTGGGATTTGGATGGTTTATGGAGAATCTACCTTGGTTATATTGCTGTTGGCACTCCTTAGCGTCACGTTTTAGCAACGCTCAAGAGCGCGTAGATATATGTCGTTGTATGCAAAATTAATTCTGCAAGCGCACAGAATATATCTCGTTGTAGCACTTCACCGTGGGTGTAACCCCAGGGTATCGTATTTATATTTCCGCAGAGAAGCAGATGGTTAAAGTGTATTGAAGAATGAAATGATATATCTTGCTAGAAATATCAAGCCACAAACCTAGGGGCACAAACTCTAAGTTTGGGTGGATAATGGTCAAGTTAATGACCGGATAGAAGGTCTGAAAGACTAGCGACACACGGAGCACCTATTTCTAAAGAAAAGGAAAGATGTTGGGAGAGACCGGACCTAGACTCTTTCTAACTCAGAGCAAAAGGCACTCTAGCCTTAGCCTAGACCCTAGCTTAGATACCGGGAACAGAGCTCGCTTCGACGGCTAGAACGGGAGAACCTCAGAACGGGGTGAGAGAGGGGGTTCTCCGGGCTCAGCACTACTGTTATGAATACACCTGAACGTGGTGGACTACGAAGGACGGACAGGGCTGTCACCACCTGCCGCCTACCACTGCTGTATCGTGGGGTGCAACACACTTCCTAGTTAATCAACAAGCCAGACACCACGTCTGCACTCGATGATTAAGATTTCTCTTGAGGCCTGTCAAGAGAAATCCCCGTCTTTCCTAAGGCATCTTACGGCCCGGTCAAGGCGAGCAAACCCGCGAGATAAAACCCGGTAGAGCTAAACGAAACTCTACACTAAAACTAAAGGGGATAGGACTTTGCTCTAAAGAGAGCAAGATCTTTACTCTTAAAGAAGAGCAAGAGAGAAATATCAAAGATAACTTAAGCTCTGAAATAAGAAAGTAATTGTATAAATAAACTCTTCAAAAGAAGGAAAGGATACAAGAGCTTTACCAGAACTCCGAAGACTCCGAAGATCTGAGCTAAGCTCGACTCGACTCTACTCCCAACTCTAATCCTAATCTAAGAAATGAAAAAAAGATACTAGAGCTCCCTTCAAGTAAAGACTTGAGATATGTGGTGTGTGTCTTCCCAAGGTGAATGAGCTTCCTTTTATAGCCTCCAGGGGGTGGATGTCAGCGTCATTAGCACGCTAATGCTCTGCTTAAGCTTCACGCGAAGGAGGAGACGTGGCGGCCACAGAGGGAGGCCGGCCGGCCTGGGCTAGGCCGGCCAGCCTGGCCCTGGTGCCACTTGGCACCGTCCTCTGCAGGAACGGTCCTGATGCTCTCCCAAGGTCGGTAACGGTTGCGTTTAGTTGAAGCTTGTCCGAGAATCCTAGGATGTGGGCCCTTCAATCCATGTGCTTTCACCTCTAGGCCTTCCGGGTCCTTGGATCAAACCGACGTTGTTTGCACGGTGCTTGATCATCCTGGGCACTTGGCATGGCTTGTGGATCAATGACGTGGCCAGACCTGGTCAGGGGAGGCCGGTCGGCCTGGCCTAGGCCGGCCGGCCTGGCTCTGTGCCAGGTTTGGCCCTTGTTTCTCCTGGTTCATCCTGCAAGCACAACTCATCCAAAACTTATGGAATTTGTCAGTGAAAATGCTTTTATGTATGGAATATGGTATGATCATCCTCATTTTACCAAAATGTTGACGGTCACGATGAGTTTATAATGGCCGTCAACACACCCCCAAGCTTAGACTCTTGCTCGTCCTCGAGCAAGGCTAAAACTCTAGGTTCGGTAGGTCAGGAGTTGCTTCAATGTTTATACTCTTAAAGTACCCTGTGCTTAAGCCAAAACTCAACAAATCATTTGAATAAGTTGGCATAAAAGAGAACTCCTACCATGGTTCCACGTGGGGCTGCATTGATTCACGTTTTGGGCTATTGAGAGCTTGAACGGTCATCTCTAAAGTATTTCCTGCAACTTTTCAGGTTCCATCTCGGAGATATGAATTTTTTTCAAAAGATGGTTGATTCATCCCCCGATGGTACTCTCGAGTCACTCAAGGTGTTTAATCCTCACTCTTGGTCGGGATTGACCAACTTTTCCTACACTAAGGCTGAAGTGGAGGTGTAGGTAGGGTAAGAGTGGCATACCTTGGTTACTTCTGTTGTCGAGTCGAAGAGTGGTCCGCGAGCGATGGTACTCGTCAAATTCGGTCTTTGGAATTCATGGGGTTTGAATGGAAAGGGAAAAGGTGTAATGTTCAAAGGTCTTTGGACTCCTTATTGCTTCTCTCTCATATTTTTGAGATGTTTCTTCTTCTCTCTTTTTTTTCAGATGGAGCTTTTGTCTCCATTTTTTTTTCGAATACATCTCTTCTCTCACTTTGGTAACAGAGAGGGATTCAGCTTTGTATGGAGTATTTGAGGACCTTTTGGGGTGAGCTTTGTGATGAGGTGAGTGTATGTCATCGACGGTGGACGTCAACCCCGGAGCGAGACTTTGACTAGTCGGACATTTTGAGGCTGAGGTGGATGGGAAGACCGGTAAATGTCAAGTACCTTCTGCAAGCGGACTTCACCATTCGGCAAGACTCAAAGCAACTCAAGATAGCATATGGTAGTTTCAACAAATGTATAACTTTAGGCTCTGGATAGGACATTTAAACCATCGAGGAAGATTCACCATGTAACATTTTATAAAAACTTCCGAGAGGTTCCTTACTAAGCATGCAGTTATACCTTGAAACAAACCATATCAAAGCTCACAATAACTTAAACAATGAACAAGTGCTCTTGCTCCCACAGTTTTATCATGGCGGATCCTTAAATGCCAACGAACTCAAATACTCAAAAGTTAAGGATTAAGTACGAGGCACTTAGAGGGCATAAACAGAGCAACCATTCATCATTCCAGAGGTTCTCAACCATAGTTCCATACATAAAGACATCTTTTTGGAGCTTTTATTTTATTTTGTTTTTATTATTTTCTCTTTTTTTTCTTCTTTTTTTATTTAGCATTTTATTTCATCATGGCACGGCAAGGCAAAGGCAAGGCAAGGGCATTGGTAAGGCAACGACAACGGCAAGGCAACGGCAAGGCAAACGGGCTTGTACTTTATTCGTATTTCCATAATGGTATGGATGTAAATCTCTTCTATGTAATCTAAATACATTGTATGGATATGATATTATACTGAGACGAGTTCTGTACGTGATAGCTACTGATCCAGGGACTATCACAAGGGTACAGAGATTCAGATTCTCGATTTCGAAAATCCGGGTCGTCACAATAGTATAAATCAACACTACCGGAAACCCGGTGTATGCCGTGTGTCAAATGTCGACACACGACACACCATTTGCCGTGCGCCAGATCCAAAGCTCACGACAACGAGCAAACACACGGCATACACACCCTCTGCCGTGTGCCCAGCAAGCTACGCACGACAATCACAAGGTTTGCCGTGTGTTTCCAAGGCGGCACATAACAACTCTTAAGCACATGCCCGTGCGGACCAACGGCCGTCAACACCAGATCACACCGTTAATATTTGCCGTGTGTCCCTAAGGGCACACACGGCAACTAGTATCATGTGCCAAGCACGTGCGTCCGACCCTGTTGTTTGCCGTGTGTAGCAGACCGAAACTTCTCCGAATAATTTTCTGATGATTGAGAAGGATGTGATTAGGTTTATATAGGATTTGAAAAATCCAATTTGAGTTTGAAATATAAGAATTTTCTACAGGCAATACATAACATAAATTGCTTCATGTCAAATTTTACCCTTTTTTAGCCCTTTTGATAAATTTTATGCATTAACTGTAATTATTTCGTATTAATAAATTGCTTCATGTTGAGCATGTACTTTGCCGTGTGTACTAGATATTGCACATGACAAAGTGAGAGAAGACCTGGACGCGCGAATAGCTAAGTGTGGGTTGACTGACTTTGTCGTGTGTTTTGGATCTTGCACACAGCAAAGCCGATGTTTGCCGTGTGTTGTGGATCGGGACATGGCAAAGCCAGTCAACCCACACTTAGCTGGCCGCGCATCCTCTTATTCTCTCTACCTCACTCACTCACCCACTCACTCACTCACCCACCCACGCAAGCACACTCCGAGTACCGCCGCCGCCGCGCCATCCACTACGCGCCGGCCGCGCCTCGCTGCGCCAGCCGCGCGTCCTCGTCTTCTCTCTCACTCACTTACTCACTCACTCACCCACCCACACAAGCACACTCCGAGTATCACCACCGCATCGCGCCCTGCCGTCCACGCCATGCCTGCCGCGCCCCGCTGTCCCGCCCCGCCGTCCCCGGGCTCGCCCCCATGCGTCCGGCCCCAACCCCTGCATGGCGGGCTTGTGTGGTACTCAGAGTGTGTTCTTTGTGCATATAGAGTAGTTCTTCCCATGGTTGTCATGAAAACGTGCGACACATCCATTCCCAAGCAACATCTCGGTTGTGATGATAACTTGCTTGGGATGGGTGTGTCGCATGTCTTCATGCCTACGATGGTACCTTGTGAAATGTGTAGTCCATATATGTAGCGATGCTTCCCATGGTTGTCATAAAAGCATGTGATACATCCATTCCCGAGCAACATCTCAGTTGTAAGGCTCGGGATGGGTGTGTCACATGCCTTCATGCCTATCATGAACCTAGTTAGAATGTGGTTGTCGGCTATCGTGTCATTGAATTGTTGTACGGTGTTGATAATATCATGTTCTTGTTATTTGCAGGTAGAGGCTGTTGCACCCTCTTGGACTCGTCACTTGTAGGACAGCAAGGTGAGACATAAAAGACCCATCTTTTAGTTTTTGTTTGTAGGTCACGTAACCTAGTTAGGCGTCTCCCGTTCGAAAGAGATACAGTAGGAAATATGCAAATTCTTGCACATGTATGACCGTATCTGTTTCGAATTGTCCATGTTTTTTGGACAACTCGAGGATCTGTAGATGAGTGTAGCTTTCATGGCCTGCTCCTATCCAAGTTAGAGTTTCTGCATCACCTCTCTGTTGTTCTCCGGATACACAATCTCCTTGCCAGCATGTGTATTTGGAGAACAGCGGGGAGGTGTTGCCGAAATTTCTAACTCGGATAGGAGTAGAGCATGGAAACTACACCCATCTACACATCCTCGGGTAGGATTATGACCTATCTTTACCTATTGGATCATGATAGACATTCCGATAGATGCAACTGATCCTTATAGCAATCACTTATATGTTTAAGGATGGATGACCGTGAGTGGATGTACACAGGCTGGAGGTCTAACAATGATTGGGACCTTGAATAAAGGCATTTAGCAATGGACAGAGTAAAGCGTCGTGTCCTTGCAGCTAGTGTCAAAACAAGAAACTTCAACAAAAGTTGAATATGGGCAACACATTTGTAGATATGGCTTTGTAGCAAACTATACCTAGTGGTCTGCCATGGTGAAGCCCATCGTGCGAGAGAGGAGGTCGTGAGGCAATGCATCAACGATTATGATGCTGATGCCGAGTGCGGAGACATGTTGGATGACTTTCATCAAGCACACTTTGATGAAGGACCTAGCCATGTTGGGGAGGACATGCCAGAGGCATCCATAAAGGCTTATTACGACATGTTGTTTTCGGCACAGAAACCGTTTCACGAGCATACCGATGTTTCTCAACTGGATGTCGTTGGACGCATAATGGCCCTAAAGTCTCAGCTCAGTATCAGTGGAGACGATTTCGATAGTATGATGACAGTTTTTGGCATCCTGCTTCCAGCTGGTCACAAGCTGCCACTGAACTTGTATGAGTCACAAAAACTCTTTCGTGCACTTAAGATGCCATACAAGAAGATACATGTTTGTCTGAAGGGATGCGTCTTGTTTAGGAAAGAGATTGCAGATGCAAAGTATTGTCCTAAATGTATGTCATCTAGGTACCTGGAGGTAGACTCTGGTGATGGTAACAAGAGGCAGCTCGAAATCCCGTGAAGATCCTACGATACCTTTCCTTCATACCGAGGATCCAACGACTTTACATGACCGAAAAATCTATGAAACAAATGACATGGCACAAATACGGCAAGCGATATCGTCCTAAGAATCTGGTACATCCAGCCGATGGTGAATCAAGGAGACATTTTGATGGGAGGTACACTGAGCTCGTAATGTATGTGTTGCACTGGCAACTGACGGGTTCAATCCCTATGGAATGTCGTCTGCCCCATACACATGTTTGCCAGTGTTCGTCATATCTCTGAATCTCCCTCCCGGCGTCATGTTTCAATGACAGAACATATTTTTGTTGTTGATAATTCCTAGATATCCGGGTGATAATATGAGTATGTACATGGAGCCTCTGATTGATGATCTTCTCCTTGCTTGGGAGGAAGGGGTATGGACATACGACTGAGCTACAAAGACAAGATTCAAAATGCGAGTGTGGTACATGTACTCACTGCATGACCATCCGGCGTATGGGCTATTTAGCGGCTAGTGTGTCCACGGGAAGTTCCCATGCCCAGTATGTAAGCTAGTTGTCAAGTTCTTCTGTTTGAAAAAGGGTGGCAAGTATTGTTAGTTTAACAAACATCGACAATTTCTCCCTATTGACCATCCATTCTGACAAGATAGAAAGAACTTTACAAAAGGTGTTGTGGTCGAAGAACCCACACCGCACATACTGACAGGTGTCGAGGTTAAGGCGCAGTTAGAGGCGCTCAAACCAAATCCAAACGGTGATGGTTTTGTGGGATATGTTGAGGAACGTGCCTGGACTCAGAAGTCGGGCTTGTGGAGGCTCTCCTACATGGTTGACAATCTTCTTCCACATAACCTTGATATGATGCACACTGAAAAGAATTGGGGTGAGGCAACCTGGGGTACAATTATGGACATTCCTGATAGGAGAAAGGACAATGTTAAGGCTAGAGTGGATCAAACTAATTTATGTAATAGACTAAAGTACAATATTTCGCCTGTGAAAGACGGCAAGAGATGGAAAAGGCCTCTAGCCGAACTCGTTCTTAAGAAGAACCAAAGGAGGAAAGTACTACAATGGTTCAAAACTTTAATGTTCCTCGATGGCTACGGATCAAATCTGAGAAGGGGGTGAACTTTGAAACTCTGCGAATCAATGGGCTCAAGAGTCATGATTATCATATATGGATTGAGGCTTCTTCCGGTGATGACTCGAGGCTAACTCCCTGACCATGTGTGGCAAGTGCTAGCAGAGTTCAGCAATTTCTTCTGCATCCTTTGTGCTAAGGAGTTATCTTGCACTTTGGATGTAGAAATGGAAAATTTGGCTCATGTCTTGCTTTGTAAGTTGGAGAAGATCTTTCCACCCAGTTTTTTCAATCTGATGTAGCATATGCTTCTGCACCTCCCATATGAGGCTAGAATGGGGGGGGGGGGTGCGCTGTGCATGGTCGTTAGTGCTATTCAATTGAAAGACAACAAAAGGTTCTTCGAACGACATGTAAAAACAAGTGCAAAATCAAAGCTTCTATGCAGAGGCACACTGTACTAAGGAGGTGTCAAACTTGACAACAAAATACTATACTGACACCTTTCCTAGCATGCATAATCCACCCCCTCGATACAATATCAATGAAAATGAATCGAATCTCAGCCTCTTCGTCGGCCAACTGGGAACTGCAAGTATAGGGACTCCAAATAACTTGCAGTATCAACAATACCGCATTATCATGATGTATGTGTTGACCAACCTTACTGTGGTGGAACCATACATTGAGTAAGTGCTCCACAAACTAGTTCTCAATTATTTTTAGTGTGCGATCATTATTTTGCATCTAACCCCGCTCGATCTTCTTTTCATGGGCACAAAGAATTTACTCAACAATTCTGGGGGGCCGGGGGGATAGGGAAGCGACCCCGCAACAAGTTTATACCCTTCTTAAAATGGGTGCGGGACGTGGATCATCCGATTTCATTACATGGTTTAAACAAAAGGTACGGCCCTTCTAGAGCTTGTATTTTCTGTTTGACATTACAAGTTGCTCATACGTGTGAATAATATAATGAAGTATATATTATTCTATTTGCAAGGTCTAAATGATCCAGACATGAGTCCAGAGTTGAGACAGATTGCCAATGGAAGTTGCTATAGGGTCACATCATACGACGTCTATGACGTGAATGGATATCGCTTTCATACAAAAAGCTACGAGCAAAGTCGGCCCAATCGAAGAACCACAAATAGCGAAGTTTGTACAAAAGGTCAAGATAAGGTCGAGTATTATGGAATTATTGAAGAGATATACGAACTCACGTTTTATGGTGCCCAAACTATTAAGCCTGTCGTATTCAAATGCCATTGGTTTGATCCTAACGAAGTGCGATGGACCCCTAATCTTTGACTAGTAGAAATTCGACAGTCATCCGTCTATTCAGGAGACGATGTCTATATTGTGGCTCAACAAGCCACACATGTTTATTACCTCTCGTACCCATGCCAAACCGACGAACGTCTTTAGGGTTGAGACGTTGTGTATAAGGTATCGCCACATGAAAAACTACCTGTCCTAAACAATGAAGATTACAATATAGACCCAAACACATAAGATGGAGAGTTCTTCCAAGAAGATGGGCTAGGAGGGTCTTTTGATATAGACTTAACCGGATTGATCGAAAATATGGAATTAGACGATGATGAAACGATTGATGAGGATGATGAAACAAATGATGATGAGGTGGAGGATGAAGATGATGTTCGTAATGCGAAGGACATACTATTACTTGAGCGATTGCACTTAGGGATTCATGATGACGACATTCCTCCACTGGAGCACGTGCCTCATTTTGAACTCGACATGCGTGATAGTGATGATGAGAGTCATGATCCAGCTATTCCCGATCACGCTGATTATTTCTAACACATGTATGTTCTGTACTAATTGAATTACTATTTGTCTTATTTATTTTGCTACCCTTTCTAATTACGTTTTGTTTATACATGCTGATTGTTTAATTGTTACTATTTGCAGGTGATTGAACAAAGATGGCGGGCGGCAGTGTGTAATGCTTTTGAACTTGTAGTACTTGTTAAAATGTGTGTGTACAACAACCTAATTGTGAAAGCATGTTGTGATGCATATATATGTTGCTTGTGATGCTTGTGGTGATATATATATTATGCATGTGATGTTGTTTGGTTGGGGAACATTAACCATGAAAATAAAAAAAAACGAAATGATTTGGTCATTTTGCTGTGTGTGGCACACGGCAAAGTGACCATTTCTGTCATTTTGGCTGTTGCTTTGCCGTGTGTGGCACACGACAAAGTGTCCATTCCTGTTCACTCATGACAGAATGTTGTCATGCGCCCGGGTCGGGCACACGGCATAGTGGCCGACGTTTGTCGTGTGCCTTGGGCACAGGCACACAACAAACATTATATATGTGCGGTGTGTGCTGTTACGGGGCGCACGGCATAGTGGCAGATCTGTGTCGTGTGTGCTGTTACGGGCACACGACAAAGTCTTGCCGTCCCATCTTGGCCGCCGTCCATTCCGTCTTATGTTTTTATGTTGCCATGTTTCTCGTATAACATATGGCAAAGTTGTTTGCCGTGTGTGCGTAATAGGGCACACGGCAAACAGCTCTTTGCCTTCATGGCTATTCGCCTTCAGGGCTTCGCCTGGGGCTACACAAGGCAAAGACGTTGCCGTGAGTAAATAGGTCTTCGCCGTGTGCGAGGGGCACGCGGCAAAGACCTAGGCTCCCGTAGTGCAATGAAGCCTTCGATGATAGTGCTGCCGAGCAAGACATGTGACACAATTCGAGACCCTTAGTATTCAAGTCTCGTACAATGCTTCAGAATATAGTAAGTTGTTGTGGCGACTGCATCTCATTCTTTATGTAGTGTGGCCACTAACCTATGTGCATGCACACGAACATATGCTAGCCATATAAGACAGCTTATTGACAGTAGCAAGCTTCCAAGACTCGATCAATATGCATAGAGATATATTCTGCCCATTTATATATCAATATTTACAGTCACTCTAGAATGGCTTTGCTAGTTAATTAGTAAGTCTTATTTACCGTGGTCAACTTTGGCATATATGCCACACCATCCATATCTTTTAGATGACTACTCTAGATTTCCTTAGCTAGTGGATAAACTCTTCTCAGCTTTTCTTGTCAGCTTCAGCATATTCCACACATGTGTGATCCCCGCTCTAGATAACACCGATCAAATTATGTTTCAAAAATTAACTTCAAGTCTAGTGATGTATATGGTCTGGCAGTGCTGTTAGGTAAGAATCCGGACATATCTTAGTAAATATTCAAATAAAACATAATTAGTGGAGCACGATGAAAGAACTGTGTTCTATTCCCACAAATGAGGAATATATGACGTCCGCATATCCAAGCCTACTGACGTAGTAGTAACATCGGTTTTGAAATACTATGCAACCTTTTTTTTGAAACACAATATATAATCACATGCATACTCAAACTCTATGAGCACTTCTGAGAGACTGAGGTGGCTGATCCTCGAGATTGACGAAGCCACCGCTGACGCCGTCTATGGAAGGACACGTCGCGATGACTGAAATCCTAGAATAAATCCAGAAAAATATGATCACCCGTGCTAAGTTGAGGACTCAATCCTAGATGCTCCGGTTGGGAAACCCCCTTTGGCACCGGTTTCCCAACCGGTGCAGATATTCCGGTGCTAAAGGGGGTGCGCACGTGGCGCCTGCGCGAGCCCCTTTAGCACCAGCTTGTGTCACTAACCGGTGCTAATAATCAAGAGTTATTTTTTATTTTTCTAGCGCATATATATTTGTTTATATACGTATTTTGTCTACGTATTTGTTCTAATACGGATGTCGTACTGCACTAGTAAGTATTCGTATAGGCCGGGTTCGTATATATAAAAATAAAAAAGACATATATATTGCATTATAGTGCCAAAAGAGTTAAGTTTATAGTACAACTTAAGATCCATGCATGCATTAAGATCTACGACTATGACCGACAGAGGAACTAGGACGAGCTTGAGGAACTACGAAGAGCGGAAGAGGAACGAAGGCTTGAGTTGTCCGGATGATCCCATGAATCTGGATAATGAAATTCTCCGCCTTCATTGACGATCTCGTCCCAAATAAATCCCACAAGTTGTTCTGAAATTGCGTCGATCTTATGCTGCTCGAGACTTTTATCCGAGATGCTCATCATCTACAATTTGCAAACAATTAAAATTAAAATATAATAATGGTGCACTTAAATTAGAAATGTGTAAATATTAATTGTGTACCATAATATCATGGTTAGTAAATGTTTTTTTAATCCAGCTGTGCATGTACTCGCAGACGTAGTATCCACATAAATTATTGCCTGGCCCCTGTTGTGCACACTATTGGCGAAAACAAAGTTAAAGACAATTCTTTTAGTTGATTAGCAAAGACGTGTATATGTACCAATTGCATGCGTACTAGAAATTCAGTATGCCATACAAGGCTTGGGTATTCAAATCCAGGGTGTTTTTCACGAATTTCGTTCCACATCCTGCGTTTACATAATCATGTTGTTAGTCTCAAATTCTAAGTAATTAGAATTGGTGAAAAGTATATATATGTACGACCTTACAAACAGGTCAATGATTTCTTGATACTCTTCTCGTGGTTTCCTCAACGAATCAGAGACGTTCACCACACCTCTATCAGGATTTAGTACTATGAGGATCCAGTGAAGCTACATGGATACATATAAGTGTCATAGTATAATGAGTAATGAAGAAAATAAAATGGAGTACATAGTGTTTGCACTCACCCATAGTTGTATGGCAACAATATGGAGTCCATCCAATTTTGTTTTCCACAAACTTGAATAAGTTCTGATATGTCCCCTCTGGATCTGATAGAATTATGTCTCTGTTTATCTTTGATGTGTCCATGAAACCAACCTCATAAACGCACTCCCTCCGACATCTTTGAATCTCCATTCTGCATGAAATGACCCGTCAGTCATAGCTTTTGTTTACATGAACATAAAGAAATGATTAGAACAAATCACTTAAAAAACCCAGGCTTGAATCAAAGACAAGTCCATGGCGTCCTTATGGTACAGTTCGTAGATATCTTTGAACTCCAACCAAACTGTCAGTTCGCCATTGAAAAAATCTTCATCCTTTACGCGACACCCGAACATCTTTCGTCCTTTGCCGCTTGAACCATGTACCATTCATGGAATAAATACATCTTTGTTTGCAGTTTCTTAACTTTTTCTGGCTCGATGAAAGGCTTGCCAAGCTCAAAAGGCCACCTAGTAACTTTAGATTTGGGCGGGGATCTTTGCCCAGTGACTTGCGCTCTAGTCATACTGGTCTCTCTCATTAGTCGTTGCACGTTCCATTCGTATTCATCTGGCAACTTAGGCAATCCCCGCTGAGGTTGTTCGCCAAGCTGAGGAACCGGTTTGGACTTAGACGGTGGCGGCTTAGATTGCTTGCCTGGCTACTCTGCAGTAGAAGGTTTGGACATGGGCGGTGTCCGCTTAGATTGCTTACCTGGCTGCTGCGCAGTAGAAGGTTTCGACTTGGACGGTGTCGGCTTAGATTGCTTGCCTGGCTGCTGCAACGTAGAAGCTTTGGACTTCGCCAACCGCTCATCCTGCTCAACTTTATTCCTTTTCTGATAAGATTTTAATAGTGAGCGGTCGTAGTCAAATATTGCAGCCTTTTTCTGTTCTGCCCTGCTCAAATTACGAATAAAAGCGGCCGCCTTGACCGGGTCAACTTCAAGCTCCTTCTCAGGCTCTTTCTTCTTGTGGAAATGCGCGTATATCTCTGCGGCGACCGTCTTGTCAAGTTCCTCTTCCGTCTTCTCGTAAGCTAATTTCTTTTTTGCCAGAACTTTCTTTTCCTTAGTTGGCCGCTTCTTCTGTACTGGGAGAGTTCTTGGCGCTGTCTTCCTTTTGGGTGGGGGCCTATTTTGCTTAGCCGGGGGAGACCAATCTTCTTCCGCCCGATGATCATGAGCCACTGGAGACCAAGGATCATGAGCCGGCAGATCATGAGCCGACAGAGACCAAGGATTATGAGCCGGCGCCGTATCACGAGCTGGCGGATCATCAGCCGGTGGATCATCAGCCGGCGGATTATCACGAGCCGGCGGATCATCAGCACGCGGATCATGAGCTGTCGAGGTTGTTGTTTGCACACCAGGTATGATGATGTCACGCTTGCTACATAGAATGATGCCGTGACAACACTCTCCAAGTAGTGTTTCCCCATCACCTCCTGGCATGTCAAGCTCCAAGCTGTTATAGTCCGAAACAACTTGTTCAACCTCAACTGGTGCGTAGCCATATGGAATCTCCTTAGAGTGGACTGTTTGTCCTTCTTCCAATGGTTTAGCCATACCGTATGCGACCTAATATATTGAAGGGGAATAAAGTCAAATATTGAGTGTGTCAAATAAATAAATATTCTCAACTAAATATTGTAATAAGTCAAATAAATAAATATTCTTTGTCAAATAAATAAATATTTTACGTCAAATAAATAAATATTCGCAACTAAATTTAAGTCATTGTTAGACGTACCACCACTGATATGTTCTTCAATGTTGCATGAAGCTCGCAAGCAGTGCGCTGAGTTTTTTCATCCACAGGGTAACGAGCCAGTTCTGATTGAGCTGCGGGAATTTCAGTGGAAGCGTGACTGCTCCGTTGTTGTGGAGGGGTAACCAAAGCATTATGATCTTCTGTTCCTCTAGATTGTGTCATCTGAATAAGTGCCAGATTCATTCGCTGATCCATCTCTACCTCCATTTCCTGTATTCGTGCACCCTGAGCGGTTACAATTTCCTCTAGCTCCCTCATCCTGTTCTCTTGTTCGGTCTTCTTTCGCTTACGGCTCCTATAGGAGGAGTTGTCCTCCTTGAAAGCATACTTCCAACAAACAGAAGTTCCTACTCCACGCGTTCTTCTAGGATGCTTCTTGTTTCCTAAGGCCCATGTTAGCTCATCTCTATCTCTCTCAGGAATGAATTCTCCAGCCTCAGCTTTCTTTATGGTTTCAAGGAGGCGGTGAGCTAGTTCTAGCAAGTCATCGCCGAAAACCAAAGATCCGTCTATAGAACTCAGAGTGCCTCCATGACCATAATACCAATGCTTTGATCGTAATGGCCAGTCATGCGTCGCTGGATGAATGCCTCTAGCATACAAATCTTCTTCCATCCGGTCCCATTTGTCGACGCTGCCTTTATAACCGCCTGAACCCATTCGATGGGTGTACTTCTTTTTTCGGCATTGCCCGTGTTCCTTGTGGATATCTTTGATCCTTCTGTAGACTGTTTGTACTCCACGAACGCATCCCAATGATGACGTTTTATGGTAGGGTGATCGTCAAAATCAGGAATTTCTCCTGTCTTGATATATTTCTTCCACAATTTTGTCTTGTAATCTTGAAATTGAGTTGCCATCTTTTTCATTGTCCAATCCTTCAATTTGTCTTCACGATCTGAAGGAAATCCGAATATTTCTTTTACATCAGACCAGAGCATTTCTTTCTCCGTATCAGTCAGAACATATGGTTCTCTAGGGTCTGTGGATCTCCATTTTCTGATGCTAATGGGAGCGCGTTCACGAACAATAACCCCACACTGAGAGACGAATCTTTTGGCAATTTCTTTGGGCTCACTTGGCTCACCTATCATCCTCCACTCTGGTGATGTGCAATTTCACTTCCTTCAGCCCCTTAGTCGTACTTCTTTTTCCAGGAAGTTTCTTAGTGCCAGTTGTCTTTGTAGATGGCTAGAATAATTAAATGATATATATTAGTTACAATATTAGGTTAAGATAATGTATACAATGTTTATGGAAAATATTAGCACCTGACTAGATGTGGGCTCATCGTTACTACGTTGACCCACAGTAGGTTGCGCCTGGTCGAAATTATCGCCACCAGAAATACCAAGCATTTCTTTCATGCTAGGTTGCGCATAAGTGTTTCCACCCAAACTGATGAGGACATCCTCCACTATTACCCACTGGCAAAGACGCAACAAGATGGGCCGAGTGGCCCAGTTGTAGTCGGGCGGCGACCCTGTGAGCCTCTGAATAATCCCCACCTTGCTTAGCTTGGGAGGAGGAAGCCACCTTAAAAGGGAGAGCCACCCTTCCCCTATTGGACTAGTCTTTTGGGGTGATTGGGCCTTTCCTCAAGGGGGCTACCAGAGTTGCGGTTCAGCGATTGCATTGGCGCTTCGGGCTTGCTCGTCGTAGTCGGATCGTGAGGGTCGTCTAACCTGGTGTGCGATGCTAAACTGCGTAATCGGTGCATCGGGCTTGCCATAATCCAATCCTTGCCTGGGACGGACTCATTATTTGGTATCAGAGCTGGGCCCTTGTTAAGAAGGGGAGAATGATGAGGACATCCTCCGCTATTACCCGCTGGCAAAGACGCAACAAGATGGGCCGAGTGGCCCAGTTGTAGTCGGGCGGCGACCGTGTGAGCCTCTGAATAATCCCACCTTGCTTAGCTTGGGAGGAGGAAGCCACCTTAAAAGGGAGAGCCACCCTTCCCCTATTGGACTAGTCTTTTGGGGTGATTAGGCCTTTCCCCAAGGGGGCCACCAGAGTTGCGGTTCAGCGATTGTATTGGCGCTTCGGGCTTGCTCATCGTAGTCGGATCGTGAGGGTTCTCTAACCTGGTGTGCGATGCTAAACTGCGTAATCGGTGCATCGGGCTTGCCATAATCAAATCCTTGCCTGGGCCGGACTCATCACAAACCAAATTGAGCTACTAAGAATTCATCATTATCCTCTTCGTGGATCGTCATCTTCAAAAATAAATATTCTACGTCAAATCAATAATTATTCAACGTCAAATATTCTATGCCAATTAAATAATGTAAGTCAAATAAAAAATCAAGTCAAATAATTATTCTACGTCAAATTTTCTAAGCCAATTAAATATTGTAAGTCAAATAAATAAATTTAAGTCTACGTCAAATAAAAGCAAGTCAACAAATTATTCTACGTCAAATATTCTAAGCCAATTAAATATCATAAGTCAAATAAAAATTCAAGTCAAATAATTATTCTAGGTCAAATTTTCTAAGCCAATTAAATATTGTAAGTCAAATAAATAAATTTAAGTCTACGTCAAATAAAAGCAAGTCAACAAATTATTCTACGTCAAATATTCTAAGCCAATTAAATATCATAAGTCAAATAAAAAATTCAAGTCACATAATTATTCTACGTCAAATTTTCTAAGCCAATTAAATAATGTAAGTCAAATAACTAAATTTAAGTCAAATACATATTGTACGTAAAAAAAAGCAAGTCAACAAATTATTCTACGTCAAATATTCTCAGCCAATTAAATATCGTAAGTCAAATAAAAAAATTCAAGTCAAATAATTATTCTATGTCAAATTATCATTAACCCTAATCATTAACCCTAACTATGACATTAATACATGCAGCTGGCGGGGTTCTTCATGCACGCCCGAAAGGCTTATGTGCGGCCAGCTTCAGACGAGCTCGCGTTCGCGCGGCGGTCGGCGGCGGTGCTCGGCAGTCGCGGGGTAGCACGAGGCCGGCTTGAGACGAACAGCCGTTCACAGGCGGCTCCCTTGAGACGAGCTCGCGTTCGTCCGGGGCGCGCTGGTGGATGGAGGCCCGCGGGCCTCGGGGCAGAGGTTGGGGACGCGCGGGCGGCAGCCGGGACCGTCGCGGTTGTGGCCGGACGGCAGGGAGGTGGCAGCCGGGCGCTTCGGGGGCGGCGGCGGGGGGCGGGGGGGGGGGGGGGGGGCGTCGGTGCGGCCGCGGCCGGACGCCGGCGCGGTGGCTTGAGGACGCCGCGGCAACGGTGGAGGGCGGTGTCGGGTGTGGAGACGGCGGCGTGGCGGCTTGGGGACCACGGCGGCGGGGAGCGATCTTGCCGAGGAAGGGGGCGCCGGCGTCGGTGTGGAAGTCGGGGTCGGGGAAGGGTGCGTCAGAGTTGGGGAAGGGGGCGCCGCGGTCAACGACGGTCGCGGCGGGCGGAGACGGCCGGTCGAGCGGCTGCGGGGGCGGCGGGGTCGACGGGGAGGACGTAGCGCAGCGCAGTGTGGAAAGGAGAAGACGAAGATGGCGACGGCTACGGAAAAATTTCTAAGTGTGGAATATATATAGGATTGACCTTTAGCATCGGGTCTAGCCACGACCCGGTGCTAAAGGACCTTTAGCACCGGGTGTAGCCAAGGCCCGGTGCTAAAGGTTTAGGGTTAGCACCGGGTGTAGCCAAGACCCGGTGCTAAATGTCCGCCGCCAGCGCCAAACAAAACCGGGGCACCTTTAGCACCGGGTCTTAGATCAGCCTGATTCTAAAGGTGCCCTAGTTTCGTTTGGCGCCACCTATTGGCGCAATTTTATATTTAGCGCCGGGTTTTGCAAATACCCGGTGCTAAATTCAATTTATTTGTTATATAATAAATGCAACGAAAAGAGTTTAATATATTTGTTATATATAAATAAATCAAAAAAATAGTTTAAATATTACGGGCACTTCTGTAGGTTATAATAAAAATAATATTAGTCTTATTTATTTAGGTTATAATTAGTACATTATTAGCCACGTCTGTTTAGGTTAAAAATAAAATATTGAGCATAAAAAATTGCAAAAGACACTAAAATATTTACAAAATATATATACACAAATAACATTAAGATAATATTGCAAATTACATCATAGTGCAATTAAATTATATAGCATCATTGTTTACATGAACACTAACAAACTTTCTCCTCACAAATGTCCCTTGATTGTGATCGCGACGTAGATAGGGTGTCTCCTCTGCTGCTAACAGGATGCTTGGGTCAGCAGCCACCGAGAATGGAGGCCGACCGTCGAGCATGATAATATCATGATCTTCATCTGTCTTATCCTCAACTCCTACGATTTTTCTTTTTCCAGGAAGAACTATATGACACTTTGGCTCGTCTTTTGATGGGTCCGATTGCTTGCCCGTCCCTTTCTTTGGTTTGCTAGCCATATCTTTTATATAAAAAACTTGTGTCACATCTTTGGCTAGGACGAACGGTTCGTCCAGAAGCCCAATATTGTTTAGGTCCACTATAGTCATCCCATACTCATCAATTGTAACTTCTCCTGCAGTCAGTTTCACCCATTGACACTTAAACAGGGGATCATCAAAGGTCCATATTTCAGTTCCCATATCTCCTCTATGACACCATAGTGTGCGTTCTTATTGCCATTGATGTCGGTCGCATCGATCCGGACACCACTATTTTGGTTGGTACTCTTCTTGTCTTGGGCTCTTGTATAAAATGTATACCCATTTATTTCGTAGCCTTGGAATTTTAAGATCGTGGTCGATGGACCCCTAGCAAGAAAGACTAGTTGTGCATCAATTCCCACAACACCCATCAGACGTTCTTGTAACCAATCTGCAAAACTACTATTGTGCTGACGTTGAATAAAGGTCGCAGTCTTTCCTGGATTTTCTTCGTACAGAATCTTCATGTGCTCCTCGATGTATGGAGCAACTAAGGCTGACTGCTGTAGAATTGTGAGATGTGCCCTTTCCACCAAGTGGCCCCTCATGATGTGATTCAGGCACCCCAATCGGCTTGAGGTCTTCGATAAACTCAACACAGAATTCAATCAACTCCTCAGTTTCGTATCCCTTAGCAATGTAGGCTTCTGGACGAGCACGATTACGTACATACTTCTTCAGGATAGCAAAGTATCTCTCAAATGGGAACATGTTATGAAGAAATACCGGGCCCAGTATACGAATCTCTTTGACGAAGTGAACCAATAGATGTGTCATAATATTGAAGAAGGATGGTGGAAATATCATCTCAAAACTGACAAGACATTGGACCACATCGTTCTGTAGCCTATCCAACTCTTCAGGATTGATCACCTTCTGAGAAATTGCATTAAGGAATGCACATAGCTTCACAATCGCTTTCCGCACATTAACTGGTAGCACACCCCTCAGTATGACGGGAAGCAGTTGGGTCATCAACACATGACAGTCGTGAGACTTGAGGTTTGTGAACTTCTTATCTTTCATGTCAATTATTCCTTTAATATTGGAGGAATAGCCTGACGGGACCTTGATACTGTTCAAGCATTCAAACATACTTGCCTTCTCCTCTTTGCTGAGAGTGAAGCTGGCGGGACGCGGGTACTTGCGTCCTTTCTCTCTGTTTTCTGGATGTAGATCATTCCGTAGATTCAAACGTTTCAGCTACTGCCGTGCTTCCAGTGTATCTTTTGGCTTCCCATAAGTACCAAGGAAGCTGATCAAGTTCACACAAAGATTCTTCATCAGATGCATCACGTCAATTGCATTGCGTACCTCTAACAGTTTCCAATAAGGAAGCTCCCAAAAAAGCGACTTTTTCTTCCACATCGTGGCACGCCCATTCTCACCGGCCTGGACAGGTTGGCTTCCATCTCCCTTTCCAAAGATTACTTCTACATTCTTCACCATATCAAATACATCTTGTCCATTACGGTGTATCGGCTTTGTATGGTGGTCCACATTCCTGCCAAAGTGTGGACATTTCTTTAGTAGTTCGTGCTTCGAAGGAAGAAATCGACGATGACCCATGTAAACAACCTTTCTACAATGCTTCAAATAGACGCTTTCAGTATCCTCTAAGCAATGTGTGCATGCTTTATATCCTTTGTTTGTTTGTCTGGACAGGTTACTTAGTGCAGGCCAATCATTGATGTTGATGAAAAGTAGTGCCCTAAGGTCAAAAGTTTCCTGTTTGTACTCATCCCACATAGTAACACCTTCTTCCTTCCATAATTGTTTAAGTTCGTCAAGCAATGGTCTTAGATGAACATCGATGTTGTTGCCAGGTTGCTTTGGACCTTGGATAAGCACCGGCATCATAATGAACTTCCGCTTCACGCATAGCCAAGGAGGTAAGTTATAGATACATACAGTCACAGGCCAAGTGCTATGACTACTGCTCATTTCACCAAATGGATTCATGCCATCAGTACTTAAACCAAGCCTTAAATTTCTTGCATCAGCATCGAATGTTGGGCATGCTCGGTCAATGTTCCTCCACTGGGATCCATCGGCGGGGTGCCTCAACATACCATCTTTCTTACGTTCTTCCTTGTGCCATCGCATCAACTTGGCATGCTCGTTGTTCCTGAACAAGCGCTTCAGACGTGCTATTAAAGTAAAATACCACACCAGCTTCGCAGGAATCTTTTTCTTAATAGTCTCCCCATAAACCTCGCCAGGGTCATCCCGCCTGATCTTGTATCGTGCGTATTTGCAAACTGGACAACAATCTAACTTTTCGTATTCAGCACCACGATATAGGATACAGTCATAAGGACATGCATGTATCTTCTGCACCTCTAAACCGAGAGGGCAAACAACCCGTTTTGCTTCCCACGTTGTTGATGGTAATTCGTTACCCTCGGGAAAAATCTTCTTCACGAGTTTCAGTAATTCCTCGAAGCCCTTGTCAGTAACACCATTAGATGCCTTCCACTGCAAAAAATCAAGCGTGACACCCAACCTTTTGAGCCCCTCTTTGCAATTTGGGTACAAATCAGTTTTGTGGTCCTGTAACATACGATCTATCTTTTTCCTTTCCTTGTCATTGTCACAGTCTTTCTCGGCATCATGTAACATTTGACCAAGTGCATCATTAGGGTCATTGTATGGAGCAACATCTTCCTGGTCAGCATCTTCCTGGTCTGCATCATCCATTGCAACATCCGCAAAGGCACCATATTGATCAGCCAAAGTCAGAATGTCGTTATCATCTTGCTCTTCTTCATTGTCATCCATTATGACTCCCCTTTCACCGTGTTTTGACCAAATCGCATAGTTTTGCATGAAACCATGGGTCATCAAATGGAAGTGAAGAACCCCTCTTGATTTGTACGATATCTGGTTTTTACATTGCCCACATGGACAAAACATGTCACCTAAAGGCGACTTGTTGTCCTCCGCCGCATCGAGAAAAACATGCATGCCATCAACTCACTGCCGACTGCGCCGGTCCGCCAAGTGCATCCATTGCCTATCCATCTACATTTACCAAAGTGATCTAATTAATTCATACATTACAAAATAAACGAAATTTCCAACACGATTTATTGAAAATAAACTTGTATTTCTCAAAGTCATAATGAAACACAACCAAGGTTCATAACTTATTCAAAATGCCGTACATAAAATTCTCCACATCCAACATGCAACATGACCTAGATCTTCAACCATCCTTGGATGGAAAGGTAGGATGGTCTGATGTATTTTTTCCTGCTGCAGAAGATGGTGGAGCTGGGTTTGGTGCTGATGGAGCGTAGCGCCGCAACAGATCTTCAAGATCAAAACCAGGTTTCTCACCCCTTGCAACACATTCTTCATGTGTTTTTATCAAAAAATTAAGTTGTGCTTTCACCCAAGGTCCTGGTTTTTTTGACTTATCATGAGGTCCTACTGTAGTGCCCTTCCCGCGAGACGAACCACGATCACTATCACCGGTCCCACTCCCTCAAGCAGTAGCCATATCGATATACCCATAAGGCTTTTATTTCTCAAAAAACAATAAATGTTATTAAAAAATACTCATTACAACATACAAACTTTTGTCCAAATAAACTAACCAATTTCACATATCTCCAATTAATGAAAAAAATTACATACCACATTTTTAAAAATCATTATATTCCATTTATAAATAAAATCCTAAAAAACATACTGAAAAAACATTTCTAAAAAACATTTCTCTAATACATACCTAACATTAAATTTAAACCACTATAGACACACATATATATCCCTTTCTCTCTCTTCTCTTTTTTCTTCACAAATTTCATATTTACAAAGTATAATAACAATAGAAGTTATTAAAGGAAAATACCACAATAGAAGCTAATCAAGAACATGAGAGGATGAAATTGTGTACCTCGTAGAATGCTTCAAATGAAGGAAAGCTTCACAATTTTTGAAATTTTTTTAGCAAAATCTCCTCTCTAACCCGAGCACACCATGAACACAGCTCGGAGTGTTCATGCTGGCTCGAGCGTGGGGAGGAAGAAGGCAATATATAGCTAGATAATTAGCACCGGTTGCTGGCTGCAACCGGTGCTAACGTCGTGGATTTAGCACCGGTTCCTGGCTAGAACCGGTGCTAAATGTGCTAAAGGTAGGCTTTTAGCACTGGTTGCAGCCTGCAACCGGTGCTAAAACCCCTCCGCCCCACCGACGCGCGCCGCGCGCGCCTGCGCGCGGCTGCTTGCCGTTGGACCCGGTGCTAATACCCTATTAGCACCGGGTCCAAAAATGCCCCCTGTTTATGTACTCCGCGGATGCCTCATTCTCTTGTAGTGATGGGCAGATTCCACCACAATAAATCTTACCAGCTAAGCGACGCTGCAAATACTATGCAACTTTGACACTACACTGTTACAGTGATCCATCTTTTTTTGAAATAAAGCTACCAAAATGCCGTTATAAAGCTATTTTTATTTTAAGCATTTTCTATGATATTATAACAGTTATTAGTGGAGGAGAAGTATAGTGGTACCAATCTGCAAGAATAAGGGACATCAAAGTTGACTAATTACTGGGGAATTAAGTTGATGAGCCATACTATATGAAGCTCGAAAATAATTATGGAGCGTCGTTTGAGAGGAATAATGCGGGTTTCTCTTAATTGATTTGGTTTCATGCATGGAAGGTTAGTATAGGGAACATAACTACATAAGAGAGAGCTACATATGGTTTTCATTCACATGGAGATGGCTTGTGATGAAATACCAAGGAATGTTTGGACAAACATCAAGTATGTTGGCCTAGTTAAGAATATGTACATTAATGTTGTGACTAGTGTTCGAACAACTGATAGACTCATGGATGACTTCCTAATCAAAATTGGAGTACATCAAGGTTTAGCTTCGAGCTCTTATCTATTTGTCTTGGTGATGAGGCCACAAGAGAATAAGCAAGTGGATATCCCCCGTAGCATACGCCTTTCGCAGATGATGAGAAGTGCTACTTGATGAAAGCGGGGTAATAGTGCATAGGAGGCTGGAGTTGTGGAGGAGACTATGGAGAACTATAACAGAATATATGAGATGTAAGTGTAACTTCAGTACTACTACACATGTGGGAGATGTTATATATATTCGAAGGTCCACGTACTAGTGTCTAGGAAGGATATCATTATTTCTCTATTTTGGGACAATACTATAGAGAGACGAAGATTTTGATGAAGATATTTGCCATAGAATGAAAGCGGGGTGGATGAAGTGTCGCCAAGCTCATCTTATATCTTTTGTGTGTCAAGAGGGTATCAACAGAAGCTAAAAGTTGATTAGACCTACATTGTTGTACAGTACATAATGCAAGCCTAAAAAACATGACATGCTTAGCTGATAAGTGTTGTATAAATGTGTATATGTTGCATAGGATTTGTGATTGAGAGCAGGTTGTTGGGGGCGCAAACGCACACCAAGATCCACCGCAAGCGCACGGATCATTGTAGCTCTTCCCTTAGAGTATTCCCTGAAGGTTTATCAATCCGTGGAAACAAGGTCACAAACCCTAGATTAACTATGCACCGAGAAACATTGATCTAATTGCAAGATGATTGTGAATATATGATCAGGAATAAACACATATGAACAAGAGGTAACTCATCTAGGATAAAGCCTAGCCTATGCATATGTTGTAGTTCTAGCTAGATTGGCAAGCAAAACATGGTTCTCATTCAATGCATCTTTAAATCTCTACCCTCCGGTCTGACTCCCGAGGATCACCACCTTACACGGCCCACACCCTGTCACGATGCTCCCTATCAGCGTAGTAAACACACAGGCAAGAACAAAGTTCGTGTCATACTACTCGATAGATCCGGTATGCACCTCTAGTCATCATGACTACAAGAACACCCTATGCAATCTACGTCGACCATAGATTGGAGTAAGCAAACTCGAGAGGGAATGAAATCATAGAAGGAGGCAACAGATCGCAAATGAATCGGAACACATCTATTACTTTACCATAAATGATTGTACATCACAAGATCACAACCGTGGCCATACCTTCTTGTGACTCCTAGCTCCAGAACTCCAGTGTGATCTTCCTTGCAGGGTGATCCCGCCGGCTAGAGCCTAGCCTAAGCTAGCCTCTAGACAACTGCACGGCCCTCAGCTCTCCGTAGATGGATGTCCCTTAAGTTCTTCGGCTTCTGCTTTGAATAATGGGGTGCCAGGCGAAAGGTGAACTATTTATAGCCCTGGGAAACCCTAGGTCAAAGGGGAAGGTGAGGCGACGAAGGAAAGCCTCAGGCCGGCCGGCCAGAGGGGGTTTGGGCCGCGCGGTCTGGGCCTTTCCTTGTGTGGGCCCGCCACCCGGCGGGCCCACCTAGCATGAAATAATGTGCGGCTGACGAGTGGGGTCGGGGCTGACGCCAGCACTGGCGCCAGCCCGCGCTCCACTGTGCCATGGGCCGGCAGCGTGGGCGCATGGACCATGCGCCTCACGAGTCTGCGGTCCACTGGACCAGACGTACGCAAGGCGGGGACAGGGAGGTGGCGGCTGGCGTGGCTGCGTGGGTGGCTGGCAAGCGGGCCCTGCGCTGGCGTGGCTGCCACACGGGTGCCAACTCGGCTGCCGCACTTCACGGCGGCGCGGAGGGGCGGCAGGGAAGCTCGCCGGAGATCTCGCCGCCGGCCGCTATGGGGCGGCTCTCGCAGCGGCGGAAGCACCTATGAGCTCAGGGAAGCACGGCGGACACGGTAAGGATGAACACGTTGAGGGTTGGTGGCTGGTGTGACGGCGCGGGCTCGCCGGAGTGCGGGCGGCGGCCGGTGGAGAGGGGAATCTGGGGTTGGGAGGTTCCTGGGGCTTTGGCTAGGGGTTGCGTGCACCCAGGGGGTTGCGTGGAGTGGATCGAGGCACAAGGGCGTGGGGGAAGGGCGCCGGAGCTGGCCGGCGGCTTGCCAGGGCGCGGCGGTGCTTACGGCCACCGGCCGTGGCTCGGCTGGGCACCGCGGAGGGGGACGGAGAAACTGGGGAAGATGTAAGTGGTCGCGGAGTGCTTACCGCAGAGTGGCTGAGGCGAGAGATGGTCGGGGTGGCGCTCCGGCGTGCGGCGGCGCTTGCGGTTCACGGCGGCGGTGCTCCTCCACTGCACGAGCGCTCCCTGGGGTAGGCTGCTTCGTGCCTTGGGTGCCATGGGCCTCTGGGCGGCGCCGCGGTGGCCGGAAGAGCGTCCTTGGGTGCCATCGGAGCAGTGCAGCGGCGCTCTTGCGCTCGCGGTGGTGGCGTGGCCGTGGAGCTTGTGAGGTGTGTTGTGGTAAGGGTGAGCTCCATCCGGGGCACACGCAGGGCTATTTATAGCCCGGCGGTGCTCCCTGGGGGCTCACCGGGGCAGCGGGGCAGCGACACGCGGCACGGCAAGCTTGCCGGCGTGCGACGCGTGCTGCCGCGGGCGTTCGTGCGGATGGCCGGGGAGGGGGTGTCGGCACCGCACTTCATGTGCGGTGGCCTCGCATGGTACTTACACGCGTCCCGTGCGTCTTTGTCGGCTTTATCTTGGCCGGAGGAGGGGGATCGAGCGGCGACGGCGGGTTACAACCGCGGCGAGATGGAGGAGAAGGGGGCTCTTGTGCCGGGATGGCCCTTCTGACGTGAGCAGTATATGGAGGAGGTAGCGTGGCGTCGATCTGCAGCTGCCACGGGGGTTGGGGGCGATGCGGTGGCGGGATGGGCGCGCGGCGGCGCCGCGCCGGAGAAATGAGAGAGGGGGAGGAACCGGAGAAGGGAGAGAGGAGGAAGAAGGAGGAGGGAAAATGGGCTGGGCCGAGAGTTGAGGGGCGTGGGATGAACTTCGCGGGGAGGGCTGAGAGGGAGAGAGACGCTGGGCCGGGCCGCTCGGAAGCGAGCCGGGGGAGGGAATTGAGGGGCCTGATCCAGACTTTAGGAAGTATGGGCCGTGGCTGGCCGGCCCACCAGGCTTAGAATTCTTTTCTTATTTTTCTATAGGGTTTTGAAAGAGTTTTTAAATTCAAATTTGAACTAATTCCTTTTTAATTCAAACCTAGGTCTTCTGATGCTATTTCAATCCTTATAGAGCACTCAAGTTATAGAATCTTATTTTATTTTTCTATTATTTTTATATTCTTATTATTCCTAGAAATTCCCTATTCTATCCTATAATAGTCTAATTAATCCAATAATTAATTAAATAATCCTTATTAATTTTGAGGGTGTCACAGATCTACCTCACTTAAAGGAATCTCGTCCTCGAGATTGGAGGATGGTTATTGGTTAGAGGTAGGGTTTTTGAGCGAGGTACTCTTTAGTAAAATCGCTTCTCATTCTACTTTGGTATGGTGATTCTTTTGGAAACTTTGAGAAGTGTTTCTGTAGATAGTCGGTGGTTATTTTTCTTTGGATTGAGTTGAATAGGGTTTGGTGTGGGTTTAGGAAGTATTTTGGTGTGGGGGGGGTGGGTGGTCAAAGGTTTTCTTTTGATCGGTTTTGGGGTTAAGTCTACCCCACTTAAGTAACTGGTATAGGGTATATTTTTGAAAGGTACATATGAATTGGAGAACAAAGGTTCCAATGTGCTTCGAGGGGTGGATTTATTTGTATGGGGTTGGTCCTTAGCTCAAGCATCACACAACTTTTATTGAAGGAAATTTTTACACTTTAAACAATTTCCTTCCACACGGGTTGCTAACCGACGGTATATACATCCGGGATATACCCAGGCCTGTACATTATTCTAGCGTCCTTGAGTTCGTATTTCCTATTTACATTTTTACATATTATTTCGTATATTACCCTAGATGGAGTAAAAGATGTCTTCATCCGACAGCGGGTCCTCTTCTTCAGAAGTCTCGGCTCTTTCTCCCAAGTATTCTTCTTCAGCTGGGTCGCGGTAGATCTCTTGGATGATCCGGTCCTTCTCAGATGAAGTCTTAGATCCTGGAATCATTCGAATGGCGATGGTAGCTGCCATTTGTGCTTCCGTTGTCAGAGGAGGTGCAGGGTGAACCTCATCATCGCATGCTCCCAAGTCCAAGGTGGTGATAGGAATTTCATAAGTGGTCGGCTTAATCTCTTTCCTGAACTTCATAGGCACTTGGTAGAGCATTTGCTCTATCTCTTGAAGCCTTCCGGTATCTGACTTTTGCCATCCCGTCTTCATTCTTCTTACTTTATCTTAGAGATATATCACCTTTTGGGTTAAGGTGGTGAGATGGATTTGGTTGTCTGCCAGATGGCTACGCTGGGGACCTAGGCGATATCTTAGTTCCTTATTTCGTTTGGCTTGATTTCCGGTGTCGGTTTTGGTTAGAGATTCTACCTGGCTTTGCAGGGCACCAATTTGCTCATGGAAAGAGTTTTGTAGCTGCTTGTATTTCGTATGCAAAGCTTGTAATCTCTCCCTTAAGCTGTCTCGCTCCTGCTGGTAGCGACGACATCGTTCTCCCTGATGTTCCAGCATTCTCTCATTTTGTCCTTTCAATACCATTTGCCTAAATTCTCCTTTTCCAATATCTTCTCTTAGTTCCTTTAGAACCCTGGCACTAGTCTCAAGTTGCAGATTATAACCTCTTCGCTGTCCTTCTAGGGCCAGGATATGCTTGTGTTGGGCTATGACATATTGTCCTGTGACTCTACAGCATGAGTCGTCTTCATTGCCGGGCGCTTCTTCCATTTCCTCAGCTATCCGTGTTATATTTTCAGGTCCTTGCCCATGTAGTAATCGGTATGGAGAATCTGCAAAGCGATCAGGGTTTTCTGTGTGCAGTTGACATAGCATTTTCTGGGCGGCTGATTGTACGACTAGGTCAAGCGAGTTCTCCACTACCATTACATTGGTGGGGTGACGATCTGGATTTTTGGGTGCAGTCGGTACGGTAAGGGTAATCATGGCAGTTCTTGTTCATGATTTAGCCCATACATACTTCCATAGAACTGGGTATGCTGCGAATCAAATCGAAGATCCTGAAGACATTGGCGTAGCAAAGCTGGGAATCCCTGGTGGTGGTCACCACAGAACCGAACCTCATTCCAGCGGTCCATCTTTCCTGTATAAACATTCCTTTATTCAAACAGGTTGTATGATTTGAAACATCCCTTACTACACAGGCTACTTTACAACTCTTATTCCCTGTACATGAGTACATATTCCAACTCGTTTCCTTTTTATTTTACTCTCTCAACTACCCTAGCGATCCACTCGCGTATACTGAGTATTGTCCCCGAAGCTATGGGGAAGGCAATCCCAGGCGAGAAGGGCCCACATCTTCTTCTGTCAGTCCATGTCGATGGAGAACTTCCAACATCTTGTCCCGTGGTCCCACTACTAGGTAGGTTTTTCCTAGATTTGGGTGAGGCTTAGAGGTAACGGCTTGGTCGGGTGTTTCTGGTTCGGGGGATTGGTTATCAGAGTTTTCTCCGGCCGATTCAAAACGTAGTGGGGAGTGAGCAGAGGGGATGGTTGAGGTAGAGTCTAATCCCGATACTTCCTCTTCCGTGGGTTCCTCTTCTGAAGATTCTTCTTCACTAATTATTTCTACTTCTTCTTCTTCAATCAGGTTTTGCTGATTCTGAGCATCATGCTGAGCCTGGTTTAATGCTTCAGTGAGTGCTTCAATCTCCTCATGTCGCTGAGCTAAAGTCTGGGTAAGATTATCAATGGTGAGTTGAAGCTCATCTATTGTAGAGGTCATATTCCTCATTGCAGGTTTCGGTTTGATATTCCGATAGAGCAGCTTGATCTTTGGTCTTCATTAGTCGGAATCGGGCACTACTTTCCCGGTGACGTGCCTCTTCTGCTTCTTGGCGATAGGTTTGGGCATCCATTTCTTTCTAAGTGTGGACATTATACAGGGAGACTGCGTATTGGGTTGTGGTGGCTAGAACGTGATGGAGCTCCGTGGGTTGGATAAGTTGTAGGTGCTCGATTCATTGTAGCCAGCGATGATCTGTTAGGTCTAGCACAGGAAGGTATTTGGCTAGGGTATTTTCGGTTTTGGTTACATGCCTGGAGAGGATTTTGGTGAGGGTTCGAAAGGCTATAGTTTGAAGAGTATCTGAGAATTCAGTTCCCTCAGCTTGTTCTACCCAAGGTACCCATTCTGGATGTGCTTGTATGCCGGGCATTCGGAGGTACATTTCGCAACTTCTCACTCCATTTCTTTTAGTTTCTTTCCCCGAATACTCTAGGTATTGTCCGTATCGCAATCTCTGCAGAGTATCCTACAAGATTCGGGGGAATCCATGCTTCGTGATATAATGCCCGTGCGTCCAACCTTCTTCATCAACCCAGTTGTCCCAGCTCTTCCAACGTTGATCCTCTGCCATCTACCTGTAGTGTAGAAAGGAAGGTTAGAGAGTTCCCTTCCTTTGCAGAGTAAGATAGAAGAGAGTCATATTCGGGTGAGAAAAAGATTAGCTCTACTTGTTCGCGTATTCTAGCCCTCAGGGTGTTTAAAGTAGGAGTTAAAGATGCATTTTACGGCTTAACACAGGCTCTGATACCAACCCTGTGGGCCCCGCCACCCGGCGGGCCCACCTAGCATGAAATAATGTCATTTCCTGGTAAAGGAAAACATTAATTGCATAAGAGTTGGCAATGGCTAACCTAGAATTTGAAAAGTAAAGATCGGAACTAGGACCTGATCAAGATGACTTGCAGGGTCGGTGAAGGGAGGGAAGCCTTCCGATGGAGCTGCAAGATTTCACAAGCAAGTCTGAGTACCACCGCACTCAGCAAGTACTTAACAATCGAAAGGTATGAACATGCATTATTAGTTAACAGGTGATTAATAAATCGATGTTGGGTCCTGGAGGGGCAAGAACCTCCCTACCAGTCCCCCGGTGATTCTGGCCTGGATCCTTCTGTCGATCCCGCAATCACCATCATCTCATTGTCGTCACTCCTATAGGTTATTCTTGGCTAATCTGTGGGAGCTTTAACCAGACGGGCTCATAACCGAGAGCCACTGTTGGCGTTCCTTAGCCTAACAGATAAATCCGCAAGCGTACGGATGCCGATGTAGCTTTCACCTAGGAGTATTCCAGGGTATCGAATCCACGAGGAACGAGAAGTGTACTAGAAACGGTCTGGTTTATCCAGGGACGATGGGAGTGAAGAAGAACAGATAAGTGGGTAGAGGTAATCTAATGTCGACTTGCTAACCTCCTATCAGGAATACTTGATTCCTCTAGTTGCTTCGACGGCTAGAACGGGAGAACCTCAGAACGGGGTGAGAGAGGGGGTTCTCCGGGCTCAGCACTACTGTTATGAGTACACCCGAACGTGGTGGACTACGAAGGACGGACAGGGCTGTCACCACCTGCCGCCTACCACTGCAGTTCCGTGGGGTGCAACACAACCTGAGGTAGCTAGCCAGCACAGGCACCACGCCTAAGCTTTCAGCTACTGACCTCCCCTCCCGCGAGTAGGGGAGGAAACCCCAAACAAGAGTCGCTGTCACTCGCGCAGACTCAGGTACCCGCAACTTGAGAAAGCATTCAAGAACTACTAATGTAAGGAGAGAAAGCAGTAAAGACAAAAGAAGAGGAACTTTACTCGAACTGAAGCTTCATTCCTCGGAGGCACAAAGTTGGAGAGGGGCCGGCACTTCGGCTCCTCTCCGGACTCTCACCTCACCACTCTCCCTATTTTCTAAGCTAGATAGGTAGCACTACACTACACTTGGACTTCTTCCTTTCACCATGGTGTGTAGAATGGGGGTGGAGGTCGCCTTTTATAGCCTTCCAAGGGCGGTATCACGCGTAATTGTCACGCCACCATCTTGCTTAGCATCCACGCGAAAGGGGAGGCGTAACGGCCACGGAAGCAGGCCGGCCGGCCTCATCCAGGCCGTTCGGCCTGGGTTGGTCGCCATTTGGCACCTCCTTTCTCCCGGACGGTTCTGATGCTCTCCTAATGACGGTTGCAGTGGCGTTTGATCCACGCTCAGGCAGTTAGAGGCCGGTCGGCCTAGGCTAGGCCGGCCGGCCTGGCTCTGGCCCCTCTCGGCCCTCCTGTTGCACCGACTCGCTCATCAATGGTTGCATGTTGTCTCTTGAGGCGGTTTTGGTTGCGTTGAGTTGAAGTTGTCCGAGAATCCTAGGTAGCTAGGACCTTCCAATCCATGGCCTAGGCCTTTCGGTCTTAACTTCATTTATTCTTGTAAATTCTTGCTTGGGGGTCCATTGGTGACTCCCTAGGGTCCTTGTGCAAAGTTTGGAGCAGTTTGGGGACAATTGTAGGCCGGCCGGCCTTGTCCAGGCCGATCGGCCTAAGTCAGGCCGACCGGCCTGGCAGGGTTCTGCCGGCGATCTTCCCGGACGCGTAACTTTCTCGTCCGGACTCCGAATTGGGTCATCCAAATATCCATTTCGATCATCTCGGAAAGCTCTTCGACATGGTGCTGTCAAATATGTAATTTGGGTCACTTTTGCACCATGTCCAAGTCTCCTTTGTCTCGAGATGAACCTTCACTTGCATGACTTCACCGATCTTGGTATTTATGCACCATATTACCTATATTTCCTTGCAAAACATATTGGTGCACAAAACTTGTGGAAATCATTAGTTTAAATAAAATATTATATGAGCATCACTAAGTTCCTTTATTAAGTTGGGAAGGTTGACGGTCAAAAGTAGCATATAGTGGCCGTCAACACACCCCCACGCTTAGATCTTTGCTCGTCCCGAGCAAAGGGTAGGATTGAAGAACGCCTAGGCCGAGAAAGAACTAAGGTAGGCTTTGATGCACAACTTCTCAATGTAAAAGCTAGCATAAACATTATTCCAAAACATTTCTCATATCTGTGGGGTTTGAAGTGGCTATGATGCCTGCCTTGAGCGGTTGAAAAGTGGAACAACTCGAATGAAGATATAACTTCCCTCTTCATCAACCATACTTGGAGTTTTTTTTTAAGAGAAGAATACCTTAGCTCATAAGATCCTCAGATGGCACTCTCGAATCGCTCATGTGGTATTTTCATTCCTCACTGAGGCCAGTAGCCAGCCTCTCCCTACAATATATAGGCTTATGTGGAGCTCGGGTAGGGGAAATGTAGGCCCACCTATGTTGTGTATATTGTTAAGTCAAAAATTGGTCCTAGTGGAAGTTGTGACACTTCATATTCCGATCATTGAGAAATGGATGGTCAAGGATGAGGGGGAAAAATGGACACGACACAAGCACGATGGATTGTGATGAACAAACCATAAATTATGCTTTTGAAAGAATATGGCCTTGAGCGGTACTCTTTATTTTGCATGGATCCCTATTAGTACTTTGGAGACTTGAAACTATCGAGCTCTATATCTCTTCTTTTTTTTTCTTTGCCCATGACTAGGCAAGTTTTTTTTTTTTACTCGATAGCTCCATGTCTTCTCTCAAATTGGAGGAGGGATGACTAGAGTATTTATTTTGAAAGGCCATATTTGTGGATAGGATTTGGTCAAGGGTATATGGATGAAATGATTTTGGTTTGGTTTGACGGAGGAATGTCTGTTGAAAGTGGATGCAAGAATCCATTTTGGAATCAGCATCCCCAGACATGGAAAGGCTAGCACTAAAGGATAGACACAAGGAAGAAATGATCGGTATTGAAATGTCACTTTCCCATAAGGACACCAAGTTTGACAAAACTCAACACAACTATATAGGTGGCATATGTATGGGTTTGAGCATGTGAAATATTTGGCTCTGGTAGGAATTTTCAACCACTGAGGAATTCTGAGCCTAAGGGTTTTCATGATTTTTCTTTCAAAGAAAAGTCTCCAAGTAAGAATTAATAAAGAAGAAAGAAACACTTCTATCTCATTATCTCACACTCGTCAACAACTTAGGCAAGATCCTCCTAAATTTATGATCCCACAAGCATAGAGTACTAGTTAAGGAATAAAGCTTGTGCTCGCCGACATGTGAGATGCAAAGTTGTGATCAAGATAACTTGTTGTATCATCATTCATTTTTTTTTATATATGAACAAGAGGCTCAATCCAAAGATATGAACATTATGAAATAACCTCAAGTGGGGGAATAAAAGTGCAAACCAGCGTTGAAGGATTGACCATGCTTCGCTTCGTGCTCAAATTATGTCCTCCCCCACGCTCAGATTTTGCGACACTTGGTGCCAAAAACTGAGCGTCTGAGGCTGTAGCCTTTTGCCCAACTCTTCGTTTATTTGAGCCTCAACCTGAAAGGTTAGTGACAAAAATACCCGAAGGAAGCGAGTCCTAAAATTATGTCATGAAACCTTGTTCGGTTTTATTTATTGAAAATAAAGATTTTTTTATTGTTATATTTTTTTTGTGGAATTTGAAAGAAAGAAAGGAAAAAAAATGAATGAAAATATGGGTTACCTCCCGGCAGTGCTTGTTTATGGTCAAAAGCTCGACCTTGGGAGCCTCTTTTCGAAGTAGCAGCTAGCTTGGTGTTGTGGCTCCCTCCATCACCAATCTTCGGATGTCGTTTTTCTAGCTGCAAGGTTAGCACAACATACCACGACGAGATTTGCAATACTTATGATAAACAAAATCATCCATAACCACCCTTTTGAAATTGTTTTGATGGGGCATGTGATGGTTGGATTCATCGTGTGTGCTAATGGTGGGAGTAGATGGAGTATCCACAGGGAAACATGGATCTTTGGGTTTCTCAAAGACGAAACATCCATGCACATCATTTTCTTCCGAACCCGACATGGAATCTGCTATCTCAGGAATATCTATAGAGCAAACATTTTCAGAATCAAGCCTGTAGTATTCTTGAGGCGTATCTTTCTCTTTGATATGGAAGTCCTTTGATTTTTCTGGATCAAGAAGGAAAGCATTCTCCTCGAAATCGCAAAATTGATATGATCCTGGGAATTCTGAGGGGTTTGACGAGATAGGAGCTTTGAACTCCTCATCGGAAAATTTGAATTCGTCTTCCGAGAATTGAAACTCCGGATTGAGGGATGGTGAATCCTCCTTAGGAGCTTTGAACTCCTCATCGGAAAATTTGAATTCATCTTCCGAGAATTGAAACTCCGGATTAAGGGATGGTGAATCCTCCTTAGGAGCTTTGAACTCCTCATCGGAAAATTTGAATTCATCTTCCGAGAATTGAAACTCCGGATTGAGGGATGGTGAATCCTCCTTAGGGGATTCAGACTTGCCCCTTGAGTATTGGAGACCCGGGAGTGTTGAGAATCGGGATGCCGTCTTAAAGAATGGAACATACTGCTGGGCATCGGTCCCGGATTCTTCTTGTGGGTCGGAGGTCGCTACCTCAGATTTTCTATAGGCATCATCTTCTTTTCCTGGTGATGATGGGACATCACCGTATGCTATCGATTCATCGTCATCGAACATGGAATAAAAGAAAGGTTGATGATGATCATAGGAGGGCTTAGGATCTAAGGTAGGGGGTTTTGGTTCGGCAACTTTCTGTGGGCAAGGTGATGGAGAATGACCAAAAGCATTCATTCTTTCAGCAGGCTCTTGAGATTTTTCAGGCAGATCTTCATATACTCTGGTGCGCTCAGTATTCTTGAGCATCTTATCTAAGATGGCTCTCCCCTCACTTACGGTTAAGAAGAAGAAAGAACCTTTAGAAGCTGCATCCAACTGGAGTGCACTTTCTTTTCTAAGACCGCCAGCAAAGTGTTGTAAACACATAGCCTCGGGTATACCCAAATCTGGCCCTGAAGCTAAAAGTTTGGTGAAACGAGCCCAAGCTGCTCCCAAAGATTCTCCCTCTCGTTGCTTGAAAGAGAGGGCTTCTGTACGAAGGGCAACGACCTTTGATACTTGGAAGAATTTGAGACAAAACTCATCTTTGAGGGTATTCCAATCACCTTTTACAGTCCCTACGGTCATATAATACCATTCTTTGGCAACATCAGTCAAGGAGAATGAGAAGAGCTTCCATTTCACTGTTTCATGATGCATGCCTGGTATTGAGATGAGGGAGCAGTTCTGCTCAAATTCTCGTAGGTGGGTGTAAGGATTTTCATCCTTGTGCCCAGAGAAAGATTGTGATCGAACCAAGGCTACAAGACTAGGGCGGATCTCGAAGCCTGAGGTATGGATGGGGTGTGATGAAGGTGGAGGCACCCAATGATTATGCCCTGGTGCCGAGAACTGACGGAGGGTAATGGAAGCCATGGGGAAGGTGGGATAATTTTTTTTATAATAAGGGATGGTATGGTAGGTGGAGTGATACAAGGGTAAACTAGGACGATACTAGTACAGCTACCGTTCCCCGGCAACGGCGCCAGAAAGCTTGTTGGCGTTCCTTAGCCTAACAGATAAATCCGCAAGCGTACGGATGCCGATGTAGCTTTCACCTAGGAGTATTCCAGGGTATCGAATCCACGAGGAACGAGAAGTGTACTAGAAACGGTCTGGTTTATCCAGGGACGATGGGAGTGAAGAAGAACAGATAAGTGGGTAGAGGTAATCTAATGTCGACTTGCTAACCTCCTATCAGGAATACTTGATTCCTCTAGTTGCTTCGACGGCTAGAACGGGAGAACCTCAGAACGGGGTGAGAGAGGGGGTTCTCCGGGCTCAGCACTACTGTTATGAGTACACCCGAACGTGGTGGACTACGAAGGATGGACAGGGCTGTCACCACCTGCCGCCTACCACTGCAGTTCCGTGGGGTGCAACACAACCTGAGGTAGCTAGCCAGCACAGGCACCACGCCTAAGCTTTCAGCTACTGACCTCCCCTCCCGCGAGTAGGGGAGGAAACCCCAAACAAGAGTCGCTGTCACTCGCGCAGACTCAGGTACCCGCAACTTGAGAAAGCATTCAAGAACTACTAATGTAAGGAGAGAAAGCAGTAAAGACAAAAGAAGAGGAACTTTACTCGAACTGAAGCTTCATTCCTCGGAGGCACAAAGTTGGAGAGGGGCCGGCACTTCGGCTCCTCTCCGGACTCTCACCTCACCACTCTCCCTATTTTCTAAGCTAGATAGGTAGCACTACACTACACTTGGACTTCTTCCTTTCACCATGGTGTGTAGAATGGGGGTGGAGGTCGCCTTTTATAGCCTTCCAAGGGCGGTATCACGCGTAATTGTCACGCCACCATCTTGCTTAGCATCCACGCGAAAGGGGAGGCGTAACGGCCACGGAAGCAGGCCGGCCGGCCTCATCCAGGCCGTTCGGCCTGGGTTGGTCGCCATTTGGCACCTCCTTTCTCTCGGACGGTTCTGATGCTCTCCTAATGACGGTTGCAGTGGCGTTTGATCCACGCTCGGCAGTTAGAGGCCGGTCGGCCTAGGCTAGGCCGGCCAGCCTGGTTCTGGCCCCTCTCGGCCCTCCGTTGCACCGACTCGCTCATCAATGGTTGCATGTTGTCTCTTGAGGCGGTTTTGGTTGCGTTGAGTTGAAGTTGTCCGAGAATCCTAGGTAGCTGGACCTTCCAATCCATGGCCTAGGCCTTTCGGTCTTAACTTCATTTATTCTTGTAAATTCTTGCTTGGGGGTCCATTGGTGACTCCCTAGGGTCCTTGTGCAAAGTTTGGAGCAGTTTGGGGACAATTGTAGGCCGGCCGGCCTTGTCCAGGCCGATCGGCCTAAGTCAGGCCGACCGGCCTGGCAGGGTTCTGCCGGCGATCTTCCCGGACGGTAACTTTCTCGTCCGGACTCCGAATTGGGTCATCCAAATATCCATTTCGATCATCTCGGAAAGCTCTTCGACATGGTGCTGTCAAATATGTAATTTGGGTCACTTTTGCACCATGTCCAAGTCTCCTTTGTCTCGAGATGAACCTTCACTTGCATGACTTCACCGATCTTGGTATTTATGCACCATATTACCTATATTTCCTTGCAAAACATATTGGTGCACAAAACTTGTAGAAATCATTAGTTTAAATAAAATATTATATGAGCATCACTAAGTTCCTTTATTAAGTTGGGAAGGTTGACGGTCAAAAGTAGCATATAGTGGCCGTCAATAGCCACGGCTATCGATAGATTGGGTAACTCTACAGAGGTTTGTACTCTTGAAACTATACGGTCAGGCGACCCTCCCGTGGCCAACGGCAGGGCCACCCTACAGGACTCGTATCCACTGGCGTCCATCTCTGGACAGCTTCCATCTGGGTCTACCCACGGATGCTACTGGGTCTAAACAGGGATTGCATAAACGTCCACACAAGGACACTAACCCGGGTATGGATGCATCATATAAATTAGGGCATGCATCGCCCGTGGGCCCTACCAGTCCTGTCACATGCGACCCGTGCCGACCAGTCCCAGCCCTCTGTCTGGGGCTGTCTCCAGCATTTCCGTTGCCCACCGTGGCCCCTGGGGTAGCTTTGCCAGAGGTAGCTGGTGGAGTGTGAGTCGAGGCCTCACATTACAGGGCATTCCCGAAGGCTATGTCCTTTTTGGCCGGTATAGCCGTACATGGCGTTGGAAAGACTTTCCCAAGAATCGGTCCTTAAGTGACCAAGGTAGGCCTCTGGATAGGAGCTCCTCCGAGACTATCCACCCTACCTCGCATCTTCTTCCCCCTTGGTGCCTCTCGCAACCAGGGTTTCTGGCACTGGTTAGTGTCTTGGTGGTTGGGGATGTCTGGGTAGCTAACTCTCAGTGCAACTACAGACATTAAGTAGGAGTGGAGCATATTAATGCTGTTGATTAATATGAGCAAGGAAATCGCTAAGACTTGCCTGATACGGTGGTAGTCTCCGCGGGGGCTACAATCCTGAGGTTTCCTGGCGGAGTAACTATACAAATACACGACTAATCAATCATCACAGCGGATGAATTATTTGTGAGGAGAGGGTTGGGGGAAATAGCTATAAGGGTGGTTTCTAAGTTAATCGATGGTTTAGGGTCGGTGTTTTGAAAAGGGTTTGGGTCTCCCGGGGTTTTAGACGGGGTTTGGAAAACGTCGGTGGAAGGCAATAAATTACTTCTAGGCTTAAGAAAGGTTTTAGAGAATCTAATCCTACAAAAAACCTTAGAATATATTCTAATAATTTTAGGAATTTATTGGCTATTTATGGGGTTTTATTTTGGATTGGGCATAAACTGGGGTACACTAACGGAGTCTTTCTATAGGCTGAAAAAGAATCCTTTTAATTCTAAACCCTAGAAATGGCTATAAATAATTTGGATGGTACTAAATAGCTTATTATTTCCCCTAATATTTTTAGGTATTTTCTGGGAATTTTTGGAAATTTCTAAGGTGGAGAAATAACTTCTTGGGTGCTCTAAGCCGGGTGTACCTAGCATTTTTCCTTCGGCTGACGCCAGCACTGGCGCCAGCCCGCGCTCCACTGTGCCGTGGGCCGGCAGCGTGGGCGCGTCGACCACGCGCCTCACGAGTCTGCGGTCCATTGGACCAGACGCACGCAAGGCGGGGAGAGGGAGGTGGCGGCTGGCATGGCTGCGTGGGTGGCTGGCAAGCGGGCCCCGCGCTGGCGTGGCTGCCACGCAGGCGCCTACGCGGCTGCCACACTTCACGGTGGCGCGGAGGGGCGGCTGGGGAAGCTCGCCGGAGATCTCGCCGCCGGCCGCTATGGGGCGGCTCTCGCGGCGGCGGAAGCACCTACGAGCTCAGGGGAGCACGGCGGACACGGTAAGGATGAACACGTTGAGTGTTGGTGGCTGGTGTGACGGCGCGGGCTCGCCGGAGTGCGGGCGGTGGCCGGTGGAGAGGGGAATCTGGGGTTGGGTGGTGGGCGCTTTGGCTAGGGGTTGCGCGCACCCTAGGGGGTTGCGTGGAGTGGATCGAGGCACAAGGGCGTTGGGGAAGGGCGCCGGAGCTGGCCGGTGGCTTGCCGGGGCGCGGCGGTGCTTACGGCCACCGGCCGTGGCTCGGCTGGGCATCACAGAGGGGGACGGAGAGACTGGGGAGGATGTAAGGGGTCGCGGAGTGCTTACCGCAGAGTGGCTGAGGCGAGAGATGGCCGAGGTGGCGCTCCGGCGTGCGGCGGAGCTTGCGGTTCACGGCAGTGGTGCTCAGGCGGTGCTCCTCCACTGCACGAGCGCTCCCTGGGGTACGCTGCTTCGTGCCTTGGGTGACACGGGCCTCTGGGCGGCGCCGCGGTGGCCGGAAGGGCGTCCAGGGGCTTGGCGGCGGCGGGATTGCCGGAGCAGTGCGGCGGCGCTCTTGCGCTCGCGGTGGTGGCGTGGCCGTGGAGCTTGTGAGGTGTGTTGTGGTGAGGGTGAGCTCCATCCGGGGCGCACAGCAGGGCTATTTATAGCCCGGCGGTGCTCCCTGGGGGCTCACCGGGGCAGCGGGGCAGTGACACGCGGCACGACAAGGTTGCCGGCAGTGCGAAGCGTGCTGCCGCGGGCGTTCGTGCGGATGGCCGGGGAGGGGGTGTCGGCGCTGCACTTCATGTGTGGTGGCCTCGCGTGGTACTTACACGCATCCCGCGCGTCTTTGTCGACTTTATCTTGGCCGGAGGAGGGGGATCGAGCGGCGACGGCGGGTTACAGGCGCGGCGAGATGGAGGAGAAGGGGGCTCCCGTGCCTGGATGGCCCTTCTGACGTGAGCAGTAGATGGAGGAGGTAGCGTGGCGTCGATCTGCGGCTGCCACGGGGGTTGGGGGCGATGCGGTGGCGGGATGGGCGCGCGGCGGCGCCGCGCCGGAGAAATGAGAGAGGGGGGAGGAACCGGAGACGGGAGAGAGGAGGAAGAAGGAGGGAAAATGGGCTGGGCCGAGAGTTGAGGGGCGTGGGATGAACTTCGCGGGGAGGGCTGAGAGGGAGAGAGACGCTGGGCCGGGCCGCTCGGATGCGAGCCGGGGGAGGGAGTTGAGGGGCTTGATCCAGACTTTACGAAGTCTGGGCCGTGGCTGGCCGGCCCACCAGGCTTAGAATTCTTTTCTTATTTTTCTATAGGGTTTTGAAAGAGTTTTTAAATTCAAATTTGAACTAATTCCTTCTTAATTCAAACCTAGGGCTTCCGATGCTATTTCAATCCTATAGAGTACTCAAGTTATAAATCTTATTTTATTTTTCTATTATTTTTATATTCTTATTATTCCTAGAAATTCCCAATTCTACCCTATAATAGTCTAATTAATCCAATAATTAATTAAATAATCCTTATTAATTTTGAGGGTGTCACACCTTGCCCCTCTCGTGCTCAACTTTCTCCCCAAGCTTCCTTGATGGTTTTGGAGTCTTCCTTTCTATGCATGTGGCCCTGGACGTCGTTTGCTTCGGGATAAAATTATCTCTTGATGACTTTCCGTTTGAATTGCCTTCATCTCGAAGTAACTTGATCTTATCTTCATTTGCTTAGTCCTTAAGCAATCTTGGAGGTTGGTGGGCTGCATCCGGGCATGAGTGCGCTTCAAGTCCATGGCTTGGGCGCCTGGGCCTAGCAGGCCTACTTCATTCGGGCTTCCGGCCTTCCTCTTTCGCTTGTCTCGAATTTAGCCCATATTCGTCTCTAATTTATCATTTATCCTGCATAAACCAAAATCTTCCAAAAACACATGCATATATGAAAACGTACCGGTTATGAAGTATGATCAGTAGTTTAGACATTAATTTCATGCAAATATCGAAGTTAAACATGTGTAAAAGTGTGTCATTTAACAGCGCCAACAATCCCCCCATGCTTAAACCTTGCTCGTCCTTGAGTAAGTCTTCGATAGAAATCAGCGTTGCCCTCCGATGTCCAATCCCTGCACTTGATCATACACAAGAAAACACAATGCTCTCGAAAGATTTTTTCAATTAAGGTTCAAGTTGTAACTAGCTCTTTCTAGTATGGAGGGTAGATATGAATTAAGTGCAACCCACAAAGAATTTGAAATCCACATGCTCTCAATTTTAAACAAGTCTCATGTAAAGGTTTTATTTCAAAAAGAATAGCTGAACCAAGATCAATAATTTAAACCTTGCAAATTACTCATGGGAACTCTCAGCTCATCTTGTCTCTTAAAACCTGCTAACACTTTCATCCTTTCTTTCTCTCATGTATATAAGTGCAAGGCTTATCTGCAGCTTGGAAAGGTTAGTCCTAGCAAAGATATTATAATCAAGATATTATCAAAACAAGAAAAGCATCTTACAGATTTACGAGACTTGTCAAAAATGCCATGAGAAAATAATGTCTTTGTAGAGAGAGAGGATGGACACACACTTTTTAGATGGTGGACATGTGCAAGTGGCAAAGGATGACAATGAGGCACAAATGAAGTCCTCTATGTTGGATTGCACATGGTTGGAATGATTGAGTATGGATTATGTCTTCTAGGCACCTAGAATTAAATGAAACAAAAAGAACTAAGGAGCATTTATTTTCTTTCTTTCTTTCTTCATTCTTTTTCTTTTCTTTTCACTTTTTTCTCTCTTCATATTTTTTATTTCTGCTCCTTAGAACCTTTTGCAACACAATATCTACTTAGCGGTAGTCAGAGATAATGCGATGACTCTCCCCCCATGCTTGAACGATTGCTCGTCCTCGAGCAATGGAATTTAAACAACCACTGAGCAGAGTATGAATTCTTCTCTTTTTGCAGAGAACCGCTTGAATCTTCAGGGGAAACTTCCACAAAAATTTTGGAAGCAATCAGAGGCAGGAAGACCTCTGGCCACGCGACACAAGCCCTTTGTGCCTCTGTTTCTTCTGATTTCTTCAGCACACTTGTAGATGCCTCCCAAAATTATTTTCCTTCAATGATGGCTCTGATCCTTCTAAACTCCTTCGAAATAATTTTTCCATACTCAATAGATGGGTTGTGGTCAAGGTGGTACTCACAAAAAGATAATTTGGGTTTTTGGGTGGATATCCAGCGAGGTTTTCGATGTGAAAACAAGCAATGCATGGATAGAAAAGGCTAGCAAAGAGAAGGTACGTAAAAACGGAATGGCCAGCTTCTTAGTCTCGTACCGAAGAAACAAATCCTGAATTAATGCACTCGAAAATAATTCTTGCACAACTAAGGTTCAACATGTTATGATATTTAGGCTTTGGATAGGTAGAGCATTTGCAAAGGTATTAATGACAAGGTCAGCATGAATGAATTTCAACAGAAGTGCAAGAGAAGACCGCCCATTTGCATGGTTATTAAAAACGACCTTCAAATTATTTAAACGAGAGAGCAAGAATAATAAATATGGATTTTTATATTATCATAACCTCCACAAAAGATTGAGCCAGTGTTTATATCAATTTTTAGGTCATTTTAAAGAGAGCATTGTGTAATCATGGATATATCAAGCGCATACAAAAGAACAAAGCGGCAACGATCATCATATTTCAAATTGCAAGAACAATATCATAAACATTGACCATATGAAATTAAGCTCCTTGTGATGATCATTTTATTCGACACACACTAACAAAATAAAATAGAAAACATGCTACACATGACAAAACTTATTCACATGAAAATCAGTGGAGGAAGAGACTCAACCCGTGAGTGATTTTTTATTTATTTATTTCATCTTCTTCTTCCTTCCATGGTCGTCTTGTTCGTCGTCCGACTATTGTTCTTCCTTGCATCCTTGCATCGACTTGAAGAGTGATCAACGCTCGTCCTCCTTTTGAGGACTTCCTTGATGTGCTCTTGAACTTGCTCTTTGCTTCATCCATCATCTTTTTCATCGTTCCTGCATGAGAGCATAGACAAAGAACACGCCGGGGTTTCTTGCCGACGTGAAGGTGCAAAACAAAACACAAAAGCCATGGCAGAAAAGTGATCAATGCTTGGTCGTGGTTTAAATGTTCTCAACAAGAAAATTCAAATATGATTTTTAAAAGTTAAATCATGATCAATGCAATCACCAAGACAATATGCAAATCAGAGATGAATTTTATTGTCAAAAACCAATGTAGGTCAAGAACTCTTGACTACATTAATTTAGGTTAAATCAAAGACACTTAGTCTATTAATTTAGACTAAATAAACTTTGATCTTTACCATGCGGGGTGTGGGATTAGGTTCTAGTTTTGGCCAAAAAGAGAGAGAGAATTTTGAAGAAAAATAAAACAAAAAAGGTTTAGAAAACTCTAACTAGAAAAACCAGGATTTTCAATAAGCATGAACCAAAAGAGAATTTTTATCCTTACGTTTCACGAGCCTACCACGCGTATACTTACAAAGATAGATCATGATAAATACAACGCAGGCTCCACTCGAAGATGGGCTCTGAAAAGTGCAAAAAGGGGCCTGGCCGCCCAGCCAACAGTGGTTCTGGCCGCGCGGCTAGAGAGGTTTTTGGCTCCTCTGGCTCTGGTTTTTCACAGGTGGGTAAAAGAAATAAAAATGTGTGGGTATATGTACTGGTGTGGTTAAAGGGTTCAAAAAAATATAAGATGTTAACGACCAAGCAAAGAATCATGTATCAAAGGTGTTCAACAAAAGCATCCAAAAGATCAAGATGTGTCTTGTGTAGCAAAACTCTAAGACTCAAATGACTCTCTAAAAATTAAAAGAAAAATGGGTTGTCCTCCCAAGAGCTTATTACCTGACTCGACATCCGGGTTGCCTCCCGCAAAGCACTTCGTTTATCGTCTACAGCTGGACCATCGGGTTGTTGCTCCGACCAGCGTCCCGTGATGGTGCTGCAGTCGTCTCTTCTTCTTTTTCTATAGGCTTGCGTTCTCCTTCGAGCTGTGTAGCTGGCTTCTCATCTCTAGCTCTTCAATTCTCCTCATCAAGAAGTCGATCTTGGCCTCCATGTCTTCAATATGCTTCTCCTCTTGCACGCTCCTTGCTTTGCCCACGGACGGAATGAGTGGAATGCGTCCGACCGATGCCCAAGCATCGTTATCAGCCACCTTCTTGAATAATGCATAAGCCTCGGTGGGAGTGAGGTCAATGATTGAACCTCTGGCGGATGCATCCATGATTGTCCGTGACGACGCTTGCAAGCCACCGTATAACTTCATAACTAAGTCTACTTTTGAATACCTGTGATGCGGACAAGCGACAACATAGTCGTTGAAGCGCTCGAACTCCTCGGTGATGGTCTTCGTGGTGCTCTGGGCGAAGCTTGTGATCTGGCTGCGAAGAGTCTGCGTCTTCCCTGGTGAGTAGAACTTGGCGATGAAAGCTTCCACTAGGCTCTCCCACTTCTCAACCGTTGATGCCTCCTGCGTGTAGAACCATTGAAGTGCCTTGCCCATCAACGAGAATGGGAAGAGTCTTGCATGTAGCTGATTGTCGTCGACCCCTTCAATCTTGAAAGTACTGCACAATTGTATGAAGGACCGCATATGGGAATTGTGATCCTCCTTACCAGTGAACGGGTTGTCTTGCACCATCTCGATGATTGAAGTCTTGATCTCGAACGGGCTTCCAACTTTAGCTAGCTTGAAGATCAGCAGATCGTCGACATTCGGGGTCCAGAACTCGCTAATCTTGCGCTCGGGCTGTTCTCCCATTGCTACTTGTGGTTGATGTTGGATTGGGATTCTTCTTGGGTGCTAAGCGGTGGTTCTGTGGCCTTCACTTCCGATGTTCCTTGTTGCAGCTACTCGCTTGATTGTGCCTGCGATTTTTATTTTTTTCATACACAAATACAAAAGAAAATATTTTTGATTTTTCTGAGAGGCACAAGTCCATCTCATGTTAGGGTTACTGAAAGAAAAACATACACAAGAACTATACAAGATCAAGAATATACAAGAAAAATATTCACAGAAAATTATAAACAAGAAAAATATTTACAGATGCAAAAATCAATTTAAGATTCGATCACTTGTTTCCCCGGCAACGGCGCCAGAAAAGCTTGTTGGCGGCGCAAACGCACACCAAGATCCTTCGCAAGTGCACGGATCATTGTAGCTCTTCCCTTAGAGTATTCCCCTAAGGTTTATCAATCCATGGAAACAAGGTCACAAACCCTAGATTAACTATGGACCGAGAAACATTGATCTAGTTGCAAGATGATTGTGAATATATGATCAAGCATAAACACATATGAACAAGAGGTAACTCATCTAGGATAAAGCCTAGCCTATGCATATGTTGTAGTTCTAGCTAGATTGGCAAGCAAAACATGGTTCTCATTCAATGCATCTTTAAATCTCTACCCTCCGGTCTGACTCCCGAGGATCACCACCTTACACGGGCCACACCCTATCACGATGCTCCCTATCAGCGTATTAAACACACAGGCACGAACACAAGTTCGTGTCATACTACTCGATAGATCCGGTATGCACCTCTAGTCACCATGACTACAAGAACACCCTATGCAGTCTACGTCGACCATAGATTGGAGTAAGCAAACTCGAGAGAGAATGAAATCATAAAAGGAGGCAATGGATCGCAAATGAATCGGAACACATCTATTACTTCACCATGAATGATTGTACATCACAAGATCATAACCGTGGCCATACCGTCTTGTGACTCCTAGCTCCAGAACTCCGGCGTGATCTTCCTCGCAGGGTGATCCCGCCGGCTAGAGCCTAGCCTAGGCTAGCCTCTAGACAACTGCGTGGCCCTCAGCTCTCTGTAGATGGATGTCCCTCAAGTTCCTCGGCTTCTGCTTTGAATAATGGGGTGCCGGCCGAAAGGTGAACTATTTATAGCCCTGGGAAACCCTAGGTCAAAGGGGAAGGTGAGGCGGCGAAGGAAAGCCTCAGACCGGCCGGCCAGAGGGGGTCTGGGCCGCGCGGCCTGGGCCTTTCCTTCCCCACCCATGCTCAACTTTCTCCCCAAGCTTCCTTGATGGTTCTGGAGTCTTCCTTTCTATGCATGTGGCCCTTGAACGTCGTTTGCTTCGGGATAAAATTATCTCTTGATGACTTTCCATTTGAATTGCCTTCATCCCGAAGTAACTTGATCTTATCTTCATTTGCTTAGTTCTTAAGCAATCTTGGAGGTTGGTGGGCTGCATCCGGGCATGAGTGGGCTTCAAGTCCATGGCTTGGGCGCCTGGGCCTAGTAGGTCTGCTTCATTCGGGCTTCCGGCCTTCGTCTTTCGCTTGTCTCAAATTTAGCCCATATTCGTCTCTAATTTATCATTTATCCCGCATAAACCAAAATCCTCCAAAAACATATGCATATACGAAAACGTACCGGTTATGAAGTATAATAGTTTAGACATTAATTTCATGCAAATATCGAAGTTAAACAGGGGTAAAAGTGTGTCATTTAACAGCGCCAACACAAGTATGGCTCGCAAATATTGATTGCATTAGGGAGGAAAATATGGGTTACATATATAGGCAAGGATGACCTAGGGTTTATAGAAACATCCAATCACAGCAAATCCTTGCCTAATAGAGTCTGTCCTCCCTAATCCTATCATGGCCGACGCATGGGCTATGGGCCCAAGCCGCCAGGCATGGGTAGAGCCCAAGAGTATACATGTCTTGCTAACACGCCCCCGCAGTCTGATCGTCGGTGGAACGAACGTTCAGACTAGACCTGAACTCCGTGAAGACGGTAGATGGCAACCCTTCGGTGAAGATGTCGGCGTATTGTGACGATGTCGGAACATGAAGGATGCGAAGATCACCAAGAGCAACACGTTCCCGCACAAAGTGAAGATCGATCTTGGTGTGTTTGGTCTGTTGATGCTGAACTGGGTTGGAGGTCATGTAGACCGTGCTAATGTTGTTGCAATAGACAAGTGTAGCGTGGCACAGGGGAGACTGTAACTCACTGAGAAGCTGACAGAGCCAGGACACCTCGGCAACAGCATTGGCGATGGCGCGGTACTTAGCCTCGGCACTGGAGCGAGAGACCGTGTTCTGGCGCTTGGAGGACCAGGAGATGAGATTGTCCCCGAGGAATACAGCGTAGCCTGAGGTGGACTTGCGTGTATCGGGACAACCGGCCCAGTCTGCATCGAAGTACACAACCAGCTCGTCTTGTTGGCAGGGGCGCAACATGAGCCCAAGGTGAAGAGTGCCTCAAACATAGCGAAGGATGCGCTTCAGTGTAGCCAACTGATGCTCCTGAGGGTCATGCATGTGAAGGCAAACCTGCTGAATGGCGTAGGCAATGTCGGGATTAGTGAAGGTCAAGTACTGCAGTGCTCCAGCAAGGCTCCGAAAATCCGTGGCATCCTGAACGGGGGCGCCTAAGTCTGCTGAGGCCTTAGGGCTTGTGTCAACTGGTGTAGAGCATGGTTTGCACTCTGTCATACCAGCCCAGTCCAGTATCTCCAACATGTACTGGCGCTGAGATAGAAACAAGCACCCGTCACGCTACTGAACCCGCATCCCCAGGAAGTGACGTAGCGGGTCGAGGTCCTTCATGGAGAACTCACGCTGCAGGGCAGTGATGGTGCACTGAAGGAGAGCTGCAGAAGACGTGGTGAGCACGATGTCGTCCACATACAGGAGGAGGTAGATGGTGTCTCCGCCCTGGTGGTAGACGAACAATGATGTGTCTGTCTTGGCATTGAAGAAGGCAAGCGAGAGCAGGTAGAGGGACTTGTTGAGGCGGCAAATGAAGCCAGGGCATGCAGAATCCTCAAAACCAGTAGGCTGAGCGGCGTAGACGGTCTCTGAATGTGTGCCATTAAGGAACACGTTCTTGACGTCGAGCTGATGGATGGCCCAACCGTGGGACAGAGCAAGGGACAGCACGGTGCGGACCGTGGCCAGTTTGACGACCGGGCTAAAGGTCTCGTCGAAGTCGATGCCGGGGTGCTAGGTGAAGCCATGAAACACGCAGCGAGCCTTGTAGCGCTCGAGCATGCCGTTGGCCCGGAACTTGTGCTTGAAAATCCACTTGCCGGAGACGGCGTTGGCGTTGGGCGGACGGGGAACAAGATCCCAGGTGTTGTTCTCCAGGAGGGCCAGGTGCTCCGCGTCCATGGCCGCCTGCCAGTAGGATTGGCGAGGGCAGCACGGTATGTCCTCGGGACAGGGGATAGGTGCACTGCCTGGTAGACCGACGGGAGGCGGAGGCCGAGCTTGGCGCGGGTGGTCATCCTGTGATCGTTGGCGACCAGGGGAACTGGCACGGCGCCCTTGGGAAGTGTTGGGGCGGGCGCCACGGGAACTAGCATGGGTGCCACGAGCGCCGCGGGGCACGTGAAGGACCGATTTAGCGACCAGAGAGGGGGGGAGTGAATGGGAGCCGATAAAAATTTCTTCTCAATGAATCCGTCTTTTCTCCAAACTCAACTCCAAATCCTCGCAACACGATCTAGCCAAGATCACGTAGCTACTGAGAAGCTACTGACCCTAGGAACACGATCACAGCAGCGGAAACCAAATCGAATCGAAATCGAACCGAAACGACACAAAACCTTCTCTTCCTAGCCGGGGCGGTTAAACCTCCCTGGGGGCGGTTAAACCACCAAGGGGTGGTTAAACCTCCAAAGGGGGGCGGTTTAACCGGCCTGACCTGGGAGCACGGGCTCCGAAAGTCAACACCCAAAATCGAGTTACTCGATCTCCCAAACGGCTTGAGCTCTTGAGACGAAACTTTGTGGAGATGATGTACACTCAAGTAGAGGGTATGCCCCAAAAATCTCTTCCTCTAACTCACTAGAACTCCCAAAATCTCAAATCTCACGAAGAACATCCATCTCGAGTTCATCCAAAAATCCCCAAATCCGAATCGATTCTTTGGGTTTTGAGGGGGCAAATCACCAGGAAAAGAGTCTCCACGAGCTCATATGTGAATCCCCAAGCAATCCCACAAAGAAACGGCGTCAAACACAAGGAATCGAAAACTAGCAAAAGGACCAAAAGGAGCCACAGGATGAACAAAGAAATCACACAAGTAGAGATGAAAGAAAGCCAAATCTTCCATACATCACGAGGTCAACTTCTTTACAAAGAGGCTAGTTATCCTCCCTTCATCCCACCCTCTTGAAGATTTCTCCAGTGAAGCACTTGGCTAGCCTATGGAAAAATAGAAAGGAAAAACTAAAGGAAAATAGTTCAAGTGCAAGGGAAATAAACTAGACTACTTGGATAGCAGCCACCAACCCCTAGGGGGTCTATTTATAGTCCAAGTGGTGGTGCTCTAGTGACTCAACTACCCCTAAATGATACATACCCCTCAGGGGCAAATTTGTCATTTGAATCAAATCTTTTCTGGCTGGGACACCTTCCACTGCAAGCTTGCTTTCCTCCGACCCAAACCTTGCAGTCACGCCGCGTGTCCTCCGGATCGAAGCTCCTCGACGCCACCGGAACCACCCAGCCCAGGGGGGCGGTTAAACCGCCCCTGGGGCAGTCAAACCGCCCAGGGTGGCTGACCAGCCCCCTCGGCCCGGTTCGACGCCAAGTCCTCACCCTTGGTTTTGTGGCCCAAACCAAGGAAAACCGCCCACCTGATGGTCTTATGGCCAAACCACCAAACCCAGCGTGCAAACTTCGGATGTGAGCTGCTACCTTGCACCGGCTTCATGTCCGCGCATGAGCTTCGGTTGTGAGCCACTACCTCACACCGGAACCATGTTCCCTTGCTCGTTCTTGCCACCATGTGAACCGCACTTGATCCATCTGGCCACCGGGTCACTCGAACCAAGCCTACTTGTCTCTCCACTCCTTGAAGGCCGCCATGGCTAAGACCTTTCGCGCCTGTTCTTCACCTGCACCAATGCAACCAAGCCGCATTCTACACCTGCAATACTTGAGCCAAGGCAAACGTCAATCCACACCATGTTGTCAATCACTCATCACACCAGGAAGCGACCATCCACCGGTCTTCGGACACACCCGGTCCTCAACGCGGAAGGAGCCGGAGTTGCGTGGGGCGCGGGCGAGGCCGTGCGTGACACGATGGAGCTCAGGGTCGCACCCGGCACGGGGGAGACGGTGGCCGTGCGTGGCACGGTCGACGTCGGTGCTAGTGAAGACGGTGCCGCGTGTGGCGCAGGCGAAGGAGTCATCGGGACCGCACCGGGCAGTGGCGACGAAGCCGTGCGTGGCGCGGGTGTGTGCAGGGGAGACGGTGCACCAGCAGGCGCAGTGCTGGGCGCTGGAGTCCCAGGAGGAGGCGCAGGGGCGACGATGGGAGTTCCTGCAGGAGATAGAGGTGACGAGCCAATGGGGCTGGGCACCGAATTAGTAAAATCCTCCAAAAAATCATAGTCCACCGAGGGAGTGGTGGAGGAGGGCTCGGCAAGGGGAAAAGTGAACTCATCGAAGATGATACGGCGGGAGATCACAACCCAGTTTGTCACAAGATCAAGGCACTTGTAGCCCTTGTGATGAGCGGAGTACCCCAAGAAGACACAGCGGGAAGAGCGCGGTGCGAGTTTGTGGGGAGCGGTGGCGGACAAGTTAGGGTAGCAAAGGCATCCGAAGACGCGCAAGTGATCATACGAGGGCTCCATGCCAAAGAGGGCACGATGCGGTGTACCGAAGTGTAGCGTCTTGGTAGGAAGGATGTTGAACAGGATGGTCACCGTGTAGAGTGCTTCAACCTAGTAGGAGGGTTTGAGGGACGCCTGAAACAACATGGAACAGATGACATTGTTGACGGAACGAATAGTGCGCTTGACTTTACTGTTTTGAGCAAACGTGTACGGGAATGACATGCGAGGGAGAATGCCATGAGTGAGGAAGAAAGTACGGGTGCTGGAATTGTTAAATTCGCGGCCGTTGTCGCACTAAACTGCCTTGACGGTTTCACCAACTGTGTATTCACATAAGCGAAAAAATTAGAGAGAGTGGTGAATGTGTCAGAATTAAGCCGTAGGGGAAACGTCCAAAGGTTGTGTGAATAATCATCGAGGACAACCAAATAGTATTTAAACCTAGAGACACTAGCAACCGGTGAGGTCCGTAGGTCACAATGTATAAGATCGAACCGATGCAAAGCACGAGATGAAGACACACCAAAAGGAAGGCGAGTATGACGACCTAGCTGGCAAGCATGACATAGAGTAGAACTAGCATCTTTATTACAACTAGGGAGAGTTTGTGCTAGTTTAGAAAGAGCCTCGTGGCCTGGATGACCGAGACGCCGATGCCAGAGCATGGAAGAGGTGGTGGCGACCAATGCCTAAGCTGCGGGGAGCTGAAGTGGGTAGAGCGGCCCGGAGCTATTGCACTTGATGATCACGTTCCTAGACTGGAGATCCTTCACAGAGCAACCAGATGGGTCAAATTCGACTGAACAATTATTGTCAACAGTAAACTGGCGAACATAAATAAGGTTCTTGATAAGTTTAGGCGAAACAAGAACGTTATTAAGCTGAAGAGACCCAGGAAACCGAGCACGACCAGAAGGTGTGACGGGAATAAGAGACCCGTCACCGACAATAATAGAGGTAGGAAGAGATGACTGAGCGGTGCTAGAATGTGAAAGAATGTGAGCATCAGGAGTCATGTGTGACGATGCACCTGTGTCAAAGAACCACTCACTACTCTGGGGCTGGGCCAGCGTGGCAGTGCTGAACGTCGAGGCAAGGGACTGGGTGTCCCATGATGGCATCCCAGGCAGCGTGTTGTAGTAGGCTGGTGCTAGAGGATGGAACCAGGTGGCACCCGCGGGGGCAGGGACAGCTGGGTAGCCGAAGAACCCCGGCGGAGGGCCGAGCTGGTGCTGCTATGGTGCTGGCGCCGCCGGCTGCTGGACCACGAAGGCCTGCTGCACGACGGCAGTAGGCTGCGGCGGGGACGGCCGAGGGTCGGGGTACATCTCGATGGTCTCGGCCCAGGGATTGTAGAGCGACGGCCAAGGAGCGCCCCCCGGATGGCGCGACGGTGCTAGGACCAGAGCCGCCTGCACCCTGGGAGGCGACGCTGGAAGTGTGGCTGGCCGGCGGTGCGTCCTTGGAGGTGCGGCGGTGCAGCTGTCGCTCATCGCGCTTGCCGGGCTTCTTCTTCGACTTGGAGTGCTGGCCGGAGCCCGCGTCCCCGGAGCTGGACCCCCCCCCCCCCCGGAGGGCGGTTGAGAGGGGCGCGACGCCGGCGGTGGAGCCGCCCCGCCCGAGCGTTGTCCTCCGACCGAGGCGACCAGGGCGGTGGACGACCGGTTCGCCATGTTGAGCTCCTCTAGTAACAGGTTGGCGGAGAACTCGTCGAAGTTGGGGAAGGGGCGGGCGCGTCGCAGATGGAGGCCGAGCGCGGAGAAGCGGTCATTGAGACCGCAGAGCACGTTCAGGACGAGAGTCCTGTCGGTGACGACCTCGCCTAGGTCGCGGAGCTTGGCCACCATCTGCTTGAAGGTCCTGCACTAATCTATGATAGACAAGTCACCTTGAACAAACTGTCGGAACTGGGCATGGAGGTAGAGGACTCGTGTTTCCCGGTTGCCAAGGAACTCAGTTTCAAGGGCAAGCCAGGCGTCGCGAGCGGTGGTGTCATGTTCCATGGCAGTGTTGGCGAGGTCGCTCGAGATGGTGTCGTAGAACCAGGACTTGGCGACGCAGTCCATGCGCGTTGAGTCCGGGAAGGTGTACGCCGGTGTGTCGCGAAGCACATGGTCCTCCAGGGAGAATTTGCCGACGACGAGGAGGAATTGGTCGTGCCACCTCGCGTAGTTGCCGGCGTTGAAGTCGAGGAGGATGGGGACGAGGCTGCGGACGTTCTGAACACCCACGGCCTAGGCTTGGAGGTTGAGGATGGCAGCGGCTTCGTGCAGGAACATGGCCTGCTGCAAGTCGTCGCCGTCCTTGGTGTCCTTGGCATCCCTGATCTCCTCTGCGTCGTCGTCGGAGGGAGGGGCGTCGACTGCGGCACGCACGGCGGCAGCACCCTGGTGCGCCTCGCAGGCCTTGGCGGTGGCAGAGTCCCGCGCCTTGGACGCCTCGGTGGCCTTGGTGAGCTCGAGATTGGCGGCGCGGGCATCCGCCCGAGCCTTGGCGCCGTCGGCCTTGGCACGCGCCTTGTCGGCGGCGAGACGCTCGGCATAAGTAGAACCTGAGTCGTCCGTCAGGCCCTTCCCTGTGGCGGCAGCGGCGGCGGCCGCGTCGTGATCGACCTCCGTCGATCCGGCCATCAGGAGCAGCGGCGGGATGCCGGTGCAGATCGTGCGATCAAGATGCGCGGGGGCAGCAGAAGGAATCGGGGCACTGGCCCAGACTCGTGATACCATGAGAGCAGGTATGGCTCGGAAAGATTGATTGCATTAGGGTGGAAAATATGGGTTACATATATAGGCAAGGATGGCCTAGGGTTTATAGAAACACCCAATCATAACAGATCCTTGCCTAATAGAGTCTATCCTCCCTAATCCTATAATGGCCGGCGCATGGGCTATGGGCCCAAGCCGCCAGGCATGGGTAGAGCCCAGGAGTATACATGTCTTGCTAACAGTGATCATATGGGAAACAACAATGAAAAAATGTTGTATCTTTCTATGTTTTTGTTGTGTCTATCCTGAAACGATATTCCTATAAAGTGCTGCGAAACACTCCCCTAATGAGATTTATCTTTGTTAGAAAACATGATGGCTTTTGTTAGAAAATGCATTAAGTATTTTTCATAGTTATTATCATAAATTTGAATCACTCAACATATACGAAATTAATTATAAAAGTACAAAACCGCATGAGAAGGTATGGTGAAAATTTCATGAAGTATTTTTCTAACATAGGGTATAAACCATAAATCACCTGGTAAAATTATAACTTACCAGGGAAGAAACAGACACACAGAAATGAAATGTTTTTAGGTTTAGCTTTAACCAACTGAAATAGTTTGGGAGAGTAAGTCAAGTGTAAATTTTGATCGAGGGTTACATAAACAAAAGTGAATTGGTGAAGCTAGTAAAAGGATTTATTTCTTGGTACTCATTGAAATTCCTGTGTTTCTAGTAGTGGCAGTATGATGCTTTGAATACCGTTGCAAATTACACCACAAAACACTATCAAAGCTTCTCTGTGATTTTTGAAGAATGGGCATGTGGTATGCCTTTTATTGGAAAGTAGTAAAAAAAGGGCAAGAGGTGTAGTGGTTACCGTGACTTTTCTATGCTAGCGCGCGACTAGCCTAAAAGCAGTCCAATAATATGCATGTGTGTGGGACAAAGTAAGGCCCGGCGTGCGGAATAGGCTACGCCTATTTAAGCTCCAGTTTTCGTTGTGTATATGCAGCAATCCAGAACCACTAACCCAAAGTGGCAGCCTTCTTTGGCAGATACATCAAGTCATCCGATCTACTGAAGATGGTAAACACACACAGCTTATAACCTCACATCAGCTCCCGGTTGGATCCCATTATATTCAATGCATGAGCTGATTATTTATTACTCTATCTTATATGAAGCAACTACTAAATTATGCATGAATCTTAGCTTGCTCGTCTTTAATTTAGTTCTTTCTATTCTTCTTCATTCTTCATTAATATCATGGCAAGCAGCTGGTTCTAATTAATTATAGTTTTTCTTTGGAATGGTACGTGCAGCTTCTTGTATTTTTTTTTTTTTTTGGCTGAATGAAAGCTTATTATTATTTGCTGTTATAAGCATGGAACGATGCCATTATCATGGTATCCCTGAAGCATAGTTGTGTTATGTGATGTTTAATTAAATACATGATGATTCGATTAACTTGTTTCAGTTAATACGTGTACTCTTGCGTTGGCAGGCTGAAAAGGAAGTTCTTGTACTTATTGTGTCTCGCAAGAATGTTCCCGAAAAAGAAAACCAGGATACTGGGTTGAGAAAGGTCACGGAAGCCATTGGGAAGGGCGGATTCAAAAGTATGATGAGCTATATATATCCGCAAAACCATGCATGCTTTCTGTATTAACTGGCGGTGTTCTTTTCAGAATTCTAAGAAACTTCTTTCGCAAAAAAAAAAAAGAATTCTAAGAAACTTAAAAAAATGGTTTGTGTGTTACATACGTTCAGGTAAAAGTTTGCGTTGCCACGAAAGCAACGTACGTCTGGAAATGCCGAGTTTACGGAGGTACCTTGTCTTTGTTGGTCTGAATGATAATATTATGCAACTCTGCGATGGCCTCAAGCAAGAGACAACCTGTTATAACGTCTCATTTGGTGAAACCATCAAAGAGGTAATTAGTGCCCCTGCTTCGTTTCTTAATAATTAGTAAGTGAGTAAATTTGGTAACCTCATTTGGCAATTCGTAATAATGTGCATGCAGGGCCATGTCGAGCTATACAAAATAGCACATTGTAAAGAAAAGAAATATTAATGTGCGCTGTATTACTGTGCGACAAGGGACAGGCAAGACATATAGCCTACTGTGCGAGAAGGGACGGCAAGACATATAGCCTATATCTACGTATTGCCCAGCCATCATATTAGACATAAATAAAGCCGATCCAGTTGGAATTGTTTGCGCCTTTCTGTCGTGTGTAGTACCCATATATAATGAAATAAGGCCCTGAGTCTGTGAGTGTCTTGTGGAGCCAGTCTCAGTGACTCAGCCAGTGGACTCGGTGTCAGTGCACGGTTTGTTATTACTCGGAAGCTGGAGCATCCATCCACCTTTCGATGGTGATTATCAATATACTATATATTGTATCAATTTGAAGATACATGAGGGTGTGGTTGCCTATGTGAAAACGAAGAAATTTAAATTTTTACCATAGCAAATGTTATGGACCCTTCTGCCGCGCTTTCTCTAGCCGCCTTCAGCCCTTAGTCACCAAGTTCCCAGATCGATGAACGGGATCGAGGAACGTGCTACACTGTTTTTTCAAAAACTTGGAACGAAGAGGGTCTACTCCTTCGGGACGATGATTTTGGACATGGAACGTGATCCATATTAATTCGGAACGAAGGCTGGATCGTGGATCTCGACTTCCTCCTACAAATTTTTATTGCCCACTTAATAGAAGTAAAAAAGATGTTTGTGGCCCATCATAGATTGATTCCTTGTTTTACAGTGGCTGTTTCCTGTACGTATTGGAAAAGGCCTCTTCATTTTCCTGGCCTCCTAGGCCCTGACACGCACGTCCGTCTGCATCCGTGGCTGTTCCCTGTACGTATTAGCGTGTTCCGTCTGCATCGGAGGTGATGGCCCAAGCGACGTCCCGGCCACGTTCCAGGATACGTACCGCAGCGATCCCGTTCCACGAATCGGAACGAAGTTCCGGGGACGCGGTAAGTGGCTTCGTTCCGCGATCTGTGTGACTAAGCTCCAGCCCTGCTGGCTCGTCGGCCGCTGCTGCCCCCACTCCTTGCCCTCCGCTGCTCGTCATCTCATTCCACTAGGACTATTGCGTTTTTCTTTCATTTTGAACCTCAATTGTGATTTTACCTCAATTTTTTCAATTTACATTTTTACCTTTACTGTTTGGAAATGAAGCATCCGCTTACCCCTATTACCAATGTTGTTACTTGTATTTAAAATAAACCAATTCGAAAAAAATTAAAACCTCTGCAAAAAGAACAACTTACCCCTTATCTCTTCTTGACTTCCCCGAACCGGCCTGGGCCCGACCTCTCCCTCTTGGTCTCTCGGGTCATCTCTCTTGGTGCGCTAGCTGGCGGCGGTGGTGGGTCAGCAGCGGGCTGCAGGGGGCGTGGGCCTGTACAGGGTTAAAAATTTCGACAAAATTTCACAAATTTCAGGGTTTTCGTTCAAGACCGAAAAATCCAATTTCGGTACAAATATTTCAGAACACTAAAATATAAAATGTCATTCTTAAACTAGAAACAACACTAGCTAAGCAACATTGCATGGTGAAGGCTCCATCTTGTGCACACATGGTTTTGTGTTCGATTCTTACTATCTACTCTAATTTTGTGCATTTTTTCTCTCAATGACAGGTGGGTCCACCTCCTTCACCCGTACATTTAGTTCTAGAAAATCGAAGCAAATCAATACACTAAGCTGCTCTTTGTTAACATAAACTTCATAGAAAAATAATAGCATTTTTTAACAATTTAAATCAACATTTTTTCTTATATGGTTGACCAAAATTTTTATCGAAATCCATGAAATTCGTGAATTCAATAATTTCACTTGTGACGAAAAAAATCCAAAAACAAAATCTTAAACCTTCAGCGTGTGCGGGGGTGCGGACGTGGTGCTGTTGCGTGCTTGATTTTGCCATTGGGAGGGAGACTGGTGCTGCAATAGAGCGATTCTTGGATACTTAGAGAGACTCATCGTTGTCTCAGAGAAACATAGAGAGATTCTTGGATACTCTCTCTAAGATCTCAAGGGAATAAGCCTAGAGAAAATTCCCTATTTGACACCACTAAAGTGAAGCCTTCCCATTTTGGCCCTAAAAATTTCAAAGTTACATATATGACACCAACTCTGAATTTTATGCCTAAAATAACACTTCCGTCACTTGATCGCACTAACGGTGTTAATCGGTATCGAAAAAGACTCTTGTACCCTTGAAGATAGTTTTGTATTTGTGGCTTATTTTGTAGTAATTTTTAATATTTCAACTATGCTGGTCTCACTTATTTTGGAAAAAAAATGTACGTGACAATTGATAAAACAATGGATCTGGAGTGTGCATTTTTTTATCATTTTTCTATATTTAGTTCTGCATCTTACAAGATTCGGTGTTTTGTTCATTTATTAAACAAAACAAAATAGGAAATAACTTTGCGTCTAAGACCCTAGAAATAAACTTTCTGTTAAACAGATCATTTTCCCTTACAACCCAGCCCCTACATCTTACGCCAAACCCCCTGAAAAAATCCCACCACTCTCACATAACACCAGCTGTTTTACATATACCCCCTTGAATTTCTGTTTCTTCTAACTTGAGGTCCTTCTTCTACTTCTCGCAGTCAAGGGTGTCGGATGGCGACATTGACGGGCGGTTCCCGGCTCCGGCAAGCCCTCCTACCAATAACAAGATGCCCACGGGCATAGGCTTGGTCTTGCGCCCCCAAACCCTCATTTATCCCCCTTAATTCCCCTAACTTTACTTGCCCGCGGCACACCCGGCGGCGAGCTTACCAATCGAGCGTGGAAACTCCCTGAACACGAAGGATAACGCCTGGAAGATGGGTTTGAACGATGGGTTGAGCTGTAGGTAGCCTGATGTCGCGCACGAGGCCGAACCTCAGACGCGCAGTGCCCCCGGCCCATTCGACCATTCCTCCGCTCGCGTCTGAGCCCGAGCCCGAGCCCGAGCCCGAGCTTGCAGCCGAGTGCTGCACCATCACCGTCCATAGCAGCCGGCTGCCACCGGGCTTATTCCCTCGATTGCCTCCGCCGAACTAGGGTATTGAAGGGAGCGAGAGTCAGGGAGGGAGGGAGCACCAAGCACGAGTCTGGAGGACGTGTTCGTGTTAGGCTGATGCGGCCTTATCCTTTGACCAGGGGTATTTTTGTCCACTCACATAAAATCTGACACGTCAAGGAGTTGCTTAACGGCTTCGGCTAACAGAGCTAACGGAAGTGTCATTTTAGGCTGAAATTCAAAACTGGTGTCATGTAGAGAACTTTGAAATTTTAAGGCCAAGAAAGGAAGACTTCACTTTAGTGATGTCAAATAGAGAATTTTTTCATAAGCCTAACAACTCTGTGTACCTATCGCATTCCAGTCGACTCTGAAGTTCCACCTACAAGGGAGCCTCAGAGGAGACTAAACAAGGCGATCAGGGAGGTCATAAAGAAGTTTTGAAACTCCTATATGCCAGGATTATCTACCGCGTGCCTTATAGTGAGTGGGTGAGCCCCGTTCAAGTTGTGCCTAAAAAAGGAGGGACGATGGTCGTTCCTAATGAGAACGGCGAGGCTATTGCCAAACGTCTCTCAACGGGTTGGAGGATGTCTATAGATTATCGAAAACTTAACAAGGCTATGAAAAAATATCACTTCCCATTGCCATTGTCATTCATCGATGAGATGAGCAATTGACGAAGCTTCCTTCATCTAAATCACGTTGATAGATTAGCTTCTTGTCCGTGTGTCTGAAATTTAAGGCTTGCGTGCTAGAGAGGCTAACGTGTGCGTACGCATGTACTTACATTTGATCTCCTTCCAGTAAATTGACTAAGACTCCCTTTTTTTCTTGTGATCTTTCTTTCGCTGATGAAAAAAGTAGGGAAAATTGGATTCATATAGCATCAAAAGAATCAATGTTTAGAAATATAGCATCAAAAGATTCTAACTTAGATATTTACCATAAAAAATATCACGTTATTGGTATGTAGCATTCTGTTTGCCTCCGTCCACCTTACCGTCGCCGCCGCCGTTCTCATGCGCTTCCCCGCCGCTTCACCGCATGGCACACCGGCCGTCGTTCTCTCACCCGGGTGTCTCTCTATCTACCGTGCGCCCTGCCGCCCTCCCCTGCCCCCTTCCACACAAAGCCGTTGTCAAGCCACCAAGAGCTGGGCGACCTCGTCCAACGACGAGGTGGATGTGGAAGTTCCCCCGCCAGCTTTCAGCTTGGCAACGAGGCGATGAGATCGAATGCCGGTGTAACACTCTGCTTTTTAGGACATTTAGAAATATAGGCTTTATAAAATTTTTTTTAATTTAATCTAACTTCTTTCCTAACAATATTCCAAAATATATTTCCTAAATTTAACCATGCATTGAATCAAACATGTGTGTTGCATTCGAATGCTTAGAAAACTCCCCCATTTAAGAAACTCCGTCAAATCCCTTCCCCAATCTTTTAGATTTAACATTCAAATCCAATTTGAATATTAAGTCCTATTCCAAGACACCTCCAAAATAATGTCCATTCCAAAGCTATACCCCAAAACCCTTCTCAAATTTGAATAGTGATTCAAATTTGAACTCAAACTCTAATCCCAATAAATAGAAAACCATTCAAAAGGATAAATGGGCCAAACATCACTTCGAGCCCAGCCAGCCCCGCGGCCCGTCTTCAGAAGTTCAGTTCCTCCCGTCCGACTCTTTACCTCGGCCGCCTCTCCTCCCCTGCGGCCCAGTCCTTTTCCCCTCCCTCCAGCCCCCTCCGCGAGGCCCAACCGGCACGCGTGGCCCGCGTTGACGTCAGCCCGACGTCACGCCATCCTTCTCCTTCCTCGTGCCCGCGCCGAGCCGCTCGCTGCCGCTCGATCCTCGGCCGCCGGCCGAGATCCCTCACCAGGGCGCGCGTGCAACGCGTGGCAGCGCCGCAAGCCGCCACCGCACCGGAGGTGCGACGCCGACCACTCTGCTGGCCGAGCCGCGGCCGCCGCTGCCGTCATCCCCCACTCCCCGGCCGCCGGCATTGATGGCCACTGCCACCACCCACACCGACGCCAAACTACCTCCGCCCTTTGCCGCTGGAGCATCCTCACCGCCCGATGCACCCAAACACGGCCTAGATGAAGCCCTGGTGTCGGGTGCGCTGCGCGTCGCCGCCGCCGTACGTCGAGCTCTAGTTCTCCGCCGGCCGTCGCGCGTCCCGCTCCTCCGGCCTCCTTATCCTCCGCCGGCAACGTGGCGAGCCCGGACGGTCACTCCCCCGCCTATAGAAGGGAGGGTACCCCTTCCTTCCCCCGGCACAAACTCGAACTGAGCCGAGCTCGTTGCCCCGCCACGGCCGCGCCGCTCTGCTCTTCGCCTCCCTCCTTTGCTCCAAGCCCGGAGCATCGCTCTGGCGCCGCAGCCAACGGCCGCCACAACGACCCCAACCACACTGCCGCCGCTACAGACGCCACTGCCGGCGTAGCTTCGCCGCCGCGCCTAGCCGCCGCCGGCGCTGCCGCCGCACTGCGCCCGGCCGCATCACCACCGCGTCGGCAAACCACACACGGCCGCGCTCCTTTAGCGCTATCGCCCACCCCCACCACGCCAAGCCAGCGCCCGCGCCGCTTCGCCACGCGCCGCCGGCGCCGTCGCACGCCACCGCCGTCGAGGCCGCCGCCGGCGCTGCTCTGCCACCACCACCACTGCCGGGCGCCCGCCGCGCCACGCTGTGCCACGCAGCGCTGTGCCGCGCGCGCTGCACCGCTGCTGGCAAGCCGCCCACGCGCGCGGCCTTCCGCGCCACCTCTCCCCGCGCCGCGATCGTCCCAACACCGCCGCTGCACCGAGCCGCCTCCGGCGCCGTGTGCCCCGCGCCGCCGTTGGCGCTATCCCACGCCGCTGCTGCGCACTCCCCGTCCCCTCAAGATGCGCCGCATCGCGCCATGCCGCGCTGCGCGCAGCGCGTGTTCTTCGCGCCGCCACGGGCGCCGCCCGCCGGTCTTCACCGGCCGCCGACGGGATCCAGCCGGCCACCAGCCCCTTCCCCTTCCTCCCCTGCTCGACGGGGAAGGAAGCAGCGGAGCGGATGGGGGGATGAAGGCCGGGCGGCCAATGTCGTCCCCTTCCCCTGCCGCTGCCCGTGGGGCCCACATGACGGCCGGCACCGTCCCGCCTAACGACTGTCACGCACCCCGACGGATGGACGCGGCCCAGTGGACCGCAACCCGCCGCGCGCGTTCCACTTGCCCGCGGGCGCGGCGCACAAAATAGTGCGCAGCGGGACCCCACGGCTGCATCAGTACCCCTGGAAATTGCTAGGTACACCCGGCAAACCATACACCAACCTCTATTTCAAGCACTTCCTTTAAGAATTCCCCAAATTTCTCCAAAAATATTAGAAATATTTCTAAACCTATTAGCGTCATCTAAACCATTTTAGGATAATTCTTGGCCCCAAATCCCAAAAGAGTAGCTCACATCCAATAGAAAAGCCCCATTAGTGTACCCCAAATATTCCCTTTTCCATTGCAAAACTCCATAAAATCCCCATAAATTTCCATAAATACTAGGGTTTATTCTAAGCATTTTCATATGCTTGTTGCCCTAGGATTTATAACCTAGCTCCAAATCTCAGTCGCACTCTCTTAGTGCCCCGCTGAAACCCCGTCCAAAGCCCCGTGGACGCCGTTTCGCCGCCCGATCAAAACCCTGGGTTATGGTAAAACCCTAGCCGTTGTGCTACCCAATTCCAATCCATCCCATTAATTGTCTAGAACCTTATTTCTAAACAATTAATATAATCATCCATTAATCATTTTGGGATTATTGCTTAACTGTCTAGTAATCCCCCAAACCCACGGTTCCAAACGTCTCTTAAAAGCAAACGTCATCCAGGGATTATCTCTTAGAAATCCATATAACTCCCCGTCCGTTCGATCTTTTCTGGGGAAATTACTTATCGATTTCCTGGAAAGTCCATTCCTTGAGCCCGTTAACTATTTACCGTAATAAATGGATTATTTCTCCGTAACCCTAGTATCCCCTTTTTATCCTTTATTTCTACTCTATAGGAATTGATTGATGTAATGTTATACTGAATATTATTTTCTATGTTTTATTGATCGATAGGTCGATGACGTGACCAGGCCCCGATCAAGATGCCGAAGCTCCAGAAGGCCCAGAAGCCACGCCTGGTCAGCATCGAGCATGCGTACGCATTAGCGGACGTCCAAGTACTATCCATGAAGGCAAGTCCTGGCAATCACCTCCTTGGTCATGCCAGTCCCAGTTTCTGCATAATAAAATTCACCAAGTTAATAATATGGATTGCATATTTTATTAAATCCTAAGGAAAACCCTCTAAATTTCACCCCTACCTTGATTTAGAGCCATCTCTAGCCAAATAACCTATTAATAACCCCGGCCACGATCAATCGATGACTGAGCGTTATTTAGAAGTAGATTTCTTAGGAATTCTTCACATTTATGACTATTCATGGAAGAGCTTCAGAGAGATGAGAGTGAATGTTGGATTTAATATAAAATGAGCCAACTAATAGAAACCCCGTAAGGATGGACTAGCGAGTAAGGGAGGCAGCCTCGATGGAGGATCCTGTCCAAAGGCTTACTCTGGTCGCATAAGGATCGGTTCACGAGAGAGTTCTTATAATGCCAGTACAGTCGTACATGCCAAAAAGGTATGGCCTTCGGGAATGCCTGTTCATGTGAGGCCTTGATCCACACCCCGCTAGCAGATCCTAACTAATCCATCCCAAGGAGCCGCATGATTGGTACAGTGGCTGATTGAGGCAGAGACTGAGTCGCTATCGGTGCCTGGTCCTGCCCGGTGGCCAAGTCGGGAAACAAATGTACTGGAGACAGCCCCAGACAGAGGGCTGGGACAGGGCGGCACGGGTTGACTAGAGTACAGGGTTAGAAACCCTGAGGGCCGACGGCCCTAATTTATGAGCTCATACCCGGGTCGATATACGCGAGGCGGATGATTAGTAGCCCTTGCTTAGCCCAGTACTATTTGTGGATGGACCTAGGGAATGCTGTTTAGAGATAGATACCGGCGAGTAAGGGTCTCGTAGGTCGGCACCGCCTTTCGTGAGGGTATGGGCTGACCGAACGTATGGCATAGGGTACAAGCTCTGCAGAGTTAATAACTTATCCAGATAGCCGTGGCTCACAGTCATGAGCCCATTTAGTTAAAGCCCCAGTTGATTAGAATTCACCTGTTATAAAATATGTGATGGTGAGATGGGCAGAGGCCCAGGAAAGCAATGCATAAGCCGGCCCAGGAGGACCATGACGGTCTCTGGGATGGAACTAAAATATGGGAACTGGCAGGGATGAGAATTCCCCTCCAGGGCCAAACAACTATTTAATTCTTCGTTCCCACCCCCTGTTTACAAATATTACTTTACATTTTCCACCAAATATGACCCTTACACCTCACTCCCTTGCTTGCATTATAATTCTTTACTCCAGGCTTGCTGAGTACCAATCATAGGTGTACTCAGCCTTGCTTTCAATGGTTACAGGTTCATGGACATGTGGGGCACCTCGGTCCATTCCCTCCTTGGAATGGGTCATAATGTCGCTCTCCGCTAAGGTGAAGGTAGTTATTCTTTGTTTGCTGCGCCTTTTATTGCTTCCGATTCTAACCCTGTGTAAAATCTGTATCAGTGTACTGATCCAGGGACTGATACAGGTGATTAAAGGACGTCTGAAGGATGGTCCCCACAGGAGATGGTATCAGAGCAATAAATAAACTCCTAGCACCATATAATACAGACCATACACGCTAGGAAACCCTAACCCTTCTATTCTACTCATATTTTTTTTTTCAAAATTTCTCGAAAAATCTCTATTTCACCCCCCTAAATTCCCCTTACCTTATGCTTAATTCCAAATGTTACTCTGACAGGTATGGATCACAGGAATGAAGTTGGTTGATGATCCAAGGCTATGGAAAAATTATGAGAAAAAGTCTAGCTGAAAAGCTAAGACTGGCGGAGTAAATAGAAGAAACCACAGAGATATTAGGCACTGAGTCAAAGTATAAGCTTAAAACCTTGTAGTGACGTATTTTTGATTGAATAATGCTTGATCAAACCCAGTCATTAGCCCCCACCTATGTAGAGATTATAGGTTTGATTGATAGTTGATTGTAGAAATGTGTGGTTAGACCTCCCCGTTCCAGAAAATCCAAGGATTCTCCCTAGTCTATACCCGTCTAAACCCCGTCAATCCAAGCAAAGATTCAGAAATAAAGAGAATTTCTGGAAAATAACCCTAAATGTCCCTCATGGAATATGGGTTTTAATCCCCTTAAGCGGGGTAGATCCCGAAGCAATCAGGACATTACGTTTGGAAAACTACGAAAATTGGTTGAAGTGGGCCCATAACCCACAGATTTCGGAAAATACGGAAAAAGTCACATGAAAGGTATAGGACAAGCCTATACACCTGATGTGATAAAGGTCAGTATTCCTAAGAAATTAGTAAAAAGTATGGCAAGGAGGTAGCCCTTCTCGATCCCAACCCCCCCCCCCTCCCTCCCCCCCGATCAACTCAAATCCCCCACCAACTCCTCCAAGAAACCTTCCCTCATTTCCACCTAAACCCAGGTTCCGTACAACCAACTCCCAATCGGCACTATCCTCTAAAGGATATGCCGTATAAATCCTCGAGAAAGTTTTCCCCCACCGACGTCATCCCTTACTAATCCTCACCGTCAGTACCTTTCGAAACCGACATACAACACACATCCCTAAACCCCATAAGCTGTCGTCCTCGGAGTTCCACTCCCCACTCCTATCCAATAACGCCGTCCATAACCCAGAATCATAACACAAATACCCCCGGGTTAGCCGACACCTTTCCTAAGAAAGGCTCTCCCATGCAACCCTATCCGGGAGCCTTTACCTATATCCCTCCCTTACCCCGTCGCCATTATCATCAAATCCACATGCCCACTCAATCACTCTATGAGCCCAATGTGTGTGTGTCCACTCTCTTGATAACACACCACTCCTACCCAACCCACAGCCCCATCACCAACCCTCCTGAAACACATGCATCCTCCCGAGGATCGAAAACCCTCTCCTAATGAGGAAATCCCTCAAACCCTGCAGATCATTGAGGCATGCAAGTTCCTTTTAAGGGAAATGCTCCTCAATCACATCTTCGGCCATTCGAAAACTGAGCCTCCAAACCATCCCGAAGGAATCAATCCACCACATCCTCGGCAACCGCAACTGGCCGACCCTCTAAATCCTAACCATCAGAGCTCCCTATCGGAAGTCATGCCCCTGCAGTCTTTGGATGACTATCATCGTTTTCTGGAAGAAGATGTATCCCTGAATCTCCCTTGGAACCATCCCACCGAAGGAGTGATTAACTAGACTCATTCCTTCGAGCATTCGAGGCAAACCACCTAGACAAAAGAAACTTAAGGGATGGATCCTAGTGGAATAAATTGGGTGATTTGACAAAAAAATCCCCACATAAAATATGGAGGCTCTATTCCACTAGAATGGTCAGCAAACCTTCCGACCATCCCGTCATACCGGAAGGAGACACTTCTCAAGTGCCTAAAAGAATCATCATACCAAATTTAAAATGAGAAGTGGTCACCCAAGGTTCACACCAACCCTTTTCCCCAGGAGGTTTTGGCCAAGTCCAAGTGGATGTGACCCCGGCTGTAATCAACACCCACTCAAGCCTCGCCTTTTAAAGTGGAATGAAATTATTAAGCGATGAATGGTATGAAGATGATGTTTCCAAGCGGTATCTCAAGAATAAGGAACCAGGAAGTAGTACACCGAAGACGGATATGACTAAGCCACCGCAAAATCTCCCAGATAAACGGGAACCTGGATGAAGACACAATACTCTCGAGGATAAAGGAAAATCTGGGAGTTAACTAAAGAAGTAGGAACTAAACTTAAGGAAATTTTGTCAATTTTCCTTAAGTGGGTTAGAGAATTACAGGAGATAAACTGGTACAGGAATAACTCCGACGATTAAGAATGAGTTACCATGAAAGTACTAGGACCTGACATGGATATATCAAGATAAAAGAACCCTGGATAAGGAGTCTAGACAGAAACCCCAAGAATTCAGGATATCTACAGGAAAAAGGAAAATCGCAGGGTAATGACAAGTTAGCTCTCCTTAAGTGGGGTAGTAACCCAAAAGGAAGAAAGGAAATCTGGCCTCAAGAATTTGAGGATTAAAACAATGCAGAAAAGAGATTATCTTCAAGACATTCCAGGTATTGCCGGAAATTATTGGACGTATTCAGGGAATAACGGACAAAAGCGTCAATAATAATATTCCCTCACATGGAAAATAAGGAATAAATAAGTTACAAGAAGAAATAATTTCGAATTTCAAAAGGAAGAAGAAATTCCTTATGATAAATAATGGAAAGTCTGATCTCCGCACTCGTTAAGGAAATAATAGGATAAACCCTAGCTTTTCTTTCTAACCCTAAATCTCGGGACGAGATTTCCCTTAAGTGGGGTAGCCCTGTAACACCCTGCTTTTTAGGGCATTTACAAATGTAGGCTTTATAAAATTTTTATTTAATTTAACCTAACTTCTTTCCTAACAATATTCCAAAATATATTTTCTAAATTAAACCATACATTGAATCAAACAAGTGTGTTGCATTCGAATGCTTAAAAAACTCCCCCATTTCCTCTGAGTAGAAACCTCGTCAAATCCCTTCCCCAATCTTTTAGATTTAATATTCAAATCCAATTTGAATATTAAGTCCTATTCCAAGACACCTCCAAAATAATGTCCATTCCAAAGCTATACCTCAAAACCCTTCTCAAATTTGAATCCCTATTCAAATTTGAACTGAAACTCTAATCCAAAAAAATAGTAAACCATTCAAATGGATAAATGTGCCAAACATCACTTCCGGCCCAGCCAGCCCCGCGGCCCGTCTTCAGAAGTTCAGTTCCTCCCCTCCGACTCTTTACCTCGGCCGCCTCTCCTCCCCCGCGGCCCAGTCCTTTTCCCCTCCCTCCAGCCCGCTCCGTGCGGCCCAACCTGCACGCGCGGCTGGCGTTGACGTCAACCCGACGTCACGCCGTCCTTCTCCTACCTCGTGCCCGCGCCCCAGCCGCTTGCCGCCGCTCGATCCTCGGCCGCCAGCCGAGATCCCTCCCCAGGGCGCGCGTGCAACGCGTGTCAGCGCCGCAAGCCGCCACCACACCTGAGGTGCAGCGCCGACCACTCCGCTGGCCGAGCCGCAGCCGCCGCTGCCGTCATCCCCCGCTCCCCGGCCGCCGACATTGATGGCTGCTGCCACCACCAACACCGACGCCCAACTACCTCCGCCCTTTACCGCTGGAGCCTCCTCACTGCCCGATGCACCCAAACACGCCCAGATGAAGCCTTTGTGCTGGGTGCGTTGCGCGTCGCCACCGCCGTCCGTCGAGCTTGAGTTCTCCCCCGGCCGCCGCGCGTCCCGCTCCTCCGGCCTCCTTATCCTCCGCCGGCGACGTGGCGAGCCCAGACGGTCACTCCCCCGCCTATAAAAGAGAGAGTACCCCTTAGTTCCCCCGGCACAAACTTGAACCGAGCCGAGCTCGTTTCCCTGCCATGGCCGCGCCGCTATGCTCTTTGCCTCGCTCCTTTGCTCCAAGCCCGGAGCATCGCTGCCAACGGCTGCCACCACGACCCCAACCACGCCGCCGCCGCTGTGGTCAGCACCGTGCCAAGCCGCCGCCGGCGCTGCCGCCGCGCCCGGCAGCACCACCACTGCGCCGGCAAGCCACACACGGTCGCGCTCCCTCCGCGCGGTCGCCCACCCCGACCACGCCAAGCCATCGCCCGCGCAGCTTCGCCACGCGCCGCCCGCGTCGTCGCACTGTGCCACGCACTGTCGTGCCGCGCGCGCTGCCCCGCCGCCGGCAAGCCGCGCACGGGTGCGGCCTTTCGCGCCACCCCCTCCCCGCGCCGCCACGAGCGCCGCCCTGCCGCTCCTCACCGGCCGCCGGGAGGATCCGACCAGCCACCAGCCCCTTTCCCTTCCTCCCCTGCTCGTCGGGGAAGGAAGTAGGGGAGCGGATGGGGGGAAGAAGACCGGGCGGCCAACGCCGTCCTCTTCCCCGGCTGCTGCCAAGTGGGGCCGCACCGACGCCGTCTGCCCAATCGACGCCGTCCCCTCCTCCCTCGCCCGCTGCCTGTGGGGCCCACATGACGGCCGGCACCGTCCCGCCTTACGGTCGTCATGCGCCCCGGCGGATGGACGCGGCCCAGTGGACCGCAAACACCCGCCGTGCGCGGTCCACTGGCCCGTGGGTGCGGCGCACAAAATAGTGCGCAGCGGACCCGATGCCTGTGTCAGTACCCCTAGAAATTGCTAGGTAAACCCCGCAAACAGTACACAAACCTTTATTTCAAGCACTTCCTTTACTCCAAAAATTCCCCAAATTTCTCCAGAAATATTTGGAATATTTCTAAACCTATTAGAGCCATCTAAACCATTTTAGGATAATTCTTGACCCCAAATCCCAAAAGAGTAGCTCTCATCCAATAGAAAAGCCCCATTAGTGTACCCCAAATGTACACTTTTACATTGCAAAGCTCCATAAAATCCCCATGAATTTCCATAAATACTAGAGATTATTCTAAGCATTTTCATATACTTGTTGCCCTAGGATTTATATCCTAGCTCTAAATCCCAGTCGCACTCTCTTAGTGCCCTGCCGAAACCCCGTCCAAAGCCCCGCGGACGCCGTTTCGCCGCCCGATCAAAACCCTGGGTCATGGTAAAACCCTAGCCGTTGTGCTACCCAATTCCATTTCATCCCATTAATTATCTAGAACCTTATTTCTAAACAATTAATATAATCATCCATTAATCATTTCGAGATTATTGCTTAGCTGTCTAGTAATCCCCAAACTCACTATTCCAAACGTTTCTTAAAAGCCACCGTCATCCGGGGATTATCTCTTAGAAATCCATATAACTCCCCGACCGTTCGGTCTTTTCCGGGGAAATTACTTATCGATCTCCTGGAAAGTCCATTCCTTGAGCCCATTAATTATTTACCATAATTAATGGATTATTTCTCCATAACCCTAGTATCCCATTTTTATCCTTTATTTCTAGTCTGTAGGAATTGATTGATGTACTGTTATACAGAATATTATTTTCCATGTTTTATTGATCGATAGGTCGATGACGTGACCAGGCCCTGATCAAGATGCCGAAGCTCCAGACGGCCCAGAAGCCACGCCTGGTGAACATCGAGCGTACATACGCATTAGCGGACGTCCAAGTACCGTTCATGAAGGCAAGTCCTGGCAACCACGTCCTTGGTCATGCCAGTCCCAGTTCCTGCTTAATAAAATCAACCAAGTTAATAATATAGATTGCATATTTTATTAAATCCTAAGGAAAACCCTCTAAATTCCACCCCTACCTTGATTTAGAGTCATCTCTAGCCAAATAATCTATTAATAACCCTGGTCACGATCTATCGATGACCGAGCGTTATTTAGAAGTTGATTTCTTAGGAATTCTTCACATTTATGACTATTCATGGAAGAGCTTCAGAGAGATGAGAGTGAATGTTGGATTTAATATAAAATGAACCAACTAATAGAAACCCCGTAAGGATGGACTTGCGAGTAAGGGAGGCAGCCTCGATGGAGGATCCTGTCCAAAGGCTTACTCTGGTCGCAGAAGGACCGGTTCACGGGAGAGTCTTTCTAAAACCATTACCGCCGTACGTGCCAAAAAGGTATGGCCTTCGGGAATGCATGTTCATGTGAGGCCTTAATCCACACCCCGCTAGCAGATCCTAGCTAATCCATCCCAAGGAGCTGCATGATTGGTACAGTGGCCGACTGAGGCAGAGACCGAGTCGCTATCGGTGCCTGGTCGTGCCCGGTGGCCAAGTCAGGAAACGTATGTTCTGGAGACAGCCCCAGACAGAGGGCTGGGACTGGGCAGCATGGGTTGACTATAGTACAGGGTTAGAAACCCTGAGGGCCGACGACCCTAATTTATGAGCTCATACCCGGGTCGATATCCGCGAGGCGGGTGATTAGTAGCCCCTGCTTAGCCTCCAGTACTATCTGTGGATGGACCTAGGGAATGCTATTTAGAGATAGATATCGGTGTGTAAGGGTCTCGTAGGTCGGCACCGCCTTTCACGACGGTATGGGCTGACCGAACGTATGGCATAGGGTACAAGCTCTGCAGAGTTAATAACTTATCCGGATAGCCGTAGCTCACGGTCATGAGCCCATTTAGTCAAAGCCCCCATTGATTAGAATTCACTTGTTATAAAATATGTGATGGTGAGATGGGTAGAGGCCCAGGAATACAAGACTTAAGCCGGCCCAGGAGGACCCTGACGGTCTCTGGGATGGAACTAAAATATGGGAACTGACAGGGATAAGAATTCCCCTCCAGGGCCAAACAACTATTTAATTCTTCGTTCCCACCCATGTTTACAAATATTACTTTACATTTTCCACCAAATATAACTCTTACATCTCACTCCCCTGCATGCATTATAATTCTTTACTCCAGTCTTGCTGAGTACGAATCATAGGTGTACTCAGCCTTGCTTTCAATTGTTACAAGTTTATGGACATGTAGGGCACCTCGGTCCATTCCCTCCTTGGAATGGGTCATAATGCCGTTCTCCGCTAAGGCGAAGGTAGTTATTCTTTATTTGCTGCGCCTTTTATTGCTTCTGATTCTAACCCTGTGTAAAATCTATATCAGTGTACCGATCCAGGGTGATTACTATCCATAAGCGATCAGAAAACCATGGCAATGATCGAATCGCGTGATCAGTTTTCTATTGAAAAATGAATTCTTCTTCTGATCTCCGTTAATCCAATAGTCAATTGGAGAGATGTCTCGCGCAGTATCACCAATTGGCGCAAGAGCATAACCAATTCACGAGTAGAAGTCAAATCCTCTGTTCGGCTCTGCATTCTGCAAGACGAAAGAAAAAATTGGACCTTCATAGAGCCGTCGATGGGATTCAGGGAGGAAGAATATGAGTGAGAACTGAATTATTGACAGGCGACAGCACGGAGCTGTAGAGAAGATGAAACAGGGCTGGTGCCTGGAGAGACGCTCGCGCTGTAGGGCACTGGCAGTAGCGGCTTGCTTGCAAGGTGCAGCAGCAGGCGGGGGCAGCATGATTGGGAGTTCGGGACTCGCAGCGGCCGCGCCGGCGCGTCCATCGACCGGAGGCATCGGAAGCTGTTGGGCCTCCGTCACGGAGGCAACCACGAAGCTTACGAGTAGGCAAACGGAATGCTACATACCCATAACGTTGTATCTTTTGATGCTAAATATCTAAGTTAGAATCTTTTAATAATATATTTCTACACATTGGTTCTTTGGATGCTATGGATCCAATTTTCCCGAAAAACTAGAAGCCCTGCGGAGGAAGTAGCGCAAAGGGAGACAATGCAGATGAAGCACCATGCGTCGTGGTGTTGGCCATACTCAGTGGAAGAAAACGAAGCAAACGTGACGTGTTGAAAGAAGTAAAGGAGAAGTAAAGAATGAATCTCTGATTCCCCTTCATTGGTAGAATGAATAATGTGGTTACATATTTATAAGGGGAAGAAGAGGCCCAAAGGGCCAAGGCCCCTTCGAAATTGGTCTCTTTTTTTTTTAACGGACGTCGAAAGCTTATGCTTTCCCTAATTTTTATTAGAAGAAAAAATAGAATTGACCTAGTTTATAAGGAAAACCGGATCCGAAAACCATACAACTTTGGTCCAACGACCGTACAACTAGTGAGGTATCATACCATCCTTCACAACTCCGATCCAACGACCGTACATTGTCCGGTGGATTGGATTGGGACATCAATACACACATCTCTATCAACTCAAACTCTAGCTAACATTAGCCTCAACTTTTGCTCAGTCGGATTGGGTCATCGACATGAGCCACAACTAAAACACTCGGTCAGATTGGGTCATCGACACGAGCCTCCATCAACTCTGTCCGGTTGGATTGGGACGTCGACACGAGCCACCACACAACCAATGGTACCAACTTCGAAATTGGTCTCTTCGTGAAAGTTAAGCTACATTGGCACTTTGTAAAAATGAAGTTGTTTTTCTCTAATACTAATTAAAATAATTGATCACTAATTCTAGTGCTTTACAATATTATGGAAGGCAACCTGTAAGGGATCTTTTTAGAATTCATATACCTGTAAGGGCGGGTCTCATAAATTGTGTCTTAAAAGAAAAGAAAAATATATGTGATTGTGATGCACTGATTTGGTTCCTTGAGCTCCGCTGCTCCTCCATTGGAGGCTCTGCTCAACAGGCAGGGTACTCTGTTACCACTCATCCATGCTGCTGCTCCGCTGAGTCTGCACCAGGTGGTCTCTGCTCTGCTCCCCATGCGTCATCTCAGCTCATCTCCTCCCAACCAGGATTCAGCGCCATCGTCAGGTCTCTCTCTTTCCCTCTCCCTATGCGTCCGAGCTGTGTTTTTTTTTTCTTCCTTACGCCAGTTCCTTTTCATTTTGATGCCGCACTTCCTTTGCTCTCGAAGAAACGGAAGAAAGTTGATAAATGATCTTTCTACAAATAGTAAGGTCGGCCATTCTGTGATAAATCACTTTTATTTCACATTAGTCAATTGGTAATGATAAGAATTATTGGGATGTACATATGGAAGGGGTATTTTCTCTCTTAAATCCTTAACTGCGGGATGGGGTCAATTTCGATGAACTTAGATGATCAACTACAGAACGAGAGAAATTCAGGTCGAAACAACAGCGCATGTTAAGTTGTCAACCAAGAATATGATGTAGTTCGATTTTCAAAGGGAATCATGGTGGAATTTATTTGGGGGAAGAAATAGGGGTTATCATACGCTTTGTTGTTTTTTCTTATGTCTTTGTCTGGCCACCAGCTGAGGGGGCCATATAGTGGGGGTGCGTGACAAGTAGAAGTGCAAGGTGGTCTCCTTAATTGGATTTTTTTTACGCCATTGCTGAAGCCTAGAAGTTCCCATGGATGCACAAGACGTGGAGAGGCCACTGATTAATCACCTGCCGCCACAGGTGATACATCTTCTAGCAATCTATATGCTACTCGGACCAAGAATGTTAATTTCAGCATAACAGACTTCCTTCTGGATTTACTGTTCAGGTTGAAAGTACGGAATTTACTAGCGATGGGACGGTTGACATTAGCAATCAGCCAGCTCTAATCAAAGTAGCAATCTTCAGGATCACTCTCCGAGTTAGGATCAAGATCCACCGGAAACTCCTATTCAGCAGAAAGCATAATCAAAGTAGGAGCATTGAAGTGTGATGGTGTTGCCCTCAATGTTGTTCCGTTCTATAGCTAACTTACGGTATCTTTGGGAGGACTCTGCTCGCACTCCTCGCTATACTGTTCATGACATTTTTTTTGGATAATACATATCTGTATTGCTCAGATAAGGAAAACGTACATGAAGACATACGAATACAGACACATACGCAAAGGATACAAAAACAGCTGTCTCAGCCGGACTTCACAAAGGATACCACACAAAACAAAAATTACAATGGAGTCCCTGGACCGAAGGACGCTACACAAAACAAAACAAGAACATTACCCTGTAAATGTTCTTTAGGTGATTTCGAGACCCCTTGAAACCAGAAACGGACTGTCGGACGCCCATAGAAAGGAAACTGGATAAGGAGGGATTTGGATAACTCATATGCTTTCAAGGGGTTTTTTGCAACTTTTTTCGCTTAAAAGAGAAGCTATCATGCGATGCAGTGATGTGGTTCCTTGAGCTCCGCCGGTCCTCCATTGAAGCTCCGCTCATCAGGTAGGGTACTCTGTTTTGGCTCTTCCACGCTGCTGCTTCGCTGAGTCTGCTCCTGCTGGAGGGGTCTCTGCTCCCCATGAGCCATGCTTAGCTGAAATGTGGTTTTTTTTTCTTTTCTATTTACTTTATGCCAGTTCCTCTTCATTTTGGTGCCACAGTTCCTTTGCTGGAAACAACACAAGAAATTTGGTAAGTATTCATCCTACGATTAGTTAGGTCGACCATGCTGTGATAATCACTTTCATATTCAATTAACTGGGAATGATATAAATTTCTCATATGTACATATAAAGAAGAATTTCCCTCTTTTTCTGTCCTGCCTTAGTACTTGTAAGGAAACAGTGTTTACTAGGATGAGTTCAAATACTGTGAATGTGGATGATCAACAACAAACCGAGAGAAATTCTGGAAGAAGCAACAGTGTATGATACCAATAACATGATGTAATTTCGTTTCTCAGAGGGAATCATGGTAGAGTTTATTTGGTGGAAGAAATAGGGGTTATCATCAGCTTTGTTGTTTGTTCTTATGTCTTTTTCCAACCAGCTAAAGGGAACATATAATAGAATGGGGGCCCTTGACAAGTAGCTAGGAGTGCAAGGTGGTCCCCTTAATTGGAATTGTTTGATGCCACTGCTGAAGCCTAGAAGCTCACATGGATGCACAAGATGTGGAGAGGCCACTGATTAATCACCTGCCCCCACAGGTGATACATCTTCTATTAATCTAAATGCTACTCATACCTAAAATGTTAATTTCAGCATAACATACTTTTGGATTTACTGTTCAGGTTGAAAATACAGAATTTACTAGCGACGGGGCGGTTGACATTAGCAATCAGCCAGCTCTAAAGAGGAGCACGGGAAATTGGAGAGCATGCTTCTTTATTTTAGGTAACGCACAAAAAGGATCATTTACTTTGACCTACAGAGATAATCTATCGAGTCTTAACAATCCTCATTTAGGCGCAGAGTTCACTGAATGTGTGGCCTTCTTTGCAATCGCAAAGAATTTGGTCACTTACCTCACGGGTGCGCTCCAAGAGAGCAATATCGATGCTGCAACAACTGTGTCAACCTGGATTGGCAGCTCATTCTTCACGCCGCTCATTGGAGCCTTCTTGGCTGACACATTCTGGGGAAGATACTGGACAGTAGTGATCTTCCTCTCCGTCTACGTCACTGTAAGATACAATAAGCAATGTACTAATTTGTATGTATGGCCTGTTTGAAGCTCTGAATGACTCAACTTTTTCAGGGTATGTTCATCCTGACAGTTTCAACCTTTATCCCATTGCTCTTGGGCTCGTCCTACGACCGTGGCATTCATTGTGTCACCGCGTACCTGGGGCTCTACCTTGTCGCCCTGGGTAACGGAGGCATCAAGCCATGTGTTTCAGCCCTTGGTGCTGATCAGTTCGATGCGACTGACCCGGTGGAGAGGGTAACAAAGGGCTCATTCTTCAACTGGTACTACTGGTCCATCAACATTGGCTCCCTGCTGTCGGCGACTGTTCTCGTCTGGGTGCAGGACAACATTGGTTGGGGAGTCGGGTTGGCAATCCCGACAGTGTTCATGGCGTCTGGGCTCTCTGTGTTCGTTGCGGGTAGGAAGGTTTACAGGTATCAGAAAGTGGGAGGGAGTCCTCTGGCAAGAGTCTCTCAGGTGGTTGTTGCAGCTGTGAGGAACTACGACTTGGTGTTGCCTGAAGACTACTCTGCTCTGCATGAGGCGCCTTCCCCAACTGATGGAAATTACAAGATTCAGCATACAAGTCAATTCAGGTACTCAGCTTATATCCAAATATTTCTGAATAATAATGTTCATATCAAAATGGCTACAACTAGTGATTTCTCCTCCTGTATTAATGAACTGAATTAGAAAGATATCACGCGCACAATTTCACTTGAACATTGTCAGCAACATTTCCTAGCATGCCAAAATTAGCATGTATTCCCGTGCAGGTTCTTTGACAAAGCTGCCATCGTTGCACCAACCTCTGGCGACAAAGGCGCGGAGAACCCATGGAGACTTTGCACGGTGTCCCAGGTTGAGGAGCTCAAAATGCTTCTCCGGATGTTCCCCGTGTGGGCCGTCCATGGTGCTCTTCTTCGCGGTGACCGCGCAGATGTCGTCAACGTTCATCGAGCAGGGCGCCGCCATGGACAACCGCGTCGGCCCGTTCACAGTGCCGCCAGCGTCCCTCGCCACCTTCGAGATCATCAGCGTCATGGTGTGCATCCCCATCTACGACGCTGTGCTGGTGCCGCTGGCCCGGCGCTCCACCGGCAAGGAGCGCGGCCTGTCTCAGCTCCAACGCCTCGGTGTCGGTCTTGCTCTGTCCGTGGCCGGCATGGTCTACGCGGCGCTGGTCGAGGCGCGGAGGCTGGCACTCGCGCGGATAGGCACGCCGATGAGCATCATGTGGCAGGCGCCGGCGTTCGCCGTGCTTGGCGCCGGCGAGGTGTTCACGACCGTCGGCATCCTCGAGTTCTTCTACGACCAGTCGCCCGGGGGCATGAAGAGCCTGGGGTCTGCGCTTTCGCAGCTCACCGTCGGGGCAGGGCACTACCTGAACTCGGCCTTGCTTGGCGCCGTTGCCGCCATCACGGCAAGCGGCGGGAAGCCCGGGTGGATCCCGGACGACCTCGACGAGGGCCACCTGGACTATTTCTTCTGGTTGATGGCTGCTCTGGGCGTGGTGAACCTGCTGCAATTCTTGTACTGCTCCATGAGATACAGAGCCAACAACAGTACAGCTTCGTGACTCGCATGCGTCAGTGTATAAAACTGTTACAATACGTGTCAATTGCTCTCGTCAAGACATTAACATTTCACTAAACATTCCACTACAAGGAAGACATGCAGGATGAAATGGTCATGGCTGATGATGAAATGGATTGCAGGATGGAATGAACGTCTCTCATTTGGTTGATCTGGAGCTTCGGTGGTGCCTATCTAATGAGGTACTTCTACCGTGGCACACGGGAACCCAAATTGTCAATCTGGCGTCATTTTCCTGTGTGTAATTTTGAGCTTGAAATGTGATTTTTATCTTTCGGGACTTTTCAGACCATGTAAACGTGGCCTTTCAAGTTTCATTTTCAAATCATATACTCCCTCCGTCTCAGGATATAAGGCGCGGTCAAACTTGGCACGGTCTTCAATAATAAGATTTGACTCTTAATATCTTTTATAATATAATACTTGTAGCAACAAAATTATAGTCATATGAAAGTACTTTTAAATATGAATACAATTATATTATTGTTGTAAGACAAAGTTTTTATTATACAAGCTTAATCGTAGGTCAAAGTTTTCAAAGTTTGAATTTTGATTTACGTGCGTGCCTTATATCCTGAGACGGAGGGAGTATCTAGTACCGCTGTGAAGGACCGAAACGGCGACCAGAGGGGGGAGTGAATGGGAGCCGATAAAATTTCTTTCTCAAATCCGGCTTTTTCCAAATCAACACCAAGCCAACCAAACGATCTAGCCAAGGTCACGTAGCTACTGAGAAGCTACTGAGCAGCGGAAAAAGAATCGGACAAATTGAGTACAAGACCCGGCCTCAACAGGAAGAGTTCAACGAAAATTGCACGAGTCGTTTGATCCGACCAGACATGAAAAGCATCGGTCGGATTGATAGGCTATGCTCCGACCGCTACCGTGAGAAAACAACAAATCGAATCAGCGAAAAATACACGGGTCGATTGATCCGACCGCACATGAAAAGCACCGGTCGGATAGATCGCCTATGCTCCGACCGTTGTTGAGTGAAAACCACCGGTCGATTGATCCGACCAGTATAAGTGCCTCCGGTCAGATCGATAGGTCAACAGTCGAGTCACTGACCTAACCTTTCCCTCTGTGCGATCAGATGATCCGACCTGTACAAGAGCCACCGATCGGATCAATAGGTCAACAGTCGAGTCACTGAACTCACTTTTCTCTCAGCGCGATCGGATCATCCGACCGTGGGTCGATCGGAGCATTCAATCGAAATATCGACCTTCTACCCCAGAGAGTTTGCAAGGCTGCGAAGGCTAGCGGTCGATTGATCCGACCAAGCCAAGGAAGGTCGATCGGATCAATAGATCGACACAGAGAAAACTGTCAACTCAAGATTGCAAAACTGCGAAGTCCTAGCGGTCGATTGATCCGACCCAGTCAAGGAAAAACAGATCGGATCAATAGATCGACGTAGCGAAAAGGTCAACTCGAGAATGGATCTCCCAAAAGACTTGGAGTCTTGAGACAAGATTTTGGGTAGATGATATACACCTCAAGGAGAGGCTATGCCCCAAAGATCTTGGCCTCAAACCTCCTAGAACTCCTGGAATCACAGATCTCGTGAAGAACACCAAGAACTCGAGTTCATCCCAAAAACTTCAAATCCAAAGCGATTCCCGGCGTTTGGGGGCAAGAGATCACCAGCAAAAGAGGCACAAGGCACTCATACGTGAATCCCCAAAGAAATCCGAGAGATAACGCCCAAGGAAGTGAAGAACGAAAATAACCCAAAAATAGCTCCGAAAATAGGAAAAATGAAAGGAGCTCGTGGATTCAAATCATGGCACGAAATTGAACTTTGGATTACTTCACCATGTGCGGTTACAAGCCACTTGCTAGCAGAAACAAAGCTAGAATGGCGAAAAGATCAAATCAAAGATCCCTCCTCTCTCTCCCTCTCAAACCCTAGAAAAGACCCTCTCACAAACAAATGAGATGTATATCACCTATCCTCTCCAAGGGATGGCTGCCCACAATAGCCACTCCTCATATATATAGGTGCCCTGCAAATGTCCAGAACGCCCTCACATGAAGCATACAACACAATACCCCTTAGGGGCAAATTTGTCATAGTTGCAAATATTCTTCCGGCTCGGACCGCATCCGCTGCAACCTTGCTTCCCTCCGATGCAAGCTTTGCGACCACGCCGCGTGTCCTCCGGTCCAGGCTCCTTGACGCCCACGGCTCCTCCTGATGGGCCGCGCCACGCCAAGTCCTCAGGCTTGGTTTTGAGGCCCAAACCAAGAAACCGTCCTCCTGATGATTTTGTGGCCAAATCACCAAACCCCACGTACAAGCTTCGGTCGTTAGCCGCTACCTTGCACCGGCTTCATGTCCGCGTACGAGCTTCGGTTGTGAGCCGCTAACTCGCACCGGAACCACGTCCCCTCGCTCGTTCTTGCCAACATGTGAACCGCACTTGATCCATCTAGCCATCGGGTCCCTCGAACCAAGCCTACTTAACTCTCCGCTCCTCGGAGGCCGCCATGGCTAAGACCTTTCGCGCCTGTTCTTCACCTGCACCGATGCAACCAAGCCGTATTCTACACCTGCAATACTTGAGCCAAGGGAGACGTCAGTCCACACCACGTTGTCAATCACTCATCACACCAGGAAGCGACCATCCACCGGTCCTCGGACACACCGGGTCCTCAATCTCCCCCTTGATGAGTGCATTGACAACACACACATAGTAACCAATGATAATAAAAGAAAAAGAAAAGAAATCGAAAACCAATCGCTCAAGCAAGTGACCAAAAGCAAGAACAAGCCAAATCAAAGTCACTCACAAGAGAAAACTCAAAAAATGCCGACCCTTCCGTAGGAAGCGAAAAGGGATCAACACCATCGGCAAAAGAGCAAAGCACAAAACACAAGCCAATTCACTTTTCAGAACACTCAAAGCACTCCCCCTGCAAAGATGCAACTCAAAAATGCTCAAACTCTCACAAAACTTTCAAAATCTTTTTCAGAAATTCTCCAGAAATTCTCCCCCTTTCCAAATGCTCCAGAAATTCTCCCCCTTGTTGACAATGCACAAATCAAGGCAAAAATGTACAAAATGCAATTACAAGCTTCTCAAATATACAATGAGCAATACAAAATGCTACAAGTTAGAGAAGAGGCAAACTAGATAGTTCATCATGACACACGGGCATTGCCATCAACAAGGTAAAGACATATAGCCAATTGACAAAGCCATGATCAATTTATTCAATTATATCGAAAATGTCACCACATGAGCAAAGTCCCAAACATGGATCATTTAAGCAAAAATAACTTCATCTCACCAAGATCATGAAAGGACAAGCATTCTTGACAAAAGACCATTACAAACGCCCAAATTCTATCTCATGTCATGTCAAAGCACGGAGCCATGTGTTCACTTCTCAAGGGAGACTTCTCGGCAAACAACATGCAACCGCTTAGCACCCATGTGTGCAAGTGTGTGCAATGGTGAAAGCATAGAGACATGAGCATAAATTTCTTCAAAAGTATCCTTTTCTATCTTTCTTCTTTCATGCATAGACATCTCATTTTTCAAGTTTTGCACATTAAGCATGGCACATGAAATGTCTTTGCAACAAAAAGAAGCTTATGCTCCTCCACAAGATAAAGCATGGGCTAAACATTCATAATGACAAAGGTATTTGACCCAAATGAAAAGAACAACACATCCTAGCATGATCTTAAGCAAGATATAGCCATTTCGGCTCAAACAAGACATGCAAAGGCATTTACTCATGGGTGAAAAGAGTTTAAGTTCAGTTTGTCATCTTTAATTCAAAAATTGACTATCTCAAAAGTATATATATCAAAACCATCAAGAGAATAACCAATCATACATCCAATCCCTAGCAAGCCTGCCTAAACTCTAAAATGTAGCAAGTTGTACCAATCACTGCATATAGGAGAAGCTCATCCTAAGATATGATACAAATGCAGCATGATATATCACAAGATGCAAAGATGAAAACTAAACATCAAGATACAAAAGCAGAAAAATGATACATCAAGATACAAAGATGGTACAATAATATACATATGCTACAAGAGAAGCCTCCAAAACTCAGCTCAGAAAAACGCACACACACCAAGTTCCCCTCGCAAGCGGGTGAAGGTAGCTTGGTCAAGTGGTTTGGTGAAAATGTCTGCAAGCTGGTTTTAGGTAGAAACATGGGCAAGCTCGAACTCAATGCACAAGCGTGATCAAAGCATAACCATAAAGCTCCCCCTGGAATGTGCAACCAAAATGCAAATCCAAGGTTCAGGTTCAAACATCAAACTTCCCATAATATGCACAACCAAAGTGCCAACACAACAAACTCACAAACTCATGCAATCCAAAAGCTAAAGATACACAAGTGAGTACAAGAGTGTACAAAAGATATACTCACAATACAAAGTGTACAAAGGCCACATCGAGGCCATCAAAAAGGTGTGGAGAACCATCAAACCTTGATCACCCAAAAGACCAAGAATCACCAAGCTCATGTTCTCCATACCTCCCACCTGCACAATCAAAAACGAGAGCGAGAAAGAGCGAACGACTCGACACTGGGGTTAGCACAGAAAGAGTTAAACCAGTGTCGGGCCATCTGCTCAAAAGAGGGGTTAGCAGAATCAACACTACTACGTGGAACCCTCTCACGTCTCACCGTAGGACCCCTAGCACCACGCGGGGGAAAACTTGGCGTAGACTCTCTCCTCGCCTCAAAGCTACGGTCGAACCTCCCTGAACTAAACTGACCACGAGCAGGAGGCCGCCTAGCAAACTCACCACGAGCTGGAACACGGCGACTACTCAAAGAAGGAACTGTACGCACAAAGGCCTCTCTCCTAGGCAAGGGTGAACGAGACACAGGCACCCTACGGGAAGAGTAGTACCTGTCCTTGTTACCCAACTCCTTCTCTCGCCTCACTTCTCTCTTCTTCCTCCAACAAAACTCTTCTAGGTGACCATCCCTTCCACAATGATCACAATGGAAGCGGACTGGTTTTGGCTTTGGGGTTTCTCTCGGCTGTGGGTTCTCTCTCTTCTGGTAAACCCCACTCTTCACAAAGGTCACTCTCTTTTGGAAGTTGTTTGTCTTTGGGGGAAACTTGGGAGGATCTGGAGTGGTGTCAAGCTTGTTCAACAGGTGGTTGGGTTTAGGTGAGAAGCTGTTCTTTGGTGGAGTTTTCTCTGGTGGTGTTGGGGTGTTTGTGGTGGAACTGGTTTGCTCTCTCTCTTTCTCACCACTACACTCACCAGCTTTCTCAGAACCCAGACCACGACCATCAGCTCTCTTGAACCCAGCAATCAACATCTTAAGCTGTGGTTCACGACACGACAACCAACCCAAACACTGTTGCAATTCATCATTCTCATCTTGCAAACGATCAATACATTTTTCTAGCTCAACATTCTTCAAAGCGACAACATCACAAGCAGAACAAGAATTTGCAATAGGAGATTTCAATTGAGCTTCAAGCGAACTAATCATGGTGCGAGATTCAAGCAACTGAGCATGTAAAGCAGGACAAGAAGTACAAGCACCTAGCAGAGAGGATCTAGACTTCAACTCAGCAAGCTCAACCCTAGCACCTTCTAGTTCATCAAGGCATGTCATGTGTTTGTACTTAAGAGCTACCAAATCAGCAAGATGCACATCACAAAAAGAGCATTCAATCTCATCAGAAACAACAGGAGCATCTTTCAACACACCAATCTCAGACTCAAGCTCAGCTATCCTCTTGCTAGACTCACAAAGCAAAGACTCAATATCCATCGCCTTCTTTCCAGTCTCAGAAAGTAAGGCCTCAAGCTCAGCTATTCTTTCCTTTGACTCTCCTAGCAAAGACCTAAACTCTCTCTTCTCCATGTTGGTCTTTCTAAGCACATCATCACGGTTATCGACCAACTGCTCTAGCCTAGCAATCTCCTTACTCAAAGAGGCAGGATCGGTTGATACCTCATCCTCGGAGTCAGAGTCGGAGTCGTAGTCGGAGATGTTCTTGTTGTTGGAGTCATGCGCCATGGTGCAGAAGTTCATAGCGACGCCAGAAAGCCCGTTGAAGTTGCGGTTCCTATGCTTCTTCTCCTTACGGTGGCCGCGGTCTTCATCCTCGCTGCTCGAGCTCGAGCTGACGAATGTTCAGTGTTCTCCTCCTTGTTCTTGTGCTTGGAGTGGTGCTCGTCCTTGGAGCGGTGCTTGTGCTCGTCTCGCGGGCGGTGCTTGTGCTTCTTGATTTCCTCTAGGCACTCGGCGATGAAGTGGCCCTTCTTGCCGCACCGGTAGCACGTACTCCCCACGCGCCTCGAACCCTTCCGGTTCTGGTACATGCGCTTGAACCTCCTCGTGAGCAACGCGAGATCCTCCTCGCTCAGCACCTCATATTCCTCATCTGGAAGAGACACAAGAGAAGACAAAGCAAAGTGTCTGGAAGTATTAGCATGTCCATAACCAGAGCCACCGACTAGAGCCAGACTATGGGGATCAGTCGGACTCTTAGCCTTGGCAAGCAGCTGTCTATCAACCTCAGAAGACTTCAACTTCGAGAAAAGCTCATCAACAGACAAAGTTTCATAGTTAGCCGACTCCATGATCGCCTCAACCTTGGCACCCCAAACGGATCTATCAAGTGCTTGCAAGAGCTTGATATCTCTGTCATGATCCGAGTATGGGAGGATGGTGATGTTGGCTTTCATGTTGTTGACTATGGCGGTAAAGCGCTGGAACAAAGCATCAACAAACTCTCCAGGCAAGTGAGCAAAATTCTCATATTCTCTGCGATACATCGAGAAAAGCCTAGCCTTCACATGGCTATCACCACCGTGGGCTACCTTGAGCTTCTGCCAGATCTGGCTAGCTAGGTCCTCGCCCATAACACGCTCAAACTCCTCGGTCGACAAAGCACGAAACAAGTAGTCAACAGCTCTAGCGTTTGCCTCAAATTTATCTCTCGCATCCTAGGCATCTAAGTTGGTGGGATTGACATAGTGTTCATCTTTGGTCACATCCCACATCAACTTTCCTTTGCCTCACAAGAAAGCGCCCATACGCGCGACCCAATTCGGATAGTTCTTCCCATCGAAGTGCAGAGGCCTGGAACCCCGATCTTGGTACGCCATCTTTGGATCTTAGACTGGTTAGAGTCGCAAAGACCCGTAACCGGCTTTGATACCAACTGAAGGACCGAAACAGCGACCAGAGAGGGGGGGAGTGAATGGGAGCCGATAAAATTTCTTTTCAAATCCGGCTTTTCCCAAATCAACACCAAGCCAACCAAACGATCTAGCCAAGATCACGTAGCTACTGAGAAGCTAATGACCCTAGGAACTAGATCAAAGCAGCAGAAAAAGAATCGGACAAATCGAGTACAAGACGCGGCCTCAACAGGAAGAGTTCAACGACAATTGCACGGGTCGTTTGATCCGACCGGACATGAAAAGCACCGGTCGGATTGATAGCCTATGCTCCGACCGCTACCATGAGAAAACAACAAATCGAATCAGTGAAAAACACATGGGTCGATTGATCCGACCGCACATGAAAAGCACCGGTCGGATTGATCGCCTATGCTCCGACCGTTGTTGAGTGAAAACCACCGGTCGATTGATGCGACCAGTACAAGTGCCTCCGGTCGGATCGATAGTTCAACAGTCGAGTCACTGATCTAACCTTTCCCTCAGTGCGATCGGATGATCCGACCTGTACAAGAGCCACCGATCGGATCAATAGGTCAACAGTCGAGTCACTGAACTCACTTTTCTCTCAGCGCGATCGGATCATCCGACCGTGGGTCGATCGGAGCATTCAATCAAAATATCGACCTTCTACCCCGGAGAGTTTGCAAGGCTGCGAAGGCTAGCGGTCGATTGATCCGACCAAGCCAAGGAAGGTCGATCGGATCAATAGATCGACACAGAGAAAACTGTCAACTCGAGATTGCAAAACTGCGAAGCCCTAGCGGTCGATTGATCTGACCCAGTCAAGGAAAAACCGATCGGATCAATAGATCGACGTAGCGAAAAGGTCAACTCGAGAATGGATCTCCCAAACGACTTGGAGTCTTGAGACAAGATTTTGGGTAGATGATATACACCTCAAGGAGAGGCTATGCCCCATAGATCTTGGCCTCAAATCTCCTAGAACTCCTGCAATCACAGATCTCGTGAACAACACCAAGAACTCGAGTTCATCCCAAAAACTTCAATTCCAAAGCGATTCCCGGCGTTTGGGGGCAAGAGATCACCAGCAAAAGAGGCACAAGGCACTCATACGTGAATCCCCAAAGAAATCCAAGAGAAAATGCCCAAGGAATTGAAGAACGAAAATCACCAAAAAATAGCTCCGAAAATTGGAAAAAGAAAAGGAGCTCGTGGATTCAAATCATGGCACGAAATTGAACTTTGGATTACTTCACCATGTGCGGTTACAATAGGAATGGCAACGGGTCGGGTTCGGATCGGGTGGAGTGTCTGGGCACCCAAAACCGAAACCCGAACTTAAAACCCGAAACTGCACCGAAACCGAAACCCGCGGATACCCAAAACCCGATTGGATACCCGAAACTTGTTTTGTATGGCAAAATATTAAGAATGATGATGACTTTTTATAAACATATGCATGATATATAACATATTCATATGTATAAACAAGAGGCAACAAATAGTAAATAATTGTATGAGTCAAGTTAGAGTAGTATATAAGTAAACAAGTTATTATTAGTATATTATTTTTTTGAAAGATATTATTAGTATATTATAAAACATGAGTTTTAATTCCTAATGATTGATTTCGGTTATCCATTGGGTATCCACGGGTGAAAAACCAAACCCGAAATCGAACCCAATAGGTTTCGGGGCCCCGAACCCGAAAACCGTGGGTGAGAAATTCAAACCAAAACCAAACCCGCTAGACCCGAAACCCGCGGATATCCGACCCGAAACCGCCCCATTGCCATCCTTAGGTTACAAACCACTTGCTAGCACAAACAAAGATAGAATGGCGAAAAGATCAAATCAAAGATCCCTCCTCTCTCTCCCTCTCAAACCCTAGAAAAGACCCTCTCACAAACAAATGAGATGTCTACCACCTATCCTCACCAAGGGATGGCTGCCCACAATAGCCACTCCTTATATATATAGGTGCCCTGCAAATGTCCAGAACGCCCTCACATGAAGCATACAACACAATACCCCTTAGGGGCAAATTTGTCATAGTTGCGAATATTCTTCCGGCTCGGACCGCATCCGCCGCAACCTTGCTTCCCTCCGACGCAAGCTTTGCGACCACGCCGCGTGTCCTCCGGTCCAGGCTCCTTGACGCCCACGGCTCCTCCTGATGGGCCGCGCCACGCCAAGTCCTCGGGCTTGGTTTTGAGGCCCAAACCAAGAAACCGTCCTCCTGATGATTTTGTGGCCAAATCACCAAACCCTGCGTACAAGCTTTGGTCGTTAGCCGCTACCTTGCACCCGCTTCATGTCCGCATACGAGCTTCGGTTGTGAGCCGCTACCTCGCACCGGAACCACGTCCCCTCGCTCGTTCTTGCCACCATGTGAACCGCACTTGATCCATCTGGCCATCGGGTCCCTCGAACAAGCTTACTTGTCTCTCCGCTCCTCGGAGGCCGCCATGGCTAAGACCTTTCGCGCCTGTTTTTCACCTGCACCAATGCAACAAAGCCGCATTCTACACCTACAATACTTGAGCCAAGGGAAACGTCAGTCCACACCACGTTGTCAATCACTCATCACACCAGGAAGCGACCATCCACCGATTCTCGGACACACTGGGTCCTCACACTGATTGTAAACATGGCACATGGTTGCCGGTCAAGGTTTCCTTTTTTTCAAATAATATACCGTTGTAATTATTGTCAACCCTTACCTTTACAAGGATATTATTTTAATTTCCTACTAATGTTATATTTGCACTTTAAATTTTAAAAATGCACGTATTGTGGGACGAAATAGAGACAATCTCACTTGGAGCATTTGTGTTATTGCCCCAACTTTTGAAGTGTACTTGTGATTTTGCCTTCATTTTTTTTAACTTTGTAATTTTGCCCTTTACTATTCATAAGTCAATGCGATCTTGCCTATAGTCAATGGTCAAAACAAGGCAAAATTTGTAAAGACTAAGGGGCAAATTCACAAAAAAATGTAAAAATCCAAAGGTTAAATTATAAAGTTAAAAAAAACGAAAGGAAAATCACAGTTGCACGGGCAAGAACATAAAAAAACCCTCTCATTTAATATTTATTAGAGAGTCCGATCGGGTTTCTTAAAAGCTACTGGCCCTTCCTACCCTCCCCGCACTTCACGGCCGACGTGGAGCTCAGCGGAGCCTCCGACTCCGCGCGACGCGAGAGCACCCACGCACCGCGTTCTGGCAGTTTTGCAAAAAGGTCCCTCAATTTCTCAAAATTAATTTGCAGTCCACCGCACCTGGAAGGGCCCAAACCCTAGACCCTCTCCTCCCCGCCGGGCCCCGTCACCCTGCACCCCGCTCTCCTCCACGCCGCGCCCCGTTGCCCCATCCCCCGCTCTCCTCCCCGCCGCGCCGCCGCACGAGATTGCGCAGATCTAGCGGACCTCGCCGCCGGTCCCGCAGCCGCCCGCGCTGGGCCCCTCTCATCTCCCAGCCGCCACCCTCCCAGCTCGTCGCCTCCTCCGCGCCAGCACGGACCCCGCCTGTGGCCTCTTAGTTGTTCGGCCACACGTTGGGGAGGCTTGGTGAGGCCGGCAGAGCTCGATGTCTCAGCGTTCTGCCGCCTGACGGAGCTCAACGCCCCAGCCGTGGAGCGACCCAGGTGAACTGCATGCCCTTTTTATGTCTCTCCCTCCCCCTGTGTATTTTAGCTGCCCAATCCACCTCCGGATCTATCCATGTGAACATTAGCCTAGATCCCGCATTCCTGTGCAATTTGTGATGTTTTTCCAGTGATTTTAGGGATGTAGGGCAGCTACATCCTCTGTAGTCATGCTTGATTTTGTTACGCCTGATGGCTGATGCAGCAGCCAACTGTTTTGCACAAAATAAAAACACACCAGGTATTACTTGTACAAATTTAGATAGGAAATGGCTTATACTAGGATCTTTAGCTTTCTGATTGTTTTGCAGATATGCCGAAACAGGACACATGTTAATACATTTGCTTAATCAAAATTGTATATTCATCATGGAGAACAAAATTTTGCTTGCAGCAAGCAACCAATCAGACTAACGATCCATTGGAGTCAGTACACATGTTTTTGCTCCTGAAAGTAGCTTATCTAAAACTAATACATGATTATGAAGCTGAGAGTAGTAATAGAGAGATATCCATACTTTTCCATTAAATTAATTTTCCCTGCACCATTGTGCATCACTATCGGATAACATTAATTTCATCTTCTATGTCCTGCAGTTTGTCTGAACTGGTACAGCCATAGTCACGAGAGTTTCATTTCCTATGGAGCCTTGCATTGGTCATGCCATAATCAAGGCAGTGAATTCTAGAAATTCTGGATCTGATATAATTAAAAATAGCATAGTGCTGTGCGGTTTGAAAACCATCCTGTGTTTGATACATGTTCACAAATTGCAATTGCACTATGCATCTTCTCTTTGAAACTTTTCAAATGCAGTGATAGTGCGTGTATTTGTATCTGAGCCACCAAATTTTGTTATGAGTAGTGGGTGTATGTGGTATGGCACGAGTAGTGGTGAAAGTAAAATAATCCCTAGAGGTTAAAGGAAAAAGTTCTCTAGGTATCCTTTATTTTCATGAACCTCTGTATTGTGTATAGCACAACTGAGCTACCAAATCCTTTTGTTGTTCATCAAAATAATTTTGGAACTTTAAAATGCATTTTGGAGTTACAAAAAAATATTTACCAAAGGTCTGTTCTGATTGCTCAATTATTGTTGCTAGCTCAGCTGAGTCTTTTGAAGTAACATGATGAGGCGCAGGCCGAGTTTAATTTTGTCTATCCCAACTGCGACTGTTCTGAATATTTGGCCAACCAAAATAAAGCACGATGACAATTCGGCTATTCTTTCTTCCATGTTTTTTATGTGTTTTTTGTTGCCTTCCATATGCAGCGTCCCATTCCAGTAAAGCAATGTTTCTGTGTACCAAGTTCTGCTCTTGCCATTTCAGTAGCTCTTACAGATCTCAAACTTCTGTGTATCTAGGGTGAGCACTGAGCAATGAAATGAGTGTACAAGACCAGAAATTATTCTGAACTATTATCCTGAAGCGTCAGCACACAGAGGACTATGCAGGAGTGTGAAGCAAACATGAGGACGGTTACACTCCCAGGTACTGAATGCACTTCTTTCTCCCTCAGTTTGGTCTTTTGTTACACTCCATGTTTAGACCTCTCTGTGTTTGCATAGTTTTTGTCAATCGGACGTCGAACGGGATGATACAACCTCATTGAACTGGGAGGTTAAGGTGACATGGGCCACTGGCCACACAGACCATGCCAATAATTTTGTAAGCACTAATATTGTCTCCCAATTTTTCATATGTAGCTCCATTTCAGAAATAGTGGACTGATGATGAATTACTTATCAATCTCTACTACCCTGGGAGGACTGACTGTAGTCAGCACAGATATTTGTGTTTATCCATGACAATTAATCTACTTACTGGATGCAGACTCTTTTCTATTTTAGATTTTTAGTTAGAATTGCATATACTTTAATCTTGGCCAAAGGATACCTTAAGTTTTATCCATCTTTCATTTATGCTACCACTCTACTACTGTTTTGATACTTGAGCTTTTAGATTGTATTATCAGAAGGGTTGACTAATTTTAAAAAGTCATATCTTTACAGTCTATTTAACAAGATGCTAAGTTAATTTTGTGAGAGCCCTTCTATGGAAATGGCTGCATGTCTACAGAAGCAAACAACGCAAACATAGACCCCTCACTTCCAAAAAATGATGCCTTCTATTTTTCTTTATTTCTTCATATTGACTTCTTTTCATATCTTTCTAATTTCTCATTCAGATTGAGGGTTGTCATTGAAGTAGTTTAGATTGCTGATTACCTTCTGATTATATAGCAAAATGTTATATAGAATATAAATTGGGTAGTTGTGTTTGGCAGTTGATCCCCTGTTCATTTGTGTGAGCTGAGTCATTCTGTGTTTGAGCCTTCAAGCTGATCTAAATTTGGCAGATGGTATTATTTCCATATACAATGGATTGCCATTTCTTTGCCATGGTTGAGCTTTTGGAGAAAATTTTTATGATTGTTTCATTTGAAAAGTTATGTTGTTCCTAATTCCCACCATAGTCTAGAATATTGCTAGCCCTTTATTGAATATACATATTTCCCTCTAAAAGTTTATAGCTACCATTGTTTTTCTTTGCTTAGCAGTGATGTACTTATTCTCCTTTTTCAGTTGTGTCCGTAAATTTGACTTAGCAAATTTGATCCTTCTATAGTTAGTTCTATTCGATGGCTTTCTTGAGCATGTAAAAGAGAATGCTGCTAATGCCCTAAAGGTATTGTTTATTACTGCAATGTTTAGCCCATAATACAATTTTGCCCATTATCACATGGGGTGCTATCGAGCCAACAGATTTTGATGGAGTATGGGTTCATGTTACATGTGTCTGGTTTTGATCTAAAGCCTCTTTTCCGGTTGAGGAGACAACAGAGCCAAGCTATGGGAATATTGAGTATTCCTACAGAGTACTTTAAGAAGGAGAATTCTTTCACTGCAATTTATTGATGGTTTCAGCTGACAAGTAGAGAAGAATTATTTCTTGGTAAGTATGCGCCTAATAATTTAGCAATGCATCTTTATGGATGGGCAGAACTACCCCTAGGGACACATCATTTTCAAACAAGTTCCCTTTTTCTTCACTGCACTTGCAGTTTTATGGTCGATAGTCCTAGGTTCCTGTGTGTTTGGGTTCTCTTAGGTATAGTCTAGAACATGTCCTTACACTTGATTACTTTTAGTGCTGTGACAGAAAACATGAAATATTATTTCAGTTTGGTTAGTGATTTGTAGTGCCTTTGATTACCAGTGAGTCTCTTTCATGGCTACTAGCCACCTCTATTATATATATCCTATTCGGACAGAGAAGACAATGTTTTATGGAGATGTGTGAGTTTCTTTTATTTTTAAATCCACATGGCTTAGTGGTAACTCCCCAACCCACCTTCAGTCATCAACACATTTGAGATTAATGAAATATGCAAGAAGTGGTTTAGTTTTCTACAAGAAAGCAAAGCATGGATGTTTTATCAGAAACTGCCAGTATAGGTTAAGCATGATCAACATATACTATTAGAATGTGCAGGACCTGCAAACATTATTGCAATTACCATTGGTGTGCGCTGTGTGCACTCAAGTCTGAAAAAGTACTATGTGTTATGGAGATTGGATACTGAGCACAATACTAAGAATGGAATTTATTGTCGGTTATCTCCATATTTCCAATAACTTTTTCTCATTGGACCCACTGATGATGTAATTTGCTTAACTTTCACTGATACGTGAGTGTGGCAGATTGAGTGGCTAAGTTTATTTTTCACCTGGGCTATTCTACGTAATTTGCTTAATATACAACATATGTCTTTCACTAGCATTGTGGAATTTTGTAGTTTGCTGCAACTTCAGAACTCAGCATGTAAAAATTCCTTGTATTGACTCGAAATGACTCATGTACTGTGAGGTATGAAAATACTTAACTGCACTAAGAACTGAAGAATTACGGTTGAGGTTAGAAAGATGAGGGCATATAGAAAATGAGCTGTTATGTTTGACACAGGGCTCAAGCCTACTTTTATATGTTATAATTTTTCATTCCTTGGTAATTTTATTTTTCATAGCAATCTGATATGACATTCTACCGCAATTGGCCCAACAAGTCTGCCTTCTGATTTTGGGATATACTTGTCTTGTGTATGTGTAGTGCAGCAGAAATGCATCAGGGTTTGCTGCTGTGCACAGTGTGCTGTGGCTCGGAGATCATCAACCAGTAGCAAAAGGGCATTTTCTGGTGTTCGTCTGAAGTTCTGCTGGACAACAACCTGAATGGCATTGCCATGTACATCCATTTCGACGTTGTTGCCGGCGTTGTGCTCTGTTGCCGTCCTGTGGACGTTGGGTGACTGAAATAATAATCTGAGATGGTGAGAAATTGCAGTAGCATGGATTCCCTGGTGGTTCCCGAAGAATTAGGAACAATTTAGAAAGTTGAACATACTTGCGTGTAGGAGCAGTTTTATCTCTTACTGTTTAGAACATTGAACATACTTGCGTGTAGGAACATGAGTAAATCGTCAGGTCAGATAATACTGCAATGATATGACAGATCATTGTGCTGCATAGGATTAGAGTGTTTCACGGTTGAGACCTAGGCCATGGCCTAAATACAAGTTGTGTTGCCATTAACTTAAACAGGAATTAGATGAAGCAAAGTGCTGTTAATATCATAAAAGGAATGAATTAAGGCTCAAATCGATAGCTGGTCAATGACTAGATGCACTGGATGCCAACTTGTTCTATTCTGTAAATATGCCATTCAGTTAGAGAAACGGTGGTGCCTAACATGCCTAACCCGAACAATCTTGTCTCTGAACTGCTCGAATACGTTGTATTTTGATTTCTTCTTCTGGTGTATTAATCTTGTCATGCTCGTGTTGGTTGTTCAGATTCAGTCTTCAATTAACCAGTGGAATATGTGTGAATGTTAAAGAGGATCCTTTCCTAGATGATTGTGCATCAATTTGGCATCAATTCCTATCTGTTTCTTTGTTCCTTTCCATGCTGTCTACACACTCAAACGTCTACAGTTGGTGATGGGGCGCGCAAAGCGCGCTTAATGTTCTAGTTTAATTAGATGTGGCTGGAGTTCCTGCAAATAAGCTGCCGCGGCTGCCCCTCCTTGCCTCTCTCGTTGCCGCAAGCCGGTGCTCCACCTCGCATCCCGCGCAGGCCGCCGGCCTCACCGCGATGGCCGCCGGAGCCGCATCTCCTCCTATCACCGCGGGGGCCTCGAGGTATTAGGGGCAACAGAGTAGTGGGTGCTGCTTGCCGTGGGTGGAGACGCACCTCGCGGCGCAAGGCACCGCGGTTCACGAGTCACGACGCCGCGGATGGCTTGGATGCGTCGCTTGTGTGAATAGCACCGTCGTGCTTGGCCGTAGAGGGTGCTCGCCTAGCACGGCACTTCTGTTGGCTACTGTGGATGAGCGCAGGTGCAGAACCATCCGGAAGATAACAGATGAGATCAAAGCCCCTTTTCTTTTCAGCACGCGCGACTTTGGATTATGGTGCGGGTGCAAAGGTTCATTTCATCTTCTTTGCTTGTGAATTCGGAACTTGTGTTTTCCCTTTCTGTTTGTTTCTTCAATTCAAATAATGGAAACTGAATGCTGGGCATGGGCAATTCTTGGATTTTGCTTTTTTTCCTTTTTCAATGGATTCAATCGAAGGCACCAGAAAAATCTTGCGCATCTTGTGAACGTTGATCTAAGCATGCTCACGCTCAAGCGTTCATAAACTTTTTTCTTCTGATTTGGTTGAGAGGAATTTTGATTATTCAACTTTTATTTACAAGCCCCTAATTCAAGGCACAACAAACATTGGAAAGGGATTGTAGGCTCATATCCTTATCCCTTACCCGCCTGATGTGCATCCAAACTCCAGCTTAGTGTTACAACACCTGGGCCTAGTAGGCCTGCTTCATCCGGGCTTCCGACCTTCATCTTTCGCTTATCTCGAATTTAGCCCATATTCGTTCTGAATTAATCATTTATCCTGTATAAACTAAAATCCTCTAAAAACACATGCATATACGAAAACGTACCGGTTATGAAGTATGATCAATAGTTTAGATATTAAATTCATGTAAATATCGAAGCTAAACAGGGGTAAAAGTGTGTCATTTAAGAGCGCCAACACTCACCTGCCACTCATCAATTTATTGGCATGGCAACTTACCGTGTGTTTCTTCTGGGGACTAGGTGGGTTAGGTTGGCTCCAACCCACTTCTTTTGTTTGGGTTGAACCCATCTCGTGTTTGGATGAGAGGGTTAGAGCCAACCCAGTTTTTTGTTTGATTGGAGGGGTTGAGAGAGTGGGTTGGATGACACTTTAACACCGTTAGCAACAGTTATTAGCGGACCCACTCGTCATATGTGGGGCCCACATGTCAACCTCTCATTTTCCTTTCTTTTCCCATCGCTGGTCCTATTCTTCCTTATCGCATCTTGCCCCACCCTGACCCCCTTGTCGGCCGGCCTGCCCGCTCCCATGATGGTCTGGCGCCTAACCGTCGCCGCCGCGCCTGCCCATGGGGAACTCCATTGGCCGCCGTCCGCACCTATGCATCGCGCCCACCCATGAGCTCCACCAGTCGCCGTCCAGACCTCACCGTCGTGGCTGCCCATGGGGAGCTCCGCCGACCACATCTCCCCGTCGCGGTCGCCGCAGCACCTCGCCGATGCCTCGCTCCTCCCTGCCGCCGAGCGAGCCCCGCCGCGACTAGATGCGCCTCCCCGGCGGCACGCGAGCTCCCGTCGCGGCCAGCCTGCACCACCCCTCACCTCACCGCTGGCTCGCGAGCCCTTGCAGCGCCCGACCATGCCTGTCTGCCGGCGCGCGGGACCACTGAGCAAGCCCCTGCCATGACTCCTAATCTATCCGCCCGATTTGGAGGAATCTCGCGGACCCGGATCTAGCAAGCATATTCCCTACCGGGTTCACCCCAACCGACCTAGGTTCTTAACCAAACATGGGTCTAGGTGGGTCGGACCCGTTCCAACCCGCTAGAACCGTGCAAACAAACACAACCTTAATAAGTGTTATAGGGTTGGGACTGCCCACGCAAAGTTTTTTTGGCCGGAACAGCAGGGGAAGCCCCCACTGATATTTTTATAAAAGAAAGCAAACATATATGTACATGGTACACGACCGCAGGCCAAACAAAAGACCCTAGCTAGCAAGAGAAAACACTAAGGGATATTACATAACCAACTATTCAACAAATGTTTCAAGAAAGGCTTGGCCCGAAGAATAACTAAAGCAAGCTCCTCCTTGAAATGCTTCTTCCACCAGGAAAAGGAACAGGTTTGACCATCAAAGATAATTGCATTGCTATGTACCCAAATACTCCAAGCTGCCACAATTGCAACCTCTCTGAAAATCGTGCTTCCAAACGCTTGCCTAGCATGAAGAATCATTTTTGTGGTTGAGAGGGATGTATTCCAATTAATCCCTATAAATCTCCAGCAGGCAACACTAAAGGGGCAAGAAAAGATGAGATGGATGAGTGATTCATCCCTGTCTGTAGAACAGAGAACACAAGAGTAGCTTGGCAGGATCATGTTCTTCCTTCGAAGGAGACATCTTGTATTCAACCGATCTCGCAGCAAGAGCCAAAAGAAGAATTTGTGTTTTCCAAGAACACGAGATTTCCACATCCATTTGAAAACCGGGGAAGCCTGGGCATCACCTTTTAGGGTAATATAAGCTTTCTTAGAAGTGTATGTCCCCGAGCCCCACATATAACGCCAATGATCATGCTTTGTCAAGGGCTGCTGCAGGCTTTGTATGGCAGAGGTCAGGAGTTGAAGTTGAGCTGAAGCTTCGACAGATGGTGGAGTGAAAAAATTAGCATAAGCATCATGTTGGAGAAATTTAGCAACCAAAATATTTGCATCTTTCACAAAAGAGAATAGCTGTGGATATTGCCATTGCAAGATGCCTAGATCCTAGAGATCTTTCCATAACATCACCATAAGTCCATCCCCAACCGTGCATGAGGCAATCATTGAATTTCTCAGCTAGGGTCATCACATCACGCCACCAAAATGAACCAGAGAGTGTCTTGACATGTGGAGCAATCGACCTTTTGTAAAGACAATTCCAGGTAATATGCACCCAGGGTAGGTCATCTCTATTATAGAATTTGTGCAAGAATTTCATCAGCAGAGCAGTATTCTGAGTCTTGAGATCAACAATTCCCAGCCCACCCTGATCCTTTGGTAGACAAGCTTTACTCCATGCTACTAGGCAGCCACCCTTTCTATTCACATCACCTCTGTCCCAAAGGAAGTGCTTTCGATACTTGTCAATTTGCTCAATGACCCAGGCTAGAAATTTGAGAGTACACAGATAAAAAGTAGGCAGGGAACTCAGCACTGAATTAACTATGATTAATCTGCCAGCATAGGATAAGAAGGTGCTCAGCCCCATCAGACGTCTTTCAATTCTATTAAGCAGTGGCATCCATTCTTGTACTAATGGTCGTGTTGTACCCAGTGGTAGTCCAATAGATGTGAAGGGCATAGATCCAACCTGGCATTCCAGGACTGCTGCAAGTTGTTGGGCTTTGTCATCATCAACATTAATAGAAACAAGGAAGGATTTGTTGAAATTCACCTTTAGCCCAGTGGAGAGTGCAAAGTCATGAAGGAGCTGCTTAAGGAAGCCAAGTTGTGCTGGCTCAGCTAGCATGACAAGCAAAGTGTCATCAACATATTGTATAATAGGATAATCTCCCCCAAAAGTTGAACCCAGAGGGTGCTGTAAATTACCCTGAGGGCAGGCATGACTTATCAGAGACTGCAATAAATCAGCAGCCAAGACAAAGAGCAAGGGAGACAGAGGATCCCCTTGTCTAACACCTCTCTTACACTGAAAGGGCTTTCCTGGAATGCCATTCAGAAGAACAGAAGAAGAACCATAGCAAAGGATGGACCTGATACAATTAACCCACTTGTTAGAAAATCCCTTGTGCTTGAACGTGGCCAAGATGAGATCATGCTCCACCTTATCAAAAGCTTTTTCAAAGTCAAGCTTCAACAAAACTATCTCCTTCTTTGATTTATGGCAAATATGCAGGAACTGAAATGCCCAAGCTAAACAATCTTGAATAGTGCATCCTTTAATAAAACCATATTGGTTAGCATGCACAACTTTAAGAATAACAGACTGTAATCGATTTGCCACAAGTTTCGTGAGCAGCTTCAATGTGTAGTTGAGCAGAGAAATTGGCCTGTAATCATTGACCCCTAAAGGAGTGTCTTTCTTCGGAATGAGGGTGATGAGGGAGGAATTAATGCACTCCAGATTCACTTGCCCTCTTTCAAATGCTTCACAAAGCCTATAAAACTCCTATGCAATGATGGGCCAACATTTTTTCATTAAGAATCCATTGAAACCATCAGGGCCAGGGCATGATCAGAAGGCATGTCCCTGACTGCATTTGCAATTTCCTCCTTTGGAAAAGGATGATCTAATTCTGGAAGCACCACTGGACAAATAAGACTTTGAAGATCAAAAAGAATATCTGTGAATTCAGAAACACCAAGCCTGTCCTTAAAAGAAGACCATAAGATCCCAGCTTTGAAGTTGTGATCAAAGACAGTCATCCTCCAGCTGCAACTGTGCAATCTGATTTCTTCGAAAGGAAATAGAGGCAACAACTTGGAAAAAATTAGTATTTTCATCTCCAAACTTCACCCACCTGATTGTAGCTCTTTGCTTCCAATATTTGCGTTTAGCTTCTAAGAGAGAGGCCAAGTGGGTCTTCACTGCCTTCTTGAAATTCCTTTCAATTATAGACAGTGGCCTTTGGTCTTCTAAGCCATCCAACATACCCAAAATCCAGCTACAATTGTTAATCAATTTGCCTAACTTAGATAGCTCTCTGCTCCAGGCTTTGAGCCCCTCCCTGAGCTGCTTGAACTTGCCTGAGATGGTTTTAGCCATGTTACTAAAAAAAGGGTTATTGTTCCAGTGCAGCTCCACTGTCTTCATAAATCCTAGAAAGTCAGCCCAAAAGTTTTCAAACCGAAATTGCTTGGACTTAGGGATAGCAATGTCAATAATCATAGTGTATGGCACATGATCTGAAGTGGGTCTAGCCAAAGGTTGAGCTTTGGTTGCAGGATAATGTAACACCCAAGAAGCAGAGGTGAAGACCCAATCCAATTTTTCTAACAAGGGATCAGATTGCATATTGCTCCAGGTATATTTTCGTCCCTCAAAAGGAACATCTACCAGGTCAAGTTGATGGATCAAATCATTAAACAACAACATATCAGAGACAGAACCCCTGGCTTATTTTGATTTTCTGAGCCTATGATAAAATTAAAGTCACCAACCAACAACCAATCCTCCAAGCCATTAGTGTCAAAATAGCCAGTTAACAAAAGAAGCTTTCTCTGCAGGTGTTGAAGGGCCATAGATATTGGAAACATGAAAATTCTGCCCAGAAACAGTTGACTTAAATTTCATAGAATGAAACACTTCTCCTTCAAAAAGGTTACCATTCCAAATAGTCAGCAGCCCACCAGAGGCCCCATAAGAGGGACTGAAGCTAAACTTTTTTAAATGCCGTGGGCAGAACTTAGAGATGTACGCAGTGTCAAAATTTTCATGCTTAGCTTCCTGTAAACAAATAATAGATGCACCACTTTCACTTATCTTATCACGGACACAATCCTACTTCGCCTGTGAATTGATGCCCCTCAGATTCCAAACCAACACATTCCATGAGTTAAATGTACTCATTAGGAAAACCATTTAACATCCAGGAAGGAAAGCTCATCCACAACCAGGGGAGAGCAACATGCATAAAAGGATAAAAGCATTTGGAAGCCAAGCACACATGCATAGAAACATACCAATTCAGGGTAGATTCTTGGAGGTTCAGAAAAGCTAGAGAAATAAAAGTGCTCACACAGGAGCAGACAAGAGTAGCACGCCATAGAGTTTTGGGCAAAGGCATACATTGCCAGCCAAGGCAAAAGGAAACAAAAGAGGCTGTGAGGGCACTAGTGAGAGCTGCCCATTTAGTATAGATAGATTTATTCATTGGGAAGATGAGCCTTCAACACCTCCTCAGAAACAGCTCCAGGCTTCATTTTGAGGTACCGTCACACCCTTAAATTGTTGGATTTCAGGATGTGATTAAAAATAAAAAAATTAAACAACAATTTCTCATAATTTTAAAACTTTTTCAACATTTATTTGTTTTACAGGGAATTTAGTGTAAGAAAAGCAATTGTTTGTTCTTTTGAAATTAAATAAGTTGTTATGTGTGTTGCATTCATGTTGGTGCATTATGGTGTTTCATGAGTGCTCAGGTTTTAAAAATGCATTTATGCGACATTTAGGTTCTTCTGAGAATTTTCTGGACATTTCCAGAATTTAATTCTCTTTTCCCTAGAGCTCTTTCTATATATTAGAACGCTCTATAATCCTTTTCATGAGCTCTTGATATTTTATTTGGACTCATGTTGTCCCAATCTACCTCTGGATTTTTTCTGGAATTTTTGGGATTTTTTGGATATTTTTAGTGCCTTAAAAATCATTATCTAGAATTTCTGGAATTGTTCTTGCGCTGAAAATATTTTCCAAAAAAAAACAAAACCTTAACCCTAGCGGATCGGGCCGAGCCACCCCAGCCCAACCCGACCCGCCACCTCGCCCGGCCCGCTAAGGCCCATCGCGCCGCCGCCGCCAGACCGCCGACCTGGGCGTGCAGGCCCGGCCGCCCTCGGCGCCCGCGCCCATATAAAAGGGCAGGAGCCCTAGCCGCGTGCCCCTGCTGCTCCCTTCCGCCGCCGCCCTCTACCTCCCGTGCGCAGCGCCGCTGCCTGCAGCACCGCCGCCGGAGTAGAGCGCCGCCGGCGACCTACGCCGCGCCTGATGGCCGCCGGACAGAACCGTCGCCGCCAGGACCTTCGCCGAGCTGAGCCGAGCCGCACCTCCGCCACCTGTCCTGGTCGCCTCCTTGCCACCGGAGTGCCGCCGCCCACACGAGGCACCCGAACCGCTGCCGTCCTCCACCGCCGGGCAGAATTCTGGCCGCCGCGTCCATCTCAACCGCCGGTGAGCGCCTCCACGCGATCCCCTCACCTCCCCCTTCCCATCGCCCTCCTCGGCCGAACCCCTGAACCCCCGAATCGCCGGCGATTTGAACGCCCAGTGACACCGCCGGCCGGCCATGTGTTGGGGAAGATGACCCCTTTTGCACTTTGACCCCCGAGCTAACATGTAATTCTTTACATGTTCTATGTGTCTTGGAAGATTAGCAGAAAACCCCCTAAAAATAATAGATCCTCCGAACCAAGCCCAAGCCTTGATCTTTCTCAGATCTAACCCTGCCCTTTTCAAGATTTATGGGCACAATTTACTGTGCCTCGGGAATCTTCTTTGCTAACCCTTGTTGACTACGGTTAATTACGTATAGGTCCCTGCAGCGTTGTTTTAACCCCAGCATCTACGTTTTAGCTCCGTTTCGATCCGTTCTTGTCGCGTTAGATTCATGTCGACGCAAACAATACATTAGTGGTGATGTTACCCCAACTCGTGCTTTTATAAATTATTTCCAAATTAATTTGATTAAAGCCTATTCAAATGCCTTTTCCTGATAAAAGCAAATTAGCAGTACATGTCGGTTTTCATAACTAATATTAAGTTGACTAATACTGTCTCAATGTATTTCTAAATAAAATCTAATTAGAGCTACACCTCGGTGTTTCTAAATCGAATGTTAATTTGATTAATATAGAGTTCGTTTGGTTTTCTAAATAAAAATTAAATAGGTTATACCTCGCTTTTATGAATAAAATTAATATGATTAATACTACTATCATTGCTTTCTAATAACAAGTTGATTAGTGGAACACGAATAATGAAGCTATTCGATTAGATGTTCATGTATCTTTTTCTAAAGTTAAATGTGAATTTGCATAATTGGTACATAAACAATTCGATTTGACTAAGTCTACACTCGTTTTTCAACTACAAATATAACTTGTGTTAATTCTGAATCGGGTGTTTCTCTGAAATAACCTATGCACATGATTTCGCCTAATTAAAATATATCCAACACTTAGTCTTTTGCCTGGTAATCAGAAATCTTTCGATAGTTGTTTCTTCCCACCCGTAGTCCGCCTTAAGCGTTTCTTTGCGATCGCGTGTCCTTCGATCGAGCCTTTCCGTTTAGTTCGTTCTTTTAAAGCTTTTCTCTTTGATTTGTGTAATGTATTTATTTGTTCTTGTTTGTCTATTTGTATGCTTGTGACGTTGACTACAACGAGTAGAAGGAACGTCATCTGAGGATCTTGAAGAACAAGAGTCTGAAGACCTTGAGAAATTATTAACTGGATTTAAGGCAAGTGTAATACGGAATGATCCTTGCAACCTATTCATCTTTAATCATTCATTCATACTTGCATGTGTTTAATTTGTTTACCTTAGGGCTGTTCCTAGTCTTTTACCATATACCTTGTTATCCCGGGTTTATGCATATGGGTAGATCTTTGCTATGCGCTACTACCGTCACCTTGTTTAAATGTTAATCTTGATTTAATGGTTCACTTGAATGAGATGGTAAAACTTGCTTTTTAGCAATATGGTTCAGGGAGCTAGAGCATTTGCTTCGTGCTTTTGTCCTAGTGTCTCTCCTTAAGGTCCGGTTCATTAAGCGGCAACCCAGGAACCTGTCGCCGCCGCCGTAACTATTATGGCTCTGGTCTTGGACAAGTAACATGTACTTCTCTAGCTTGCTAGTGGTTACCGAAAGGCACTAAGTGGGGGGTGTGGGTTTTAAGTGTGGACTTGATCTATCGAGGACGGTTGAGGACCCGGTGTGTCTGAGGACCGGTGGATAGTCGCTTCCTGGTGTGATGAGTGATCGACAACGTGGTGTGGATTGACGTTTCTCTTGGCTCAAGTATTGTAGGTGTAGAATGCGGCTTGGTTGCATTGGTGCAGGTGAAGAACAGGCGCGAAAGGTCTTAGCCATGGCGGCCTCCGAGGAGCGGAGAGACAAGTAGGCTTGGTTCGAGGGACCCGGTGGCCGGATGGATCAAGTGCGGTTCACATGCTGACAAGAACGAGCAAGGGGACGTGGTTCCGGTGCGAGGTAGCGGCTCACAACCGAAGCTCATACGCGGACGAGAAGGCGGTGCAAGGTGGCGGCTAACGACCGAAGCTTGCGCGCGGGGTTTGGTGATTTGGCCATAAAATCATCGGTGGACGGTTTCCCTTCGTTTGGGCCTCAAAACCAAGGCCGAGGACTCGACATAGCGACGGCTCGGCCTGCCAGCCAGGGGCGGTCCAACCGCCCCCCAAGGGCGGTGTGACCGGTCCCACCTGGCAGGTCGCCCGTGAGCGTCGAGGAGCTTCGATCCAGAGGACACGCGGCGTGATCGCATGGCTTGCGTCGGAGGGAAGCTAGCTTGCGGTGGAAGGTGTCCCAGCCGGAAAAATCTTCGCGGAAAATGTCATATTTGCCCCTGAGGGGTATGTATCGCTTAGGGGTAGTTTAGTCTTTCGAGCACCACCATTTGGACTATATAATAGACCCCCTAGGGGTGGTGGCTGTTATCTCTTTAGTTAATTTCATTTGGCTTGTTTAGTTTTCCCCTTCTCTTCATCCTCTCCACCTAGAACTATTTTGAATCATTCATAGTTTGTACAGGTCAATTCATGGTTGGTTGATTGAGCTTAATCTCTATATCTTTGTGCCATGATTTGATTTCCTGAGCTCCTTTTCTTTTTCCCATTTTCAGAGGTATTTTCGGAGCCATTTTTGAGGGATTTTCGTTCTTCACTTTCGAGCCCGTTTTCTCTCGGATTTCTTTGGGGGAATCATGCATGAGTGCCTTGTGCCTCTTTTCCTGGTGATCCCTTGCCCCCAAAAGCCGGGAATCGGTTTAGATTTGAAGTTTTTGGGATGAACTCGTGGAGGGTGTGTTCTTCGCTAGACTTGAAATTCCCAGAGTTCTAGGGAGTTAGAGGCCGAGATTTTTGGGGCATAGCCTCTCCTTGAGGTGTATATCATCTACCCAAAGTTTCGTCTCAAGACTCCAAGCCGTTTGGGAGATCCGTTCTCGAGTTGACCTTTTTCCCGTGCTGTCTGGCAAAACCGATGCGACCGCCCTCGGTTACCGGTGTGACCGCCCCTGGCTGAAGGGCCAGGCAAGGGCAGTGCAACCGCCCCTGGAGAGAGGTGCAACCGCCCCTGGCTGAGAGTTGCTGATTCATGTGGTTTTCGTTCGATTCGTGCTGGATTTGTTCGATTCGTGTTCCTCTCTGTTGATCTTGTTCCTAGGGTCAGTAGAGTCTCAGTAGCTACGTGATCTTGGCAAGATCGGTTGGTAGGCTTTGGAGTTGAGTTGGGAGTAGCCGGATTCGTGAGAGAAATTTTTATCGGCTCCCATTCACTCCCCCCTCTCTGGTCGCCTAATCGATCCTTCAATTGGTATCAGAGCCGGTTACGGGTCTTTGCGACTCTAACCAGTCTAAGATCCAAAGATGGCATACCAAGATCGGGGTTTCGGGCCTCCGCACTTCGATGGGAAGAACTACCCGAACTGGGTTGCGCGTATGGGCGCTTTCTTGCGAGGCAAAGGAAAGTTGCTATGGGATGTGACCAAAGATGAAAACTATGTCAATCCCACCAACTTAGATGCCCAGGATGCAAAGGATAAGTTTGAGGCAAACGCTAGAGCTGTTGACTACTTGTTTCGTGCTTTGTCTGCCGAGGAGTTTGAGCGAGTTTTGGGCGAGGACCTAGCTAGCCAGATCTGGCAGAGCTCAAGGTAGCCCACGGTGGGGATAGCCATGTGAAGGCTAGGCTTTTCTCGGTGTATCGGAGAGAGTATGAGAATTTTGCTCATTTGCCTGGAGAGTCTGTTGATGCTTTATTTCAGTGTTTCACTTCCATTGTCAGCAACATGAAAGCCAACATTACCGTACTCCCATACTCGGATCATGACAGAGCTATCAAGCTCTTGCAAGCACTTGATAGATCCGTGTGGGGTGCCAAGGTTGAGGCGATCATGGAGTCGGCAAACTATGAAACTTTGTCTGTTGATGAGCTTTTCTCGAAGTTGAAGTCTTCTGAGGTTGACAGACAGTTGCTTGCCAAGGCTAAGAGTCCGACTGATCCCCATAGTCTGGCTCTAGTCGGTGGCTCTGGATATGGACATGCTAACACTCCCAGACACTTTGCTTTGTCTTCTCTTGTGTCTCTTCCAGATGAAGAATATGAGGTGCTGAGCGAGGAGGATCTCGCGTTGCTCACGAGGAGGTTCAAGCGGATGTACCAGAACCGGAAGGGTTCGAGGCGTGCCGGGTGTACGTGCTACAGGTGCGGGAAGATGGGCCACTTCATCGCCGAGTGCCCCGAGGAGATCAAGAACGACTACAACCGCAAGCACCGCCCGCGAGACGACCACAAGCACCGTCCTGTTGACGGCCATTATAACTCCGTAGTGACCGTCAACATTTCGGTAAAACGAGGATGATCATACCATGTTCCATACATAAAGTATTTTTACTGACAAATTCCACAAGTTTTGGATGAGTTGTGCTTGCAGGATGAACCAGGAGAAACAAGGGCCAAACCTGGCACAGAGCCAGGCCGGCCGGCCTAAGCCAGGCCGACCGGCCTCCCCTGGCCAGGTCTGGCCACGTCATTGATCCAGAAGCCTTGCCAAGTGCCCAGGATGATCAAGAACCGTGCAAACAACGTCGGTTTGATCCAAGGACGCGGAAGGCCTAGAGGTGAAAGCACATGGATTGAAGGGCAACCGTTACCGACCTTGGGAGAGCATCAGGACCGTTCCTGCAGAGGACGGTGCCAAGTGGCACCAGGGCCAGGCCGGCCGGCCTAGCCCAGGCCGACCGGGCTCCCTCTGTGGCCGCCACGTCTCCTCCTTCGCGTGAAGCTTAAGCAGAGCCTTGGCGTGCTAATGACGCCGACATCCATCCCCTGGAGGCTATAAAAGGAAGCTCATTCACCTTGGGAAGACACACACCACATATCTCAAGTCTTTACTTGAAGGGAGCTCTAGTATCTTTTTCATTTCTTAGATTAGGATTAGAGTTGGGAGTAGAGTCGAGTCGAGCTTAGCTCGGATCTTCGGAGTCTTCGGAGTTCTGGTAAAGCTCTTGTATCCTTTCCTTCTTTTGAAGAGGTTATTTATACAATTACTTTCTTATTTCAGAGCTTAAGTTATCTTTTATATTTCTCTCTTGCTCTTCTTTAAGAGTAAAGATCTTGCTCTCTTTAGAGCAAAGTCTTATCCCCTTTAGTTTTAGTGTAGAGTTTAGTTTAGCTCTACCGGGTTTTATCTCGCGGGTTTGCTCGCCTTGACCGGGCCGTAAGACGCCTTAGGGAAGACGGGGATTTCTCTTGACAGGCCTCAAGAGAAATCTTAATCATCGAGTGCAGACGTGGTGTCTGGCTTGTTGATTAACTAGGAAGTGTGTTGCACCCCACGGAACTACAGTGGTAGGCGGCAGGTGGTGACAGCCCTGTTTGTCCTTCGTAGTCCATCACGTTCGGGTGTATTCATAACAGTAGTGCTGAGCCTGGAGAACCCCCTCTCTCACCCCGTTCTGAGGTTCTCCCGTTCTAGCCGTCGAAGCGAGCTCTGTTCCCGGTATCTAAGCTAGGGTCTAGGCTAAGGCTAGAGTGCCTTTTGCTCCGAGTTAGAAAGAGTCTAGGTCCGGTCTCTCCCAACATCTTTCCTTTTCTTTAGGAATAGGTGCTCCGTGTGTCGCTGGTCTTTCAGACCTTCTATCCGGTCATTAACTTGACCATTATCCAACCAAACCTAGAGTTTGTGCCCCTGGGTTTGTGGCTTGATATCTCTGGCAAGATATATCATTTCATTCTTCAATACACTTTAACCATCTGCTTCCCTGTGGAAATATAAATACGATACCCTGGGGTAACTCCCGAGGTGAAGTGCTACAACGAGATATATTCTGTGCGCTTGCAGAATTCATTTTGCATACAACGACATATATCTACGCGCTCTTGAGCGTTGCTAAAACGTGACGCTAAGGAGTGCCAACACGTCCCAAGGACGAGTACCGCTCCAAGCACAAGAACAAGGACGAGAGAAGGTCGAAGAACAAGCACGGTGGACACAAGAAGAACCGATCTCGAGCGATGGTGGCAGATGCGAGCGTCATCGACACAAGCTCCACCAACACGTCGTCAAGCTCAAGCAGCGAAGATGAAGACCGCGGCCACCGCAAGGAGAAGAAGAGCTTGAACCGCAACTTCAACGGCATCTCCTTCGCCTCCGTCGACTACTGCACCATGGCGCACGACTCCGTGAAGAGCAAGGATGACTCCGACTCCGACTCTGACTCCGAGGACGAGGTATTGACCGATCCCATCTCTCTGCGTAAGGAAATTGCTTGACTAGAGGAGTTGGTCGATAACCGTGATGATGTGCTTAGGAAGACCAACAAGGAGAAGAGGAAGTTTAGGTCTTTGCTAGGAGAGTCTAAGGATAGAGTGGCTGAGCTTGAGACCTTGCTTTCTGAGACTGGGAAGAAGGCGATGGAGTTTGAGTCTTTGCTTTGCGAGTCTAGGGAGAGAGCAGCTAAGCTTGAGTCAGACCTGTGTTGAAAGATGCTCCTCTTGTGTCTGATGAAATTGAATGCTCGTTCTGTGATGTGCATCTTGCTGATCTGGTTGTGCTTAAGGAGAAACACATGACATGCTTAGATGAACTAAAAGGTGCTAGGGTTGAGCTTGCTGAGTTGAAGTCTAGATCATCTTTGCTAGGTGCTTGTACTTCTTGTCCTGCTTTGCATGCTCAGTTGCTTGAATCACGCACCATGATTAGTTCACTTGAAGCTCAATTGAAATCTCCCATTGCAAACTCTTGTTCTGCTTGTGTTGTTGTTGCTTTGAAGAATGTTGAGCTAGAACAGTGTGTGAATCGCTTGCAAGATGAAAATGATGAGTTGCGACAATGTTTGGGTTGGTTGTCGGGTCGCGAGCCTCAGCTTAAGATGTTGATTGCTGGTTTTAAGAGAGCTGATGGTCGTGGTCTGGGTTCTGAGAAGGTTGGTGAGAGTAGTGGTGAGAAAGAGAGAGATCCTGAGAGCTCCACCGCAAACGTTCCCACAAACCCACCGAAAGCCATTCTCAAGAACACCTTCACACCCAAACCCAACCACCTGCTAAACAAGCTTGACACCACTCCAGATCCTCCCAAGTTTCCACTAAAGACAGACAACTTTCAGAGGAGAGTGACCTTTGTGAGGAGTAGGGTTTACCAGCCGAGAGAGAGGCCACAGCTGAGAGAAACCCCAAAGCCAAAGCCAGTCCGCTTCCATTGTCAGCATTGTGGAAGGGATGGACACCTTGAGGAGTTCTGTTGGAGGAAGAAGAGGGAAGAGAGAAGAGAGAAGGAGGTGGGGAACAGGGACAGGTACTACTCTTCCCGTAGTGTGCCTGTGTCTCGTTCACCCTTGCCGAGAGGAGAGGCCTT